>WAAD01007766.1:0-311020 GCA_013389945.1 Fregata magnificens
ATATTAGGAAAAATTTGTTTACTGAAAGAGTGGTCGAACATTGGAACAGGCTGCCACGTGGAGTCATCATGCCTGGAGGTGTTCAAAGAACGTATAGACGTGGCACTTCAGGGCATGGTTTAGGAGGCATGGTGGTGTTGGGTTGACAGTTGGACTTGGTGATCTTAGAGGTCTTTTCCAACCTTAATGATTCTATGATTCTATGATTCTTGTTTAAAACCATATTGAAGCTTTGAACAACTAGACAGGCAGGCAAGGGTCTTCTCCACAGGACTGTCTGTCTGTGTGTGTGTGTGTGTGTGTGTGTGATGGTGAGGGTCAGAGGGGACCCTCCTCAGGCGAGAAACGAGACTTTCAGATGTAATTTCTGAGCAGGTGGATCATGACTCCTGACACCTTCAAAGTCCTGCACAAACCTGCAGCTTTGAGAGGCCCCATTGACTTTAGTGGGAGCGTTGCCCAAACCTCTTACGCTGCCTCAATATTTGATTATATGGTGCAACAAAGCAACAGCAGTCCTGCCTCAGTCCTCACCTCACTTCCTTTTTAAAATTATTTCTGATGTTCATAAGGATTTATTATTCTTATATTCTCTTCTCTAATTTTTCATCTCTCTAATTAACTACCAGAAATTTATTATTCCTTCCGCTACAGATTTTATGCTTCTCTTTCCAGATGTAGCATCATGATGGGATGTGCTTACCTTCTAAAAGAGCTCCTCCAAGAGAGCTGCTTGATGACCTGGTACATTTTTCTTTATACTTTTTCTCCACTAATCTGTAGACTTTCTTCTGTTTTAAATATGGTGCACACCCCATTGAACTTTCTCGTGTCTGAACCTGGTTTTCATTATTACAAACACTGTTGATCACGGTGTGCTTTTAAATTGTAGGCACGAAGACTGCAGAACAGGGACCACTTCAACTCAACAGCTTGGTGCCATTCTGGAGGGAGGGAAAGCTGTTCTGGTCAGAGGGACTATGCATCTCAAATAGAACAGCCCAAGAGGGAAGACACAGCCCTCCCAGCCCTGGTTTGCTGCATTGAAATAAAGATCCAGACATGAATGTGCAAAAGAAGAAAGAAGAAGTTTATCTTATTTGCATTTTTCCTATGCAAAGGATAATTCACTTTCTGAGGCTCAAGGTTCAAGATAATTTTTGTGTTTCCATAATGATCATGTGACTGTTCTGGGGAAAAAAAACCCTACCCCTAAAGGCAAAATTGTCCTTTGTTGCAAAGTTATACAGTGCTGTGGAGATCTTAACAACTGTGGAAAGCCTTCATTCCTCATCACATTATCTCAGCAATGTGAGGGAGCAGGAGCCCCTCTCCACAGCTGGCTTCATTATTTGTCTCTATGCTGCCAGTTTTGACTGGCATTACAGCTACCTGGACTCAAACCAAGGAACAGTCTCCCTGACCTCTTACCTCTTAGGCTGGGTTTTGCTCTAGTGTTCAAGCACAGATCTTATAATTTTGCACTTGTTTTTCATGGAATTTCAACTGTTGTTGCCAACCTCTAAATTAGTCCTTGTTCACGCCTGGAAAGAGCAATTTGCACTGATGGTGACACCAATGCAAGTCCCAGCACAGCCATGCTTGTCCCCTGTGGACTTAGTCCTAGCAGGAATGATAAGAGAGGACCCTTTTGCTGCCAGCCTGGTAGCATGGCATGGTTGCTTCAGTAGCAGGTCCTGAGCAGACTTGCACTCTCTTCCCCTGGTTCAGCAGCACCTACTGATCCACTCAGACCCCAAACAGCACAGGAGGAAGTTCAGTACGTGGCCCACAGAGCTGTCTCCTGCAGCAAAGGGTGGTGACCAAGAATGTTTTTAAAAAAAAAATTGAACATAGAAAACATCTGTGCCTCTCTTCTGTCCAGGTTTATTTTTCCAATACTTCACATACCACAAATAGTTCAGTATGACTCCTTCATCAGAACAGAAGAAAAGAAAAATAAAAACATGCAATATTTCATTAAAAATAATATTTTTATTGATGTGACAAATTTGATCAAACAGTCTGTATCCCCCCCACCTCCCATCCCCTTTCTCCACCTCATCTTTCTGTTTCCCTCTCTTTTTAAAAAGCATTTTGCTGTCCTGTTGGGCTGCCCAGCCTGTCAGCCTCTTGCTGCTTCTGGGATGTTTGGCTGCCCTCAGAGCATCATATGACTTCAGTTAGCTTGGGGGGCTCCAGCTGTGCTCTCGAATGTCATGGACAGAGGTAACAAAAGGGGAGAGGGTTAAGAGAATCAAATACGTTATTAGACATTTCTTTTAAATCCTCTTGCAGAAGATGTAAATCACATGCTTGGCAGTCAGATTTGGGGATGTCACATGGGGGTTTGTTTGGTTTTTCGTTGATTATATCCCCAAACATTTACTATTTCTTACATTTTTTTCCCTTGTTTGTCTTACTCATTCCTCATTTATTTCTATTTAATTCCAAGGGGTCAGAACCTAGGATAAAATTTTGACAGTTCCTGCAGCTGATACAAGATCTTTCTCATCCAAGCTATTTGGGAACCTATTTGGGATTGCTCACCATTGAAATATATCCTGGCCCTTTTCTCTGTTGGCCATAAACTACGGCTCCTTGCCCCTGATTGACAGAAACCACCACTCAGGGCAAATTTCCAGTCTGCAAAGCAGTGCAGCACACAATTATCTCAAAATACATTCAGATATCCAACAGAACTTGAAGTCAGAGTGCTTAAATTAACCTGAACTCAAGTAAATTAATTAACCTATGAGCAAGGAGACCAAGGCATCATGTCCTGATGACATTCCTCACTGGTTTACCTGGGGCAGCGAAATGGGGATCCACCGTCTAGTAAGTTGAAGAGTACTTACAAACTACCTGATATATATCTTCCTCAGGACCATTTGCTCTTGCAGACTTGGTTCCCTCTGACTAGGGGGAGAATGGGTGGAAAATTCCCCCAATTTTCAGAAGGCAACAGTCAGGAGAAGTTCCTGAGATGTGGGGAAGTGAGAAGGACTGAGCAGCAAGTTAATTTTACCAAGATTAAACACCCAAAGGAAAATGGAGAATTCCACTCCTCCTCCTCCCAGGGTTCTCCAGAACTGACACTGCCACCTGGAAAGAAATTATAACCATGTGACCCCTGTCTTGCACAAGTCCCCCATCCCATTCAAAAGCCAAGGAACGGGAAAAGGGAGGGACATTTTCTGCACATCTTTCCCTCAAGCTGGAAGAGATGTTGCAGGTGCTTTGTAGGGAGAAGCTCACAGCGCTGTGGAGACATCAGCTGCCCAACTCTCATCTTCCCTTGATCTGATTGTCCTTCACTGTCCACAAGCAGTGCTGTCATTACAGCAGGGAGGACAAGATGACCTCTAGGTCATCTGTTCATCTAGGGCTAGATGACCTCCAGAGGTCCATTCCAACCTCAGCCTTTCTGTGACCATAGGCCATGGGTCTGAACCCTCTCCCTTCTCCTGGGACCCTGCAGCAGGCTGACAGCCACTGTGGCTGCAGGGGTTTGCTATGTTGATGCCCCAAAGATGACCCAGACCTCCTACGCTGTGTCATGGAAAATATTGGTTTTCATACGCTAGTCACCCTTGAGAAAAAAAAAATCAACTTTGGTGAGCAAAAGTTTGAAACTTTTTCAGCAAACGCTCAATTTGTCTCTTTGAAACTGTGAAGTTCTTCAGAAATGAAAAGCTACGATGAAGCTGGAGAAAAAAATTTCATGAGGATTTACTTTGACAAGTTTGCCATAAAAAGATTTGGTATTTGCCATCTGGCTCCAATTATACTTCAATCAGGTTGTGCTGGAGTGGTAAAGAAAGGTATGGGGAAAAATTGCTTAAGTATCTTTTTGCAAGTTTATGGATAGATGAAAAAAACATTTGGGTTTTAATTCAGAAATTAATACGTAGCAGTGCTGATGGAAAATTTCACACCATCTGTGTGTGTGATTGCTGAAATTTTATCTAATAATTTTGTTATTCTTTAAATACAAGTCAATTTCAATGGTCCAGGCTGTAGCTTGTTTGGGACTACATCATAGCACATTCAACTGCAGGCAGTATCTATGCCTGGTTTATCTCAGCTTGTAAGATTAGGCTCCTGGGTGATTGATAGACTGTTGCTTCTTTGGGTCTTTCTGTGCATGACTTTGTTATAGTAACTGTGTAAAGTGTACATTCATATTTGATTTAACAATGTGCTTATATTTAATTTAATATCTGCAGGCCCATAAGTGTGGTTTGGAGGGTGAGAGTGAAAGGATGGAGGATTATGTGTGCACATACACAATCCTGGGATCATCGGCCCATATTTATTTGAATACAATCAGGTTCTGATCCCACTGCAGCCATAGAGATGTTTACCAGTGACTTCAAACGAGTAGAGTAGGAAACTTCACATACAGCATTTCCCAAATCACTGCAGCCTGCTGTGGTGACCACTCAAAGAGCACTGCTGAAAAACTTTCTAATCTTTGCAAGTAGATTCTCCAGTTTTCAGCAAACTCAGAGAGCGATTCCACACCACGAAAGGGAACATGTTAGCTGTCACTATGGTATTGTCTTTATTCATAACTGTTGTTTGATATATATGTAATGAAATTAGAAAGACAGCACATGTGTTCACCACCTGAGCAGATGAAAACATCATTGTGAAAGGGTAAGATGTTAAAATATGTTCCTCCGCAGTTCCAAGGTACAGTCCTGCATCTGTTAAATATTTCCTTTAATAAAACTAACTTAGGAGACATTTGAGTTTCTGAGACCACGAAAGGGTCTCTATGAACAGAAGACGGCAAAATGGATTAGTTTTTCCAGGAAAATAAGATTTGAAATCTCGGGGAAAGAAACCACACTCCTTTTAGCAATTGTTTTTAAAATTGGTCTGATTTCATAAGCTCAAGGGAGCTTTGTTAAAGTGCATAAAAAGAAACCTGAAAAATAAGGGAGAATTTAAATGTAACATCTGAAATGTGCAATGCTATGTTGCATAAGCACTTGCTGTCTCTTTCTCCCCCTGCATTTCTATGTCTCTTTCCATACCACTTCCCTGTCATAAGATGAAACAAAGAGGAGAGCGCAACAAAACAGAAACACAAGTACATTAACTTATTAGTTTCCTTCTTATGTGACCTCAAAAAGGAATTTGCTCTGCCCTGTCTCTCCAGCATCAGAGAGAAAAAACTCAAAACTTGCATCTACAAATGCCTGATGGGTCAGGGAAGGGAAACTGGATGAAAGACTTGCTGGGGTATGTTCCCAGGCTCAGCAACATGGCTACACCAGCCAGGGACAATTGTTGTTGCTTCTTTGATGCCAGTAGAATTATGGCAGTTCACACCAGCAGAGCATGTGGCGAAACATATTTAACTCTGTTAATACAGCTCTTTTAGTGCAATCCCACTAGCATTGGTGCAAACAGGTGATTTATACTAGTGGAGTTTGTTCACTTACACGATGAAGATCTCATCTCCACACACACAAATAAGCACAGGGAAGGATGGCACGCAATCCCCCTTTCAGGGACATGAGCACCAACCCAGCCACTCCCAGGGCTGTCCTGGGGGACCCTCAGCTCCACTGGCCAGGGGACACTCCGGAGTGGTTCTCTGGAGCATCTTTTGGACTGAGGGGGGTAACTGCCTGTAGAGCTATGAGATTTATTACGGGATTCAGGCAAAGGTATTTGGAGACTGTGGAATATTTATTATGGGATGTTTAGGGGAGAAAACAAAGGCAGGGGAAGGGGATATCAAGGCAGTTTTGGGGACAAACAAGCTTGAGACAATAGAGGGATAAGTGTATAAAAAAGGCTGGTTGTGTGTAAGTAGCTTGCTGGTCAGTACACTTGTCTGGCCATGCCCTGTGCCTGATCAGCACAGTCCATCCTATCTTCTTATTCAGTTCCTTTCTATGTCTTTCCTGGGTGACAGACTGCCTTTTCTGTGTGCACATGTGTGTATGGGAGTCTGAGTACAGCCCCAGGGCTGGGACGAGGTGTCGGAGACCCATATGTCCATGATGCAGCACCTGGCATGACTGCAGGTGTGCCAGTGAGTATGTGGGTGTTAGTGAAGATCAGCTGGGATGAGCTGTCAAGTAGGTGAGGTGGCCTAGGAGCCAGAGGCATGTGTGTCCAGGAGTGAGGAACCTGGAGGAGGTGGCTACTGGGAGGACCAGGAGGTCCCAGACATCTGCCCAAGAGGCCATGGGGTCTGAGAGTTGATTGGGGGGGTGCAGGCAGGGGTGTGTTGGTGTATGCAAAGGGGTCTGTAACAGCAGATGGAGTGGGACTGTGCCCCCAGGCATTCATACTTCCAGTTGCCAGCTACTGGGAAGGCTGAGATCCAGGGGCAGCTACTGGGCAGACTGAGTGAGCCCAGCTGCTGGAGGGATCCACACTGTACATACATATATACAAATATTCCCTCTAACGGACCTCCATCCTGCTCAGCCAGAGAGGGGAGCAGGATGAGGCCAGTGGTGCTGTTTGTATTTGTGTGAGTGCTCGGTGTGTCTGTCTGTGATTTGTGTGGTCAACCCTGTATATACATATGCATGTGGTATATGTGTGCTCTGTGTGCATGAGTCTACTGGGAATAGAGGCTCAGCCTTGCAACAGGTTGGACCAGGGGCATGGAGCTGCAGTGGCCTCACTCTTATCAGGCTACAGGACTGAGCAACTCCTTAGCAGTATTTACTAAAAAACCCAGAGTAAAATGTATTACTGCATCATGATCTAAATTGGTGCTGCTCATTTTCTTGGGATGGGTTCACTGGGTGACCATCCCTCACTGGAAATCTCCACTGTAGGCAAAACCAGACATGGTCTGTGCTCGTGAAGAAGTCCTTACATTACCCATGTCCAGGAAAACCAAAATGAGAAAATCCTGTATCAGAAGAATGACGTCAGACATAGTTAGTGTGTTCAGAGTGATTTAAAGTCTTCAGCTGAAAGGGGATAAATAAATGCAAAGTCCACCTGTTTCCAATGCACTGTGGTTGCATGATAAGCAAAGGAAGCCAAGGCTTTCCCTGTGAGATACAGATACTTGCAGAAGGAGGGATCAATTTGTTTTATGCATACTGGACAAAACACTATCTATCTGGTGTGAAAATGTCAACTATGTTTGGCAAACATCTGTACAGGATTTCCAAGTGTGACCTAAACATTCCTACTTGTAGATGAGTTGTAGGTGAGAGTTAAAAGAAAAACAGCTGAAAGTGGAGTAATTTACTTTAGGAACCCATTCTCTTCTTTAATGGTTGTAATATTAACATTTAAATTCATTTCTCCCTTGCCCAAAAGTGATGTGGAAGTGTGAGGATTTTGCTTTTCCTTTGCCTGAAGTTAGTTTCATGTGTGACTGTAAAGAAGCCCACTCTAAGTAATTTTAGAAGTTGCCTTTGTGGTCTCTCCAATCTTCTCTCTGCCTCAGCAGTTACGGGAGAAAGCAGTACTGCAATGGCCCTGCAGTACCAAACCCAGGTGTCAGCCTCCCCTCCTCTCTGTGCTACTGAGAGCCATGGCTCATCTCACACACACACTGCCACACCATAAAGAGGTATATCTTCATGGTCCCAGCACCACTGATTGCAGCACTCTGTGGGTATCTTCTGTCATCTCTGTGGACAATTTCTGGGGAAGCAGTGTAAGTCTTCATTGAACAGGGAACAATATGAAGTCTGGCATTTGCAGGAAGCTGCATTTTGTAAAATTAGGGACCAGGGAGTGTTACCTTCTCTTTGTGAGCACAAGTCTTTGATGGATCCAGAATGCAGAAATAGTACCTTTTAAACATGTATCCATGTTCTGTGGTGTGTTAAGAAACAAGCAGGTAGACATGACCAACCTTAAAGATATTGGAGTAGGGGTAGAGTAGGAGCTTCACACACATTTTGAAGATCAGCTGGCCTGGACTATGTCCTACCAGAAGGAACACTTTACCAGTCAGTCCTTGAGATGTAAGAAGACACTGCTGCCATTAGTCAGGTGTGTTAAGAGCCATCCATGTCCTATGCCTCTCTGCAGCCACCAAGAATGACTTTGTAAAATGCCACCAGCCCTTCACTGCCCCCATCCCAGGCTCTGTGTGTCAAACTCTTTCTAGACTGGAGCAAACGAAAAATCACACTTCTGAAGTGAGTGGAGGTGAGGTGAGCGTCAGACTCTTTTCACACAGAAACCATCAGGGCTAGGGAATTAAACGGGACAAAGAGGCAGATACATAAAAAGTCATGTTCCTAAGATCTTATGAGGCTCAAGTGAGTCAGGACATCAATGTCACCTACAGGAGAGGAAGGCACAGGAATGTATAATCTGCAAATCCCACTATGTCTTCTGCATTGAACTGGACTTCCAAAGCTGCCTGGCAGTATTGTGCCCACCAGAAGAAACAGACACCTGCAGAACTGTGCATGAGTTTTTGAGAATGCCTACATTGAGTATAGACATCTCCAGTGATGGTGTGTTACAGATTTAGCTCTCATTCCATCCATTTTATTGAGTTTATGAAGACAAAGAAATATCCTCGCTTTTCCCCTATCATATTATCAATTATCATAACATCTTGTTGAATGAATGTTAAAAAAAGCTGGATTAAAGCATTATCACTGATAAATTCAACAGACTTTTCATAAATACATTCCAAATAACTCCACAAAAACATTTATTTTTGAAAACTAGATTATTTATTATTGTTTTTAAATTATTTTAATTTGCTGTGCCAAGTAACAGCACTTGGGATAGGAAGACAAGAACTCTGTAGTCCTTGGGGGGCAATATCTAATTTGCTATTTAAAACATAGTTTAAGTTTCTGTTGAAGAAAATTGGCAGCAGGCGAAGGTCACTTGGCTTGTCCAGAATCATATTTAACACATTTTTCTCCTTGAGAATAACCACACTTGTTGCTTCTTCAGTGACCCTCTTCCTGTCTTCCTTGTTTTTAGAAGATCTGTTAAGTAGATTATTTTCTAGGGAACAGTTATGTTTTCAGAAGTACATGTTTCCATGTTCTGTGCCTGAACTTCTCCAGGCTTTGTTTATAATAGTATGCTTATTTGAATGAATAACTCTGATGAAAGCCAGTGTTATGAACCCAGTTAGGAGTTCATGAACTTCACCCTAATACCCCCATGCAAACCTTCTCCTCCCTGATCCATGCCTAGATTTGAGTCCCCTTTTTTATGACTCTTTTTTTGCTATTGCAGCCACATCTTGTCCGGTATTTCCTTCATACCAGAGATCTCAGCTGGGCTACACCATCCTAAATCCATGACCCAACAGCAGCAAGTTCCTCCAGCAGGGAACCTTGGGTCATTCCTTACCTTCAGGGAGACTGAATTCTTCCTCAAATGCCATGGGATGCGGCAGAAGTGCATCTACCACTCCTCCAAATTATAAAATTATACTGGTCTGTGGGTAAGAGCTTTGCTTGTGGCTGTTTCATGATCCCAGGAACACCTGCAGGATGTACGTATAATGGAAAGATCAGCGGTAATTTCTGCAAGAAGACAGCAGTAGGGGAGAGGTGCACAGATTAGTAGTTAACAAATCATTCATCAAAATGCATTGGATGGCTTGTATTTATGCATAGGTAAGAGCCACAGATCATCCTGATAGTAATTCTGCCTGGCACACAGGGGAATTAGAGCATCCCTGTGATAATGGGTCACCCAGATCGATCTAGCACATGTAGGGCTCTGCCATAGAAATGCTCCATTCCTGTTGGGCCAACCTGGATTCATTCTTCAGGGAAAAGACATCTCCTATCAGGTGAAGATAGATGTAAGAAATTCCTTGAAAGTCCACTGAATCTCCAAGGAATTCGAGAAAGCAGTGTGCTTTTTTTTTTTTTTTAACTGAGTGTAGAAGATGTGCTTAAATTGAGGCAAAGACATTTCCTCACACAGCAAACCCACGTAGGACATAACTGTTAGCCTTCATAAACAAAGTGAGATGCAAAGGGCTCAAAGCAACATGATGCACTGTCATCCAAGTAGTCATGGGAAAAGACCCTGCATTCAGCTGTTTCTCACTCTAAAAATTGTAGAAGAAATCTGTCCTGCTGCATGTCCCCAACTTCCCTGATCCTCAGATTCCCTTTACAAGGGGCGGTATTGTCTTCATTTGTAGCAGGAGCTGCCTATAGCCTACAGCCAGGTTCCTTCTGTCATGCAGTCCTGAAAGTTGTTACCCACTGCCCTGTTCATAGACTCACACCCCACTGAGACGAAGGCCAGAAGGAATCATTATATCATACACTGTGGTATTTCAGATGCACTTGCAGGAACTCCAACAGCCACCAAGGTTTCCAGCTCAGGAGATGGAGAATTCACCATTCCTTTGATAATGTGACCCTATATTTAATCTTCTTCCCCCTTAAAAAACTGTGTGTTTCACTTCTGGTTTAATTCAACTGACTTCAACATCCCACCTGTCCTTGTTATCCTCTCTCCAGTACATGAAAGAGCCCTGTAACACTCTGCATTTGCTCCCCATGAAAAAATCACACCATTGGTTTGTCATTGTTTTCACCTGGAAAAGATCTGCGAGGCTGACACTGGAGACAGCTGACAAGGTCAATTCATCTGAGCAGAGCTTCCATGAGGTTATCTGTATGTCCATCACCATCAACAATTAAATTTTTAAATCATATGTTCTGTATTTCTTTACTTCTTTTTTTTAAATCTCTGATACTACCATTCAGTTCTTCGGCTGGTCTGAAACACAGCAGGTCAGTGTATGTATGTCATTTTATACCAAGTGAGGAACTGGCCCACTGATTCTCACCCTCCTCATTTCTCATGCGTTCACAAGCTACTGACTGCACCTAAGAGGCCTTCAAGCATCACCTTGTATGATTCAGCTGATTAAAAATATTGCCTTTTACACCATTTAACCCTGAAGCATTACCCCACATCTCTTCTTTAGAGGCGCTCTGAACAGTGGCAGCAAGGAAACAAACAACACGTGTTTTTACTCTGCTGAGCAAATTGATTTATGGCTCAGATGTACAGCCGAGGCACCTCGAAACTCCCCTGATGGCTGCAGTGGGTTGAAATCTTGATCTGACTTGAGTTGCTCATACTCAGCTGGAGGATTAGGCTGCAGAGCTCATTCAGATCCTCACACTGGATTCCCTCCAAACCCAGTCAACCTCTCTTTTTAGGGCTGGGCTGCAGCTGCAAACAGAATATGCATCTGCAGAGCCCTCTCTGTAAATAGTTGTCTTTGTTGTGACTAAGATATTTAGATCTTTTTTCAGTAGCACCCTTATTTGATTGACTGATGTGCCTGCAAGTTATTTCTGAATCTGGGTTATTTCTATTTCTGACGTAAGTTTCTAGATGCTGTGTAATTGCTAAGCCCACTCTTTTATTTGATAATGCTTTTTAACCTAAAATTGGGAGCAAACTGTTTTGTTGTGTAAAGTCTGTATTTGTGTCAGAAATATTGATGGTCACAACCAGACTAAGGGCGTCTTCCTCGTGTATTAAATTACATTGCTTAGAAGCATAACAAGTCAACATCATGCCCTCCTGCACTGTCACTTAGAGGTCTTTTTTAGGTCCCTTCTTCCTTTCGTGTTAGAAAAACACAGGGCTGTTCAGTAACTCTTTCCGTCTCAGGCTCACAAAAGGAAGAAGGGATGATGTGAATTTGCCTGTGTTGTTTCACATTGATTGCTGGATCAGCTCTGCTAAAATTGGTCAGACGTTTTGCATTCTGATTAGAAATGGCTGACATGCAGGATTCAAGAGTGAAATATAAAATTAGCTACAAAGGCGTGTAAAAATCATTGTGTATCAGTAAATATATGAAATTTCAACAATAATTAATGGAAGTTCCTGAGGAAACCTTGATAATTAAAAGTTGACAATGTTGGAAGATAATTGATATTTACTATCAAAGAGCTCCAGAAACCATGGAGGACTCTGTGTGGACCTGTGTGCACGTGCATGTGTGCACCCATTCATGAAATTTCGAAATGGTTATAAAGCCAGTTTAAATGGGCCTGCTTTAATTGGAAAAGAAAAGCTGGAACGATCAGCCTAAAAAATTACCCTCAACCACATGAGCTGACTAATCAAAATAATGTGCTGCATGAGCCTGAAAGTTGGAAAAAATCAAAATAAACCTCTGAGTTTATACACAACTCTTTTTGGCACTCAAAACATATCTCAGAGAAGCTATCTTTCACTCAAACACAGGTGCTGTGTTAATAATTACTGTGCTTTCACACAGATCATTTGGAACCAAGAGTGATTCAACTTTTAAGGAGTAATTTGTGTTCTACGTGTCAGAGCTTTATAGTATATGATGGTTTTTATATTCTACCTTCTCTATATTCTTGCAAGGATTAGCAAAAATCCTTCTAAAGTAAAGGTAAACGTTTTGTTTTGTGTACACTGAGTTTAGGTTGGAGTTTTGTTTTTAGGTGTTGCTATAGAAACAGATGCTAAGATGTGGCAGATTTACAATGCTTTGAAAAATCAGTATTCCTTCACACAGATCCAGTGAGGAGTTTAGAGCTGGATATCTAAAGTCTCCAAAGCTCCCATCTGCGTTAGGCACACTCCAGCCACATGGATAGAATGAGGCACTTGCTGTAACCATTCTTCATGCTCCCAGTGGCCTTTGTGGCACCACATGCTCTTCCCAAGACCCCAAAGCCAAGGGCAAGGACAGGGGCTGGAAGGACGATTCCATAAGCTATATTAAGTAGAACCATCAGTATAAATACTTTTTTCACATTAAATAGATTGTTACCTTTCTTGATACTTTTTTCCAAATCTTTTTTGAGAGGTTAATTCTAGAAGATTTATTAAAGTTAGTTTTGAACTGCAGTAGTTCTCTTTTTCTTTTAATTAATGACACTGGACGAATGTTATTTGTATTAGACTTGCAGTAATGCCCAGCTGTTCCCACAAGGAGCAGTGTCTTTGTGAGATGCACGGTTTGAATTGATCATAATTTTCTGCTCCAAACATCTTGCAGTATAACAACATAAAAAAGGAGCAGAATATGGAAAGCCACTAGTGTAACAATAGGCACATATACAGTTAGTTCCTTTTCTTACCCTCAAAACAAGTCACACAGAAAGCAGCGCAAGAGGAAAAAAGACTTGAATATGCAGAAATTCCATTTTGTGTTGTAAACAAATAGAAAGCTCTAGGCAAAGTTAGAGGAGATACTATAGCTTTGTTTCATTTGTGTCTGTTTCTCAAAACATAAAGGTATATCCACTGTATCCAGCAACATCTCAAACAAACTATTATGAGTTGACTTATTTCTTTTGGGCAAGGCAATGGGATCTGAAGCATGCAATAAATGACTATACAAGGTTTCATTCATGAAGCAGCAACTAACTCTTTAAGCCTAAGGTACTTCTCTTCAATTAAGGAAAGCTATACTTCTTAATATTAACTACATCACAAGCTCCGGTACAGTGCATAATAGATCAACATGGCACACAGTAATTAGAACCTTGTCTAAATGATGACAAGAGGTTATAGGATCTATTTCAGTCTCCAGTCCCATAGAGGAAAACATTATAAGATATTCTTTTACTCTTATTTTTCCAAAGGCATTTTTTTCCCAGCAGTATCAGATGTTTATGTTACCATTTTTTTTTTGTGGTCTTACTTCACCTATTTTCATACCATTTAATGATCAAACAGAAAACTTGCTTTTATCAACTTATAAATTTAAACATATCCCAAACAAAATTCAGACAAGCAACACCAGCATAGTAATTATCTAAAAAAAAAAAAAAAAAAAAAAAAAAAGGACTTTTTAACATTCCTTATACCCTGCTAGGAACAAAAATGGCTTTCATACAAATCTGTGAGTTAAGTAATAAAATCTGATGGGGTGGGGGTGGGGAGCTTGTTCTGCAGAAAGACAGACTCTACTGAATTGGAACATGGTGAAAAACATACTCATCAAGAGCAAAGGAGATTAGAAGCATCTTTCACATTGACCAAGCCTGCCTACATCCAGCCATAATAAATGTTTCAGTAGCAGAGGCTGACCATAATAAGTATTTTTGCAGGCTTAATGCCAAACCTGAAACAGGGTTCTGTAGGACTTTGTCCAATTTCTTAATTTAAAAATGCAGGATTCATTTAAAAATGTATTTTTAGCTGTAGCAGTACAGCTTTGTTGCACTGAACTGTTTTTTCTAACTTTCCTAAATGCTTGATAAACTTCCAGGTTTATTAAAACAATTTTACAGAAGCATGAAGTGACTGTAAATCTCCCTCCAGCTCCTTGCTAGAGGTTGCTTTAGTGTAGGTCTTCTACTTTGTGAGGTTCTATTTCAAGAAGTTGTTTGTTGATTACAAATGTAAGGTCTGGCCACGCCATTAACCCTTCAGCAGAGCTCCCTCTCTTCTGCCTCAAGGCATGGTGTGGAGTGACCCTGGCAGCACAGTGGCCCCATAGCGTGGACCAACCATTGCCTTCCCAATCCCTCTCCTCGCTTCCACCCTGACCTCCTTGAGAAGAGGCAAGAGGAGCTGAGCTTGTTCAGCCTGGAGCAGAGGTGGCTTTAGGGGACCTAACAGCAATCCCCAGTGCCTACAGGGAGGTCATCAGGGTGATGGAGACAGGCTCTTCACAGCAGTGCATGGTGGGAAGAAGAGACACGGTGGACATGAGTTGAAACATGAGAGTTTCTGCTGGGATATAAGGAGAAACTTCTTCCCCATGAGAACAGTCAGGCAGAGGCACAGGTTGCCCAGAGAGGTGGTGGAGTCTCCATCCTCGGAGTTCTTCGAGCCCTGACTGGATGAAGCCCTGAGCAGCCTGGTCTGACCTCAGAGATGACCTGCTGTGAGCAGGAGGTTGCAGCAGAGACCTCCTGAGCTCCCTCCCAGCCTGAGCTATCCTGTGACCCTGTGAGAACCTCAGTGTAGTCTAGTAGAGAAAGCAGCTTCTCTTCCTGGGTCTTTCTATCTTCTGTGTTGTCAGAAAGGGCCTCCACAGCTTTTGAAAATCTCAGGATTTCATAGCTGCTATGTGAACATTTAAAATTTATCTGCCCTTACATAAGGGTTTTTCTAAGCTAAGTGCTATGTAAAAGATTGCAAACACTTCTGGACAAGGTGATTGAGCACAAAATGCAGTCAAGACTATGGCTTCTCCCGAAAGCTATCTCAGCAAAAAAAAAAAAATGCATGAGAATTAAGAATGCTTAACAGGGAATGAATAAATACAACTATAAAGTGGAATTTCTGAGTTTCCCATTACAGGTGAATTTGCATGTGATACTGAGCTGGAGAAGCTGGCTGATTGCCACTTCTTCCCCAGCCTCTCTCTGGCTAGCGAAGCACCAGGCACAGGTCCAAATCAGTTTTTATTCAGTCATGCTGCGACAAAAACTGAGGAGCAGGCCCATGGCATGCAAAGTACTTTGGAGCTCTCTGGATCTCCACTCTAACTAAATGGGAAGTACCTGTTTTCTGTTAAAACGAGGCACAGCTCGTCACCATCTGCATTATATTCACTCTCGTTTATTATCTCAGACTCTGCTTTACACCACAGTACCTGAGCATCCTCACAAGCAGGAGAGATTTCATGAGTAAATCCCAGCAGTGACTTTGAGATATTTATGATCTTTCCAAGTACTCACTTGCACTCTATTCTGCTCAAGAAACTTAAAGAAGCCATGTTTTGTTTTATTTTTTTTAATGTTGATAATCTGTAGGCTTGTGACTAGCTGAGAAACTGTCTTTTCAGATAGGCATTAGATTTACTGCAAGTTTTTATGAATAGGTTTTCCTAACAGGTAAAAAGAGATGTTACTCAACAGTAAAACATATGTTTTACAATGAGTACATTATTTTCAATCTTTTAAAGTAGTAATATTTTATTTTAAAGTAGAAATATGCATCCCTGAGAACTCTAAGGACAAATTTTGTCCAAAAATAACTGAAATGGAAATGGATATTATTGACTCATTCTGTGGAAAAATCTCCAGGAAATACTGAAAAATCTCTGTAGAGAAGGGCTCTGTGAGTTTTACTTGTGGAGCTGTTGCCTGAGGTAGCTGCCTGTGGCACCAAGCACACTCCTTTGGCTATACAGAGAATTTAGACTTCTAGTGCGTGGTTCATCAGGGATGTAAAATTCAAGGAGTAGTTAAGCTGTCAACATCCCCTCATCACAATTCCATTTCTACAGTGGTTACTGTGATATCGTTACATATTTTGGAGGGTCTAGCTGCCTTGCATCGCTCTGCTGATGCATCCTACGCTGACAATGAGGATGTGGTTGAGGTCACTCAGCCAAATCTGGTCAGGAACTGCTAAGTACCACAACATTGAGAAGGAGTGAACTGGGCCACACTGCCAGAGATGTGATCATGTTAAAGGGAGCAGCCTCTGGCACCGGGGAGCCATGGCAGCACCAGCTAAGAGGAATTTAAGCTGCCACACAACCACCATCTGGTACCATGGGCCTCAGGCAAAGCAGCCAGGACGCACAGGTGAACCTGGACCTGCTGCCAAATGTAGGGAACAGCCTCTCTGAGGTTGCATTTTCCATGATCTTCTTCTGTTTCTCTCCAGTAGGAGAAATCATTCATACCAAGGTTAATGCTTAATGCCTTACCCATCAACCCCAAAGTTCATATGAAAACTTGCTGAATCAATAGCCCATACCATCTCTGTTTATGGGACTGCTCTGTCCAGAGAAGAGGCCACCTATACCCAGATCCTTGACTTTTTTGAGGACTCCCTGTTCTGGCGCTTTCTGGCTAGTGACACCATCATTTACAGCTGTACAATACAAATTCCTTTAAAAAGGACAATGGTTAGGTAACACCTTAACATGATTGTTGCTATTTCTCTGTGTGGATGGGAATGACTGCAGACAATGCCTTTCAGAGGATAAAAAGTACCCCAGTGCTTACTTTTCTAAGACATTGAACCCATTTATAGGAAACCTGGTAGATTTGGGGTAAGAAAACCAAGACAGGACATGGTTCTTAGCCGAGTAATGATGTATAAATAGCTTTCTGGGGGCTTAATTTAAGCTTTGTTATGAGACTGCACAGCAAAGCCAGTAAGTGGCAGGAACAGTTGAACACTTAGACTTAAGAAACAAAGATCTTGCTCTCATCCTGATGTCCCTAATCATGAATGCCCAAAAGAAAACAAAAATACCTAAATGCTTCATGTAGGACAGTGCGTTAAACCATGGGATTTTTTGGAAATTTTCTTTAAGGAGTCAGGGTGTCTTCTTCAGCTTTTACTGTAATAAAAGATGACCTTTTACATAATACCGCAATAGCAGCTAAAACTAAATTATTCCATTACCTCAATGCTTGCAAGTCCTTACATTTATAAGGAGTTAAAATATTATTTGAACCTAGTGCAAAAGTACTAAAAAGGAGCAATTCTCATGAGAGAAAAACAGATCCATTCACATTATCCAGCCACACTGGTGTCATGTAATGCTACCTTTACATTTAGGTGACTTCTGTGCCTGTGATCTCTAAATAAAGGACCCTGCTTTTATAGCCTTCGCTTGTGAAGGACCTGCTTTTGTCTGTAGTTTTCAGTTTCTCGTGAGTGAACTGAAATGTCTCAAGAGATCTCCCCCAGCATTTCACCAGGTGTAACTTGAAGTAGGCCAGAAACAATCAGGAAAACAGTTGACCAGCCCCAGTAGTCAACAGACATTAGGTACTTCATTAGAATGGGCCCTGAAGAATAGGTCACTCCTAATTCCCGAGGACTGTGTTATCATCTGTCTGAGTCAAATCTCAGAGATGCTGTCATAAGAGTCTTTTGTAGTACTAGACTCTCCTTTGAGACCCAACATAGTCATCTGCTGTCCTAGAGTTTCCACCCTGTGTATCGCTGTGACAGCACTAGTTATGGTGAGTGGGGATTAGCACCAACCTGGACACTTAAATCACACTTGCCTTCTGGACTCCTAATCCTACCCATGTAGAGAAAGACAAAGGCCCTTGAAAGCCTCCAGAAGGTCTGTGAGAAAAAGATGCAGAATATGAGATGTTATTTGCTGATACCAACAATCAGTTATTATTCCTGCTGGCATACTCAGGCTTTTCTCTATGGTGGAGCAATGCTGAAATGCTGCTGACTGAGTACAAAAACACAGCCCAAGTGCCTAGACCATTGGTTCTGTAAATTGGCTGTCTCTATTGCAAATCCCTTTCCATTTATAGGGCTAGTTCAATGCAAGGGTGCAGATGTCCCTGCTCCCCTCAGCGACACTCAGTGTGCAGCTCCCCGGGGTATGGTTATTCATAGCTCTCCATGCTGTTCACTGCAGAGTCCTGATGATGATGCATTGATTGCCATGAGGAAAACTGACAATTTAAAGCAAAACCACAGACAGACACAGACACATAGACACATGTGGGTGGCGGTGACATGGACAGAAACAGTATTCTCAGGATTCAAAGCTGGTGACAGACTTCAAAGGCTCAGTCTCTCACTGAGTCATCAATAACACTGCACGTACTGAAGCCTTTATTTAGCTGTTTTGGTGAAAGAATTAGCTCTTGCTTGATAACCATCTAAGATGCTAAACCTGTCCTATGTAGTATTTTTGTATTCTAAAGAAATTTAAGTGTGTGTGTTTGCATGTGTTTCTCTCCAAAATATCTCTTTGCCTGCTGAAGGCTGTCTACCAGTTATTAACTGTGGTTTTGAAAGTGCTGTTAGGCACAGTCCTGAGCTGGCAGCACTGATGAATTGTTCCCAGTAACAGACTATACCCCAAAGGTGAATTCCTCAGGGATGTTCCCAGAGACCATAGGGAGCATGCACTCATCTACAGCTCCCTGGGGGAACCACTGTAACTCCCCATGACCCCAGTCATCTCTGGCAGGAGCATGTATGGAGCAGCTAGGTCCATTTCATACCACTTGCTGTGACTTGGAGTGCCCCAAAGAGCAAGGACATGATCTGCAGCCATGCCCTGCTGCTGCTTTCAGGACTTGTCCCTTGGTATGCACACACATGCTGCAAATGACAGCAGCTCTGCCAAGGTCTCGAATACAGAATTTGGAAAGATTTCATTTGTGACACTGCCCCTTCCCATGCAAGAATCCTTTTTCTATCTGTGAAACCTTAATGATTTAGAGAAGTTTTCCGTATTTGCATGTTTCCTTTGAGAGGTTTTATATCTTTCTCTCATTGACTAATTAAGTTAAATGCCATGTTGCTATTGTGGAAAACTCTCTCGCTCTTTCTTT
Source organism: Fregata magnificens (assembly GCA_013389945.1). NCBI lineage: Eukaryota > Metazoa > Chordata > Aves > Suliformes > Fregatidae > Fregata > Fregata magnificens. Next base: position 19,242 of record WAAD01007766.1, read on the forward strand.
CCAAAAACAGCATCCCAGCTTTTACAATTTCCAAAAATTGCAACCTCCACCACAGCCATCATTTGACTCTTTTATGCTCTTTGAATTGAGATGAGTTTTCTTTTGAACCTGGAATAAGAAAAGGCAAGATACTGTTTAGGACTTTTTTACAATAAGCTTATACTGTTCAGTTGCTGTTTTATGGCCAGTGCTGGGGTGAGGGCTAAATGGTGACCTGTGACACATGGGTGTGCAGAACAGCAGGTGCCCTCTGCATCCATGCCTGGTCTCTCTCAGCCTTAGGGTCAGATAAGCAGGACGTAGATAGTGTGTCCTGGTGTGTAGGATCATGGTGTGACCAGGCTGCAGCGAATGGGTGCAGCATTGCTACTTCTCACTGTACTGACCAAAAGCATTTACTGCTGGAGTGGGCTGACAGCAATTTATTTCCCTCCCTGCCTTGAGAATAGCTAAAAACAGGTGTTGAATTGTTTCTTAGAAATATGTCACCACATGAATACAGAAAAATCTGCTCAGCTATTCAGGGAAAGTTCAGTAAAAGTGTTTTGAACATGATTGACTCAAATTGGCATCTCCTTGCACCTGGAATACTTTCTACCCACTGTTCAAATTCCTCAGAAATAGTGGCATGGAAATGAAAAGGGAGGAAGGGAGGAAGGGAGGAAGGAAGGAAGGAAGGAAAGAAGGAAGGAAGGAAGGAAGGAAGGAAGGAAGACTGACTTTGTTTTGAGAACATGCATGAAGCAAATGAATCTGAAGGAATAATACTTAGAAAACTAAAAACAAATTATAGCAATGAAATGTAGTGAATTTCCTTTCCTAACTTTAATTATACATAACCAAGTCCTAAAGTGCTAGAGTTTACATAGACTAGGATTAAGAAACAAAACTAGTGTGTGCTCAGTCAAGCAGATTCAAGGCGATTCTCCCTCCCTCTGGGTCACTTGTGGTTCCATGTATACAACCAATCTACAAGAGAGGATAGAGTCATAAGCCATAGTTGTGTTATGACTTAGGAAACTAAAACATGAAAACAGAAGTTTGAAATAGTGTGAATTTTGCTATAAATAGGACCAAGTTTTCCTAAAGCAAATTTTCAACTACAGATATGTAATGTGTTCTGAGTGCAATCAGTCCTGTTAACAGCTGAATTTAGAGTAGACAATCCTGAGGAAATGAGATAAATAGTCTTGAGATGGAACAACTAAAAATGAATGATAGCATAATCAGGGATCTACATCCTACAGCTCTAGATGTATCATATCTTCCTCTTCATTAATTAAGAGAAGTCAGAATTACAATGCATTCCCTTTTGCCAAAGTTTTTACCTGCCCAGGGGTTACTGTCTGAAAAAAAAAAATCCTGTGAGCATTCGAAAATTCTTGTTTGGGCAATTTCATACCTCTTACACATCTTTTCCCTGATGCTGCTGCAAAGGTTGGCTACAGGGGAAAAGCACAGACCCATTTTGTGTTACGGTGGATTCCCGATTAGTTCCTTTGCCCTTTGTACACTTCAGTGCAGAATAGCAATCCCCAGAGCATCTGAGTAGGTCCTCTCAGCTAACTCCTTCCTATCTGACTTCTCTCTGGCTGCTGTGGTTTAACACTCCCCTTCACAGGCAAAGGTTGATTAAATGCAGTTTATGACCTCCATTTGTCATTTTTAACATTTGGGGGCTTTTTATCCTTTGTTCTTTTCAATCTTCTTCCCTCTACTTTTCCATTTTGTCTTTATGTCTCATCTCACCCATCATGCTAACTCTGATGACATTAACTACCTGTGCAGGTTCTTGCATTACCATGAGGGTCTCAGTTATCCACCCTTCCATGCCATATTTACTACTCTTCCTTTGTTTACCAAGAAAATCCATGATTTCTCCCTGTTCTACTCAGCCTGGCTTCAACGCTCTTCATGCTCTGCTTCTTGGTGTCATCTTTGAGTTGTTAGTTTTCTTCACAAATGCCTATTGCTATCTCCAAATTTTTCCCAGCTCTGCTACAATCCTCATCCATGACTACCCTCTAGCCTGTTCTCTGTGTCTTCCAAAAACACTCTGTATCTCCTGGATCACTGCCTTCCTTCTTGCTGTTGCTGTCAGGGCTTCCTTCACTGGCTATCCAGCCGTCAGGAACTGCCTTCTCTGCCTCAGTAATGCTGTATTTCAAGCTATCTCTCACTTTAATATACATTTATCCTGGATGGATTCTCCCACTCCCAATAAATATAGAGAAATAAATGGCCAGATATTCATGTTATTTTGGTCAAAGCAGCAAGTATTTCCTGTATCTTGATGAAAAAGCAGTCCAAGGCTCTAACACAAGTTTATACCATCACTTCCTTCTCTCAACTGTTCTTGAGAAGGAGTTTTCCAGTTCTAAGCAGAAAATGTGCAAAGTATGGCCTATATACACACCTAAGTATACCTAATGCACAGGCCTCTGGGAAAGGCAGTTCAAAACTAATTCAGACCATCTCTACAGTCTACTCCTAGAACTATCACACAATGAAAAGTTTCGGGCTATGGCAGATTTTTATTAAGTACAATATCAAAGACTATAAACAAGAGATGGAAACGAGATAAAAAGCTCAGCTCAGAGAACATGTGCAATCAACTTGATAGGAAAAAAATTAAAATGGAGATATTATTCACTTCAGTGCACAAAGTATGAAGAAGAGCAAGATAGGCATTTCCTCAAATTATCAGAAATGTTGAAAGACTTTTCATCAGCTAAGGATGAGGAAAAATAGAGCTTAGCACTTTGAGAGACCACACAGGTAGCTCTGTATAGTAACCTACCTCTTCGTCAGAAACAGCCAGCAATGACAAAGGAACACAATGGCTATATGCTGAAAATGTTGAATAAATATGCTGAAAATGTTGAATAAAACCCCTATCTCATTGAAAGCAAATGGGAATTTTGTCTGTGAAGCTATTGACAAAATATGTAGTCACATGTAGTCACATACTGAGGAAATTCTAACCTTTTCTGACTATGTACTGTTCTAGCTCTTTTTTACTCTCTGGCCACAATATGTTATGCTAATGAAGTGTGACAGAAGTTCATGTTTCATGTAGGGAAATGGAAGGAAGGCTTGGTCATATAAAGGACCAGCCCTTGAAGAACTTTTACAAAGTTTTCCTCGTACTGCAAGAAACACTCTTCAAGTTAGGCTTAATTTTCTGAATGAGTCAAAATTCAGACAGTAAATATTTTACTCTAAATGGTATTTCCATTCTTACACTACTTCTAAGAACAGTGCAGTCCACTGTAACAAACAATAATGCCCCAAGTTGCAAAGTCTCCATGTTTATGACCCTCTTCTCCATGTCCCCATGTACCTCTGATACCACCAGTGTGACCACAGCGTCTTCCACCTGCCTGTGAGAAAAGTATACGAGATCAGATGTGTGAAATGGAGCTCAGTCCAAAGAAGATCTAACAATTAGTATATATAAGGCACTTTAAAATACATTCATATCATATATTTGAAGTTTATGTCCCATGAGGGTTACAGCGTAATGGAGACATGAAAGATGCCCATGGTACAGCTGGACTGGTATTACTCCAGATGAGGATATGACCCACTTAAAGAGCCTTGATTTAAGGTGTTATTAAAAAATAGACAATGATTTGGACAATATTGATACAACTTATGAATTCTGGTTGCCATCATAAAGACATTGTGTAACAGTGCTATGTGAGGTCCACTATTTACTGAACGTGCTTGTTACATGGGCCCACGAGGTCAGGTAAAAACAGATTATTACTTTGACAACTTTGCTGTTAGTCAAAAAGAAAATGCTGATGAAGCAATACTTTCAAGACATTCACAGGAGGGAGGGGAAAAAATCCAAAACAAAGGAAAAAACCTAAGTCTCAGATTGCTGCAAACAGCACTTTGGATAGAAGGCAGAGATGTGAATATTTCAACAGTAAGGTAGGACTAATTCAGCCCACATGACTAAAATCTTGGAAGAGTTCATGCTTAAGTTGGTCAGAGCTGAGGAGATGAAGGGAAAGGTCAGATATCACTTCTCCTACTGACCTAGGACAGCTGATTTGTACGTCCCCATAGCTGGGAAGGAGAAACAGACAGGGAGCTTGAGTTCAAGAAGAGTAACAAGAGGTCAAGGGAGTAAACAACATAGCCGTGCACTTAGCCAAATATGTTAGAGACCACAGAGACCCAGAGTATCGGGATTGACTGTCTCAGGTTGGTGGGCATTTAGCAAGAAAGAGCTCCGCCAGACATGTGATGGCATGACTTTAAATTTCAGTCAACATAACTTAAGCACATGCTTAACTGCTTTCCCAAACAGGGTTTAAAAAATTGTTTTTAAAATAAATGGGGAATTTACTAAATGCACCCGTTCTTCTGAGAAATACACTCTACATTTCAATATTTTATCTTGACAAGAAAAATATCTGAGGGGTTTAAAGAAAAGATTGGTCAACATCTGTGTATGGTCACTTTGTGTATTACTAAGCATCAGCCAGATCAATGTTGCAGTGCTGTGCTAACATCTGGAATTCACATTAAAGTGGTGTCAGGAAGCCTGGAGTTGGAACAGTATTGATGGTAAATGGATATAGGTCATTTGGACCAGAAGACTCAGATCTGCCATGCTAGTAAAGCTAATGGAAATCAATAGGGGAGCAATTAAAAAAAAAAAACCACACTAGAAAAAAGAAGAAAAGAGGGGTATAAACTGAAGTATGGATACTAAAAGTAAGCTTCATTTTTCTTACCACTCCTTCTAATAACTTGGATTTTTTTTCAAGGCTTCACAAAAAGGAAAGCATTTAACTATGTCTTTTTTGATCTCAGTGTAGCATTGACTACAGCGGATTTCAGCCTTGTTTGAAAACAGCTACAGAATAAGATTCCCATTCTGTCTCAGAACTCATCCCCTTCATCTTCCTGATCATTTAATTCCTTAGAAATGCCTTCCAATCTGTACATTGCTTCTTGATAAAATCTGCTCATACTGGATTCAGTGGCACAGGAGGCCTGGTAGAGGGACGTAATGCCTACCTAGGTGATATGATAGCTCTGTATTGATTAAAAGAAGCAGGTACTGGGGGAGGTGGAGGGGTGGGGGGTGGAAAAGAAACCAGGAAATAAAGAAATATAAGTGTCAAAATACAGCCCGGTATGTTAAGTAAGGCATACTCAGAGCCTGACTTAAACTGAGTCTTGTTCCGTATTCTTAATATGTTCTTCACTCCTCTTCCAGATTCCATAGACTCCTTTCCAATACCAAGCATTGCTATTTATCACTAGCTTTAGTGAAGACCTTTTCATAGAGTTTTCAGTGCAGCACACTTTTTCTTTCTATGAGAAAGTCTGACAGATGTTTTACTAAAGCCACCATCAAATATAGCTTCATCACCTCAAAATTTTGTTTTATTTGGAAAAGGAAAGGGTTTGGCTTGACTCATGAGATGTGTTTGTTTTGAATCCATTTTGCTCACTGTATTTATTGTTGCTCTCCTCAAGAGACTGACTTGAGAGCTTTCTGTTCTTCAGTTCACTGGAAGATTTGCCTCATTAGAGGCTGTGTATGGAGTCAAGTAAACTACATTAGCCATCTGAAAGTTAAGGCAAAAGCCGGTTGTCTATACTCACCCAACAGCCAAAGGATGACTGATTCCATGTACCTTAAACACTGTCCTTAGATATATATCCTGGAATTGGCATCCCAAGACGTCCTTTGTGTCTCTATAGAGCACCTATAGCAGCTTAGATTAGAGATGGCATTTTTACATAGCTAAACTTAAATGAAATGTATACCACTGTGGAAAACCTAAGCCAAGATAGTATGGCATTACGTCATTTAAAATTTGATGTAATAGACATATTGCAGCATATGTACAATAAACAATACAAGGACAGAGCCAGGGGCTGCTCAAGCAAAGCAACCAGCAGTGCAGAAGGGTTTGCCCTTTGTATCCATGGCTAATGCCAAATTCATTATTTTCATATGCATCTTCCTCTGACTTCAGTTCTCTGGCTTTATCGTGTGATTTACATTAACTTATTGCTGTAAGTATGATACAACCACAATGCCCTAAGATTTTGGTCAGAACAAAGACTGCTATGTACTGTCTCTACAGCTCTAACAGTGTTGTCCTGGCTGAGTGTAAGAATAAAAGCACTATCTGATTGTCCTGGGACAGGGGAAGAGGCAGGTATCTGTAAATTAGTAAATAATATCAATTTAACCTTAATCAAGTTAAGCACCCTTAACTTGAAGGGCTGCTTGCTTCCATTATTTCAACTCATTCTTATAGGCTTTAAGGCAGAGATGACAGATGGATGTGATAGAATAGAAAGATCTTACAGCAGGCAAGCAATGCTGTCAACATAAATGCAAGCTCTATTCTGGAATACAAAAATCTACCATAATTGTCAAGGTTACTTGAGAAGCTGCACATGCTATGATGCACAACAAAGGGCTTAAATGATTCATGGGAGGGCCAAAATATCTCGAGACTGGAAGGGTGTCTTAGTTTACACGTAGAAGTTATTTTCCATCCCACACACAGACTCATCTGGGCAGCCTTCTGTAGCCATCTTAATAAAAGATGCTATATGATAGAGCACATGCCAAAAGCAGAGTTTGTCCAGCCATCTGCACGTACCAGCTGATGCAAAGACAAGTGGACAAACACTTCTCTATGTAAGAGGCAAGACATCACTGGTATTGCTGAAGAAAGCGTCTGCCAAACATTAACCAGGACTTTCAGAAACAGGCTATATTTAACATCTCACAACCTAATATGGATCATATAGCAGCCAATATACTATCAAAGACTTTAAAACAAATACATGTACAGCTTACCTGCAGAAGACTTTCTTCTGGTTTTAGTATCACTTACAATGGAGCCAATGTTTCAAGAGCAGAGAAAGATGGCTGATTCACGCATGTCATGTTCTGCATACTGTCTTAACCTGCCACTGCATGCACTTCCTTGAGAATTATGCTATTGTTATTATTTAGTACTAATATTATTAAATGTCTTGGCAGACACTTACATAATCTGCTCTTATTTCAGTCACTCAACAAAGGCTTGTAAAAAAGCTGTAAGAGGAAGTAATTTACCCATTCACAGATTAAAACTGGAAGTGCCAACTTAATGGATTTTGAAATTTTCCAGACAGAAAAGTCTGGTAGAGCAGCAGAGAGCCCCCAACTGAACACATGTTCTTAAGCAAAGGAAAAGACACAGTGGAAATTCAGGGACACATGTCCCAGCACACAGTCTTTCTGGAGACTGCACACACTATCGCTAACAAATTTTGCTGACAGGTATTAAGGGCATTGTTAGTAGAAAGGTGTGCCTCCCCCTAGATTGGCTCATCTCACCCATAAGGAGTAAGTAAGGTTGCTGCTTATTTCCCAGAGGATACTGAGACATAGTAAGGGTAAGATTCAGGTGACCAAAGGCAGATATGAGCTGGCATTTCCCTAGGGGTGAATCCACAATACCCATGCTCTGTTGCCGACCTACCGCAGCCCTCTGGGTGACTATACAGAAGTCACTTAGTATGGTATTCATCTTATCCAAATTTAGACTCCTGCAGTATAAACATCTACATAGGAGCAAGTCACCCTGTGCTCCTTTTGTAGTCAACAGAGAGAAATAGATACTTCTAGGGTGCAACTAATCTCTTCCTAAAGAAGGCATCTTCCAGATAATATATGCCTTTAAAGTACCTGGTTTTCCCTGACTAGAAAGGGAGTCTGAGGTGATTTCTGCCATATGGACACCTCAGACATGGACAAATAATATATCTAGCAGAGCCATAAAGCCATTGATATTCCACACAGCCTGCAGTTAGTATAAATGTTTGGTCAATAATAACTTGAGCTGAACTCAGACGGTTGACCTAGAGGTGAATGGCTCTGTATTCCATTACTAAGCCTCTGAATCATCCAGTGTCTCTTTTCTTTTTAAGTAAAACCTCTCCCTGGGTTTTAGATGTCACTTAATGGAATGTGGATATTAAATGTATGTAAATCCGTAGCATTTTTGGATAAAGCTGCATTCCAGTATGTCCAATTATAAACACTATCCCATCCTCCTCTTTGGAGCTGTCAATCTGTCAGGCAGAGGAGCCTGTGGACTCCCAAGGCAAATCCTTGTACTTTCAAGGGGACTGCTGTTGCCAGAAAGAAAGTTCCCAATGAAAATAGTTCTTGTGTGGAGACTATCAGAGAGACCCCTCTTAAGCCATGTTTTTTATATCCTGGGATGACAGGCATTCCTTTACCAAAAGTAGTGCAGCTTGTTTTTTTCCCAGGATGTTAATTTCCATTTTATTCCAATTCCTGTCCTCAGAGTTCTCATTCTGTTTCATGGAAGTATCTTCTATCTTCTTCACTCTTGCTTCCCATTATTTTTCTGCACATTTTTGTACAGTTATTATTGAAATTTCCACTTCAGTTATAAAATATTATCTTTTTTTGCAAAACAGTTCTTGTTGCACTTTTGCTTTCAACCTAGTAGTAAACCGTGAGGACAGAATATCATTATTATTAATTTCTTTTTAAAGAGCTTAATGCAGCTGTATGTTCACTTAAACTCCAAATGCCAGGAACTATGTTACTCCACAGATGTCATTTAATGGAATGTGGATAATAAAGTCTGGTAAATCCACAGCACCTGGGTGTTGGGTTGCTTTGCAGGATATAGCACTTTAAACATCATCCCACTGTAATACACAACCCCTGTTCATGTGACATGAGCTAGATAACCATCTCCACCAGTATCTGACCAACAGATACAGAACTCCATCTTGTTAGCTGGCTGGTTCAGCGGTCCACTTCAGATTAGGTAGTTTGCCACATTCAAGACACTTCTCAAGAACATTTTTTTTTTCAAAGGAGATGCATGACACACTGCCCTTTCCAAGCTTGTCTCTGCACTTCTACAGAGAAGGTTGTGTAGCCTAGACTGCACCTAGAACATGTTCCTCTTCTTCTGAGGACCAGGTGTTATCTGAAAGATTACCCAAAGGAATAGTCATGTATCCTTTACATGATATACATGCAAATCTTTAATGTAGATGCTGGAACAAGGGAGACTGTTGAGGATGAGGGTTTTTTCTTGCATTTGTGTTTTAAGCACATTAACATTGCTGAGTGGATCAGCTGCGTATTCAGTTCTGAGTGAAGTTTAGGGTCTTGGCTTTGACCAGAAATCTCCAAATGCGGCCCCATCTGGCAAATTTGTTTTTCTATCCCTCTGACATAGATGTCTAAAGCAATTTTACACAGGTGGCCAATTTCAGTCAAATTTGAGAGATAATTCATAACTATTAAATCCTTACACACTCCACATAAATAGACGTTCCGAGTAGAGGAGCGAGACCTTCTTATTGCCTTTACAGGAGGAAAGGCAGTAGTAAAAAACCACACCTTATTAAACATCAGGGTCTTTAGACAAGTAACTACATATACACCCAGATCCTCTTGCTGGACCACACTGGTGTAAGCTGGGGTCCTGCCACTTGCCCATCCAGTTGTGGGACTTGCTGGAGTGAACCCCTCACCCAGCCCTCATATTCTGGCTCCCTTTCTGGGGAAAGCTGTGGATCAGCTGGCTGGTCGATGCTGCTTGTCACCATGACGTGCAAGTCAGAGTGCCACCATGCTGTGCAGCTGAGCCCAGAAACACAGCAGCCTTTGCACATTCAGTAGGATGGCTGCTGTCTCTCTGGCAGAAAACCATAGGAAATCAGGTTGTCTTCATTCTCTGCTCACAGAACTACTTGTTTTCTTCATATTATGGGCATATAGGGTTTCTGTAGTTAAATCCAAATACATAAATAAAGACCAATTATTCAGACTATTATATTTATCATGCTAGCCACAAAAACACAAGTAAAATACATATCTAGGTCTTCATGAGACATAAATGACATTTTTGAGGATGGGGAATTGTTTGACATTGATGTCAGATACAAATGCAAGAATGAACCAACTTCTTTTTTCTGTCATACATGCCCAATGCATGACATGCCTATGTATGTGCTATGACAGAACATGTATTTTATTAGCATGTACCATAAATCACAGAATCACAGAATCACAGAATGGTAGGGGTTGGAAGGGACCTCTGGAGATCATCTTGTCCAATCCCCCTGCTTGAGCAGGTACACCTAGAGCAGGGTGGACAGGACTGTGTCCAGGCGGGTTTTGAATATTTCCAGAGAAGGGAAAGAATAATAGGGAATGTGGGCCAGATCCTCACCAACTTCAGCTGAGCTATGCTAGTTTACCTCAGTGCAGGAGGTTCAAAGATCTTCACTTTCATTAGCCTCGCAAGCCAGTGTTACCTTCTGGAAGCATTCCCTATCTCATACACTTGTATGTTATCTGGGTGTAACCCATTTCCTATTTGCCCCTGAGCGTTTCTGGAATGCGATAACATAACTTGGCAATTGACTGTATTATCACCTTTTATTTCCCTCCATTTTGTCATTCTCTTGCTGCTGCTCAGAAGAGGAACCAGAAACTGTAGAGGTGAAGCTTTGCAATGAAACAGCTTGAACCCTTTCTACCTTCCTTTTTCCCCTCCAGTCCTGCCTCCAGTTTTCCTTCCTGCCTTCTTTCCTTCTAGATACCCATCCAGGAAGAAGAATCATATTTTTATGATAGAAGATCTATTAAGATACTAAGCTGTGAAGATCTAGTAAAGTGAACACTATTTAAGTTAGCTAATCTATTACAACAGCCAAAGTGGAAAGCTGAATATAAAAATAAATATTGGTTTTAGTTAAGTTTATTCTCTGTTCCTCATGAGTGAGTGAAAAGCAATGAGTCTCCAGGAGAGGCCAAAGGGTCCAGGGTTTTTCAGCAGAAAATTATGAGGGAAGAAAATAATATACATAGCATACATAACTGACACAAGAATTGATAGAAGTAACTATACAACAAAACTATGTGCAAAGAAATGATGCTCCAGAAAAAAAGTGAAAAAGTAAAACTAATGGAAAACTAAATGTATCTATGCTTTTCAATGGGTGTTGTGTATATGTCTTGCCTAGCTGGCTTCTAAAGTCAGGTCAAGTTGGCTTCTAGAAGTCAAGCTCCTAATGCTCTGTTAGACGTGTTGCTATATCTGTTGCTCCAGGAAGACCTTATTGCAGCCTTCCAGTACTTAAAGGGGGCTTATAAGAAAGATGGGGACAAACTTTTTAGCAGGGCCTGTTGCAACAGGACAAGGGGTAATGGTTTTAAACTAAAAGAGGATAGATTTAGACTAGATATAAGGAAGAAATTTTTTACAATGAGGGTGGTGAAACACTGGAACAGGTTGCCCAGAGAGGTGGTAGATGCCCCATCCCTGGAAATATTCAAGGTCCAGATGGATAGAGCTCTGAGCAATCTGATCTAGTTGAAGATGTCCCTGTTCGTTGCAGGGGGGGTTGGACTAGATGACCTTTAAAGGTCCCTTCCAACCCAAACTATTCTATGATTCTATGGTCTTCATGCATATTTTGTGGAGTCTCCCTCCTTGGAGATATTCAAAAGCCAACTTGACATGGTCCTGGCAACCAGCTCTAGGTAGCCCTGCTTGAGTAGGGAAGTCGGACCAGATGACCTCCATAGGTGCCTAAACCATTCTGTGATATATATTTGGAAGCACTTTGCTTCTAGGCACACAATATAAATAGCAGAAAACAATTCAGAGAGCTGGACATCAGGATAAACACTGGTTTCAGCATTTGTGACTATTTACTGCATGTAAAAGCTAAACCAGATTTTTATATAGATATAAACATAAATATATATGTACATACATACATGGGGGATGTATATGTATATGTATATAAATGCAACTGTTCCTGTCTAGAAGTCACCAAGGAAATTTTTGCATTTGGTTTTTACAAACAGTTAAGGTTAACTTTGCTGTTCTCGATTGCCTGATTTTTTTCAACTCACATCTCCCTAATCTAAAACACTTTTGTGGACTTCAATAGAGATACTTATCTGAATCAATGTTATTCAACATATATGTCAGCTATTACTAGAGAATGTTTGCAAGAAACATAAAAGGAGTCTTTGGTACGCTGAAATCTCCCACATTTATTCTCCCAAAATCTAGTCTCTAGATTTCATGGCATAAAACAAAACAAAGAAAAAGAAATAGAGGAAAATATAAAGTGGCCTTTGAACAGGTTTTTTTTACATAAGAGCTCTGCAAACTTAGTATCTTATTCTCATAGCAGATTGTGTACTGATCTTGAATTGCCACATCATGGGACAGACATGGAATATGGTCTTCTGCTCCTAAACACAGCTTTCCCTGTCAGACATATCCAGAAAGAGATCATGGCCTAGGAAAAGTGTAACGTTAATTCACTCTGCAGGCAACACTTCTGTTCTGATTTTCAGTTGTGCTCTTCTTTTCTTAGAGCAGTTTGCAATAGGTGAAATATTTTTATATCCACTCAGAAGGACTAATGTCTATCTTCATGCTGACATTGGAGAATGAAGATTGAATGGCCAGAAGTTTACAAGCTAAGATTGCAATTCCCTTAAGCAATTTTATATAGCTCTAATTTCAAGGTTTTTTTTAAGATCTGGAATAAGGCACAAGAAATGAAAATATGCTGTCCAGCTGAGAAGTCTAACCACAGCAGTCTCTTACCATGGGCAAGAGAAGTCACACTGGTTTAAGTGTCCATTGATGGTTTTACTGGACATTTGAATTTCTAGAAGACTGTTTCTGGCTTGCACTGCATATTAGCTAGGGCATTGTGTTAAATCCTATAACATGCAGCTACTGATTTTTTAAAGGTTCTACAAATGTATTTATTTTTTTCAACCAGGAGTTTCTGTATGTGTGCACTTCCAGAGAAAGACTTTAATAAATCAATTCAAAATATAGTAAAACTTCCAATAAAGATCAGAGAGCAAATTAGGTGCTCTTGAAATTTAGCAGTTCCCATTACAAATCACTTGAGGGAAAAAAAGTTAAACCCATCCATATCTCACAGGTTCAGAACATATGAAATGAACCTAAACGCCATTGGTGTTTCTGAGATTTTGTTTAGAAACTCCAGATCATTAATGTTTCACATTTCTTTGTGATTAAATTATAGACACTATGTCATAGTTTCATCTTGTTCTACTAAACACCAGTTGACATCATTGCCAGACAGCAAAGCAGAAAGGCAATGAAGCTGTGAATGGAAAATGCTGCAATGTGAAGAAGGGGTCAGAAAGGTCTACTTTTGTTCAGCAGTTTGGGTATGGCTCCTTCCTCGATGGATGCTCAGGCAGAGTGAAAAACACCCATGAGATCAATGAATTCTGAATGTCTGCAATCCTGTTTACTAATGTCACATGTTTTTCCCTTAAATCCAGTGAAATTTGGCCCTGGAAAAGGGAAATCTGAATATGCCCTATTTTAAGCCAAGCAGAGTGCAGCCTGTTCAATTCAAAATTCATGAAGTAAAGGACTGAAACTCTAGTTTTCACTGGAGCTTAAGCATTCATATAACCGCCAGGAGCTTTCTGTGAAATGAAGACACGTCAGAGGGACCCATCCTGTTTGTGATTATGTGATATCCCTGCCATCTTCCATTTTCCTCTTCTTCCATAAAGTCTTTGTTTACTATAGATTACACTGAGTAGACATAACCATGTGACGGGCAAAGCAGACAAAACAGTAGCATCTTTGTCATGAATTTTGGAAAACAGTGCTTCTTGATGGGTTTTTTTGTTACCAAACCACCTCCTTTTTTCCTTGTCAAGAGAATATTCATTTTCACAGGTAAGGGTTTCACTGGTTGCTGGATGCTCAAAGAGTGACAGAAAAGTATGCCTGGAAGGGATCTCGGGGAACTGCATAATCCAAACTTCTGCATCTAATATCCATAAGCTATTCCTGGCAGGGTTTTCTTTGACTTGTTTTTAAAGTCTTGCATTGAACGTGTTTCCATGTTATCCAGGGTAGCTTCCGCCAATGCTTCAGTAGCATAACAGTTTAAAACAAAATCGACCAAACAGCCACAAAGAAGAATGTATAGCAATATTAGAACACTGATGCCAAATCCTCCTGAGCCTTACAGGTAATACCTTCTTCTCATTCTTGTTGATCTCTTCCAGATTCTCTTCAATTTGTCTAAGTCTTTCCCAAAACGTAATTGCTCCAGTGTACTGTGCCTTGGGTACTGGGACAGATCCCAAGTATCCACCAAAGCCTTGCTGAACGGAGTAGCTGCCTCTCGCATCTCCCTCACAGCAGCCTGATAGTGCTTCCCAGAATAAGATTTGCTGTTTCTGCGTCACCTTCACATTGCTGACTCACTCCACATGACATCCATTCTTTTTTTCTGCTATATTGCTGCCCCATGGCTTTTTATATTTCCCCTTCTGAGCAATAAGTGTAACATTCAGGTCTTAACTGTATTGATCATCTTGCTGATTTTGGATCATCTACCTAATTTATTAAGGTCACTTTAAATTCTGACCATGTCCTTCAAACTGCTTGCAATGTCTTCAGCAAATGTATCAGTTCCTTCTTTATACTGCAAGCCAATATGTTAGCAAAAAATGCTCTCCACCTCCCCACTCCTGTAAGACTACACTTGCAACCACACCTAACCAGCAAACTGCTGATGCCCTTGAAAGCCTCTGAAGTTTTTGAAAGCAGCATTTCAAACAGCTGCTCAATCAGTTTAGGTTGACAATTCTAGGCTTATTTCCTCAGCTGTGCAGGAGACCTGTGTGGGATAAGTCTGGTTAAAGTAGAGAGGCATCCCATATACTGCTTTCCTCTTATTCACTAAATCAAATGCTCTTGGAGAAGGAATTGAGATTGATTTGACACAGCATATTCTTGGCAGGCATATGTTGGTTATGTTAACTCTTTAGGATCCTTCTGCAACTTATTTGATGTTTATTTAATAAATAAATTCAGAAGCTTTTCAGGAGCTGCTATGAGGAATTGAAATATAACTTCCTGATTTTTTCAGAAGAACCATGTTTGCATCCTTTCATGTTGCTGCAGAGACTCACCAATGGTTCAGAGATTTTACAGGACTAATTATCAGGCCTTGCCAGTTTGAATACATCTGTCTTCTCTTTAACATGTTCTCTTCCTATATTTTTCCTGAGCTCCCACCTCCCCACTAAAGTTAAGCAGAATAAACATTAAATATTTTAGACTTCTTTACACCATGTCTGTCTTGCTCTCCTTTCCTGTTACATAGGATCTGTACTGTTCTTTGTCCTCTAGACTATTTCTAGAAACTTTTCTTGCTGCCTTTTTTCCCATGTGCTAGCTGAAATTCATTTTTGCATGTTAGACTTTCTGCTTTTATATCCAAATACCTGTGCTTATTCTAAATCGTGTGCCTCCTTTTTCACCCACAGAAGTATAGGCATGGAAACATTACATTTCTTCTGACCATGGAGTCGGTAATAACAAATTTTACTGACGGGGATATGAATGTTATTGATCCAGCAGTTATTTCCAGACTGCCCAAGTGAGTCATTTTGTGTGATACACACTTCTCTACTATTTAATTATTGCTACTCACCTTGTAAGCGTATAATGTAACTTTTGCATAACAGCATGATGCATAAGAACTGCCTATGTCCAGGGTACTGTGTAGAAGCAGAGTGCACCACGAATAGGATCTGGTCACATTTGGAGGATTTTGGCAGGTGGTTGGGGAACACTGCTCCTAACCACTGTTTGCTGAAAGGCTGCATGCCTGCTCCTCCTTCCTGGAGCTCCTGAGGCCCCTACTCTGCCGTTAGAGATAGGACTTTGCATAGTTCCTATCTCAGGAACTACTTAAACAACATTTTTGTAATTGAAACGCATCTTAGGATTTTGTTAAAGACTTTTTCTTTATTTAACGTAAAAGAAAAAAGGCAACATTGACTGCCACTGCTTGTTTCCTTTAAAAAAAAGTTACAAAAATGAGCCCATTCCCAGCTGCCCTGCCCTTTCTCACATTTGGCATATAGTGTCACTGGATCAGAAATTCTTCTTGGCTGGCCATAAGAGGGAGGAGCAATTTAGTCCAGTCATGACAAAAAGATGGCAGTGCAAAAAGGACCTGTCAACATAAAAACTTCTTATGATGTTTGGAATTTTCACAACTCTTTAGCATTCATTATTTGAACTAAAACAGACCACCCAGAAAACATTACTCCAAACAAGAGCATAAGAAGATTTACTAGAGGCAATGGGAGTTTTTCTCATCTCATTATCCTGTAAATACTCAAGAGAAATCTTTAGCAAACAGCTTTACCCATGGTGCAGCTGGCACCAGCAATGCTGAGAAGTGGCAGAACATGGCCTTCAGCTGAGGCAATATAAGATTTGTGAGGCCTTTTTGAACTGAGGCCTTTCTGAACCTGCCAGCAAAGTGAGTGATTCATCGCAAGATCAAGGAAGAGCAGCTCAGCATTTGACAACACTTATTAGTTGATGCTTCTGAATAATTTCTCCAAGGATGGCAGAGTTTTGAAGAACACCAAAAAGGGATTTTTCATTTTAGCTTCTATTATTTACTGCAACAGATAAGGGGAGACACAGCTGTGCTGAGGAGGACCTCTACTATACGTGTGCTCTGTTCCCAAGACCTGCATCAAAACATCAGCTGTTTATCGGGGACTTTAAAACATTTTTGATTAATAGGAATTTTTACCTAATTCCCTTTTTTTTATACTCCATTCATCTCATTTTTGTTTCCTCTTATATTTCACAGGCCTAATCAAATCATCAAAGAAAGAGAGGTGCCTCAGTCCCTCTGTGTAAGGAACGAGCCCATATCCACCTCGCTGAAGCATCCTGCACATCCCCACGGTGCTGTGCTCATGCCAGCACAGAGCTGCTCCCCATGTCTAGGGGTGCCTCACTGCATCCCACCTTTCCCTCGGCAGGCATGCATCCACGCACCCACACCCCCTTGCATAAAAAGCGTCTTCTCCCAGGGTTTACTCTGCTCACCACCTGTGCATCTGCCCCAGATCCTCCCTCATTCCCGCTGGCAAGCCCTGCCACTCACTGCCTGGAAAAGGGACCTTCTCCCCCCACACGGACCAGGCACAGTGCTCAGGGCTGGCACATGGTATCCTCATGGGACCATGCCCTGCCAGCGAGCAGCTGCAGCAAGGCCCATCGCCAGCTGCGGGAAGGTACGTCACTTTTTTTCAAAGGAGAAATAAAGTGCTTCTGGCAGTGGGTCCCTCTGTGGCAACCGGCCCCGTCACCCTCCCGTGTGGCGGGCAGATGGTGGCCGTGCAGGTTTCCGGCCAGCACTGCTCCACCCCCATGGCCCCAGCCCCATATGCCCCACTCAGCTGCTGGCACCGCTTGTCAGACTGGGAATCATTTTTTAAGTACCACTAACATGGTTGAAGCAAATGCATCAAAAAGCAAACTGTTTTTTTCAGCATTAGTGGCTACCGGGCCCAGAAGCTCCTGAAGTGCAGGAGGTGGATGAGTTTGTCTTGCTGCCTTGTGGAAACGCTGGCAGAAATAAGCAGCAACGCTGTTGGTGGCATGGCTTTCTTCACAGCTAAAATGGTCCAACAGAACTGTGCTGGGAGAAAGACGAAATGGATTTGGAGTTTTCTTTAGGTGCAGGTCACCTTAACGACAAGATTTCCTACAAACCTGCAAAATTCAAACACGCTAAACTGTCACCTTATGCTAAAATGTGAGAAGCAGCTGCTCTGCCAGTTCATAACACAGCTTGACACCTGCACCCTTACTGCTGCTGCTGCTAAAGCCTGGAGTTATGCAGTGCTGAGATCTGGCATGGGAAAAGGACACTTTGATAGTACGGTGGTGATTTATGAATGAGAAGGTACTCAAAAGAAGGCAAAGCGGGTGAGTAAGTCTCTACCCACTGCGCTTACAATCTAAAGCCAAAATAAAGATGGCGAGGCAAAGACCACCACGAGAGCTGTTACATCCCCACAGCAACACCAGTGTAATGCTGGAACCCTGGGGGAAAAGGTTGGCAGCCCCAGCAAACAACTTGACTCTCTTATCCCCCACGTTCACAAGAAAACAGGCAGCATGCTATGGCCTTGTCTTGTGGGACCAGCCACAGGCAACCTTTCAGGCAGGCAGAGGCACTGCTGAGGAAGGATCTTCAGCTTGCACGTGGCACACTTGCTAAGACTGAGCAAAGCCATCACCACTACCTGGGCATGTGGGGTCAGAGCTCGTGATTTCAAGGTCTGAGCATGGGCTGGAGCCAGTCAGCGGTGAGTGAAGAGCAGAGGAGATTGGGGCAGGACAAGACTGATGGATTTGGATCATCTGGGCTACGGGGTGCAAGTGCATGTGCAGAGGTTGAAGTTATGAGGAAAATACGGTGCTAGAGTTCTTTAGAAAGGCATATTTTGGGACTGCTGGAAATTAAGGAAAAGGTGCAAAGAGCATTTATTCCATTTTACATTATTGAACACCATTATGCTTGGAGACAACTGTTCTGGAAAGGAAAAAGGTGATCAGAGTTTACAGGAGCCACCCCACCAGTTCTGCCAGCCTGACCCAGAGGGAGGTAGCCAGGGTGAGGAGGTGAGATGTTTTCCTGGGAGACTTTCATTGACTCAGGTGTATTTTCCCCAGTGTTCTGAGTGAAGGCTTCTGTAACACTATTCACGCATAACCTTCCCTTATTACCCTGAAGGCCCTTTGCCAAAATGAGGCCGCATTGATCCTCAGTATTCAGGACTGCATAAAATAATGCTGAAGATGGGAGCTGTGACTTTTTGCACATGTTCATTTCACCATTTTAGCATACAAAATTTTAAAATATGGTTACAAAAAACACCATTTATTTTTTAGTCAGTTACCCAGCTTTTGTGTCCTAGGGATTCCTAGAACTTGTCCATAAGGGTTTTCTTTTCACCTGAAGTTGTCCTAGCTACATTTAATCCAATTTTAGCACAGATAGGCTAACAGAGTTTTGATAATGTAGATCCTGTTGAAAAAGGGCTCATTTTAAAGTTCCAGGAAAATATCAACATGCTAATTTGAAAGCATATCAAAATGCACTGTGAATTTCTCTTACACTTTTTATTTTAAGGCTGTAATATAAAGCAATGTACAATTAGTTATGCGTAATATTAGGTATAGAAGTCATTCTTCAAGACTTCAAGAGACATGTGAATCAGTGAGTTTTCATTTATAACTGTGAAAAATGGTTTTCACAGATCATTGGCTTTACAGTAAAGATTTAAGCTGCAAGGCAGATGGACAGGGTGTTTGACCTACCTTATTCACCTCTAAACTTGGCTGGACTCTGCCATCATTTGTGTCATTAGGGTGCTGCGTATATACTGATGCTGCCTGTTAGACACTGTGATACCATTCCCACAGGGGCCTTTGCCTGGCACGTCAAACGAGCTGATGTGATTACATATTTCTTTGACTGAATGGAGGTGGTTTTCCAGTCAAAGGAGAAGAAAGCTGTATATTTTTGAAGCCAAGATCATGGGTCCTATATTCCATGTACTGTATGTTAGTTGTTAACCTCTGCACATGTGTATAAAAATACATATATAGATCATTACTTGTTGCACTTAAAATATCTCTGGAAGTGTTCTGAAACTTCATGGCTGATAAGTAAGACCTGACTTTTCTGCTGAGGGATATCAGATATCTTTTCTGGATATATGCATTCATTCAATAGTAAGACAGAAAGAAAAATCTATTTGTAGTTCAAAGAGCTTCCTATGTTCTCTTACACAGCTACAGACTCTCTTCTGAGCTGTTTTTCCATGTTTGTCTGTGTCAAAACCAAAATTGAAGTTATTTTAAACTGAGCCGCTTTGGTGGAAATGGATGGTTTAGATCTGGCAAAATATAGCATCTACAAAACCAGATCTGAGTCTCCTGAACAAAATCTTGCTTTACTGGTATGTGCAAACTCATTCATCCCAGCAATCTGGGACATGAAAGATTTTATTTTTTGATATCCCTGGGATGCAAAGGCCAGGGATGCAAAGGTACTGTACCAAATAAGTATTTTCAAGCTTAACAACATTATGAAGACTCTCAAAAGCCATTTAAATACTTTTTTTTTTAACCTCTGTATGTTCATTGAGCAATTTTATGTGTTCATGGATACCTCACACAGAAGGATCAAAAAAGTTATTCCTGCTCATAAAGCTTGAAGTGTGCAATCAGGAAACAGAAATACTATACCATTAAGCTGACCAACCATGTGGCACAAGCAGTAATCAACACACAGTGAATAGTCAGAGAAGCCATTTTTCCAATAGCCCACAGACCAAAAAACCACTACTGCAGTATCTAGAGATTTCAAAAAGTCAGTTACTTTACAGACAATTTAGAAACAGGAAAATGGAGCACGCTGACTAAATTTATCAACTAAATTGTTAGCTTCAAACAATGTCACCTAGCTGTTTCTTCAGCCTGTCGTGCCTTCGAAGCAAAGATTGTTGTTAATGTGCCCCTTCCGGGGTCCTCGTTTTCAGACTAAAGCACACTGTGGACACCTGAGACCACAAAATAGCCACTGTTCTGTCTGTTTGTAAGTGGCACGATCAGTTACTGCTCAGAGCCCTCCTGAACTCCTTCCTCACCAAAGCAGCACGAAATCTAACAATGCTCTTTAGATTTGAAGAACTTGATCCTCGAGCACACAGTGCAATGCCTAACCCACCCGCACAACTCCTGCCTGTAAACATGTGGCTGATAATGCTCATCTTGCTTAGGAATGCTTGTGTGAGGTTTACAAAGTGGCTTGAGATCACTGGATGGAAGAGACTGTGCAAGTATAATAGACTGTGTTTCCGATTATTACTAGTGGATGTCGTAATAAAGCAGAATTCATCACTACTGGAACAGACTTTTATCTGGAAATCCTGGGATACAAGAAAGAATCAGTTTAATTATAATGAAGGTGAGTGACTGATGCTTAACTGGCATAGTATTAGAATAAATTCTGTTTAATGGAGATGCATTTGACCTTTTCTAATTTATAAAGTAGCATTTAGGTATTAAAATAGAGGTGAAGTTTTAAACTTCAGTCTATTAGAAGGGATTTCACTAAATAAAGGTTTAAAGCTATGAATACCATTTTCATTTAAAAGATTTTTTTATGCTGAATTTAGATACATTTACAGATTTGTTTTGCCTTTAATAAAATGTCCTTCCTGATCAGAAATTCCTGGAGAATTTATGATGATCATCTGTTTACTTAGATGTCAGAAGTGAGGCTGAGTCTTCTAAACAATTAGGCATGTGCTTAAATTGACACCAACAAGACCACCCCTGTGCATGAAGTTAACCATGTGCAAAGATATTTGTAGGACTGGCATCTAACAGTCTCTTGTAAACTCCAGTCCTGTCATTTGGAAAGGTTTTCAGTTCAAGTGAGAAAAAGGAGTTGAAGGTGGAGACCAATGATGTGAAAGGGCAGCATAATGTTACTCTTTCATAATTTGAAGTAAACACAAATAACAGAGCAACTTTGATTTTTTCTCTTTACATCTGCAGGGTAGGCACCAGCTGTTGTTCTGGGGGCTGCTTTGGGATCCTCTCATGTCCTTGGCCCATATCTGCAGTGGAGATTGGATTGGCACGGATTTCGGTGCTGATCTAAAGCCACTGAGGATCTGGGTCATCCTTCCAAACTAGCTAAGGAGGGATTCCCACTGAAATTAACTGCATTTGAAGAACAGATAGTAGAGCCAGAAAAAAAAAAACCAGATCCACATATCCCAGATTAAAGACTTGCAGCCACTTCTAGGCACAGATTAAGTAAGTGACAGAGCTGTGGAGTGCCACCTAAGGCTCAGTAGCACTCACAAATTGAAATCTATGCTGTAGAGAATGGTGAACTGGCAAGGGTATTCAGAGATTTTTGCTAATGGGTGGCAGCTTAAAAAGTTGTTCATAAGAAGCTTATTTCTCATCTGAGAGCTGAAGTGAAATGTCTCTTAGTCATTTCATGTACTTCCCCCATGGAAGACCTTCTTATCACAATAATTGTAAATTCAATTACTTCCCCTTTACCACTCCTGTTAAGTTTCGGTTTCTTCTTTTCACGTTCAGGGCCCTGCAGAACTTCACATGTCTGTTGGCATGTTCCTATTCTCCCTGGTTGCTCTGCCAAAGATGTCAACCTTCAGGCAGCTTCATTTCCTCCCCAAACGCTCTACGTCCTCCAGGCTGTTCCCTGCACACACAGAGCAACTTTCTAATCTCAGTGCCTCAGGCAGTCAGACTTTCCTGCTCCACACAGAAAGCTGTCTCCCATCACCTCCACCACATGCACAATAAACTTAGCAACTTGCACAGCTACTCTTCATCTATATTTAGAGGTACAGTGTCATCCCAGCATTTCCAAAACCTGACTTCCCATTTTACAGTAGTACATGTATTATCATCAAACACAAGAATGACAAATACGGAGTGAAGCCAAATACATTCGTACATGCACATATGCACAGAGCAGACATACAAAGTCATTTCTTAGGCAGATTATTTCAACCCTAAGTACCAGCAGCTCCCTTCAGCTCCTCTGAATTTCAGATTTTGTTTTTGAAGTGCATCTTTCACAACTGTAGTTGCAAAGAAAACTTCCAGAACCTAAGAAGAGTGTAAAATATAATTTCACCTGCCCAAGTTTGCACAGAGCCTGAAAGAATAGATCTGAGAAGTGAGGACAACTTCTTTCAGCAAACTATGTGAGTGATGCTTTCGATGTCATCACCTTAATGTTGTCAAGTTGTTATCAGATTAGTCTGATGAGTTGAACATGTGACCTTGGAAAAAGATTCTGTCCCACCTTCAAGAAACCTAACATATAATATAGCATATCTTTCCAAAGAGGTACACTGTCATTAGTCAAAGCACTTGTACACTCTAGTGAAAGGAGTATCTTTTTGTGATGTTCAGAGTTTGCAGAGCACATATGTGTACCAGCACACCCTCCTTTCCCATTCCATCCTCAGTTTTACCCTTTCATACGCATGGTCTTGCACAGAAACCCACCATACATTCATACAGACCTACTCATCAAGGCCACACCTGAGTGACCTCACCTTTTCGCAGTGCTCCCTCCCCTCCTGTTCTCTGACCACTAATGCTAAATCCCAGCAGGTACCACCTGGAAAATTTGTCCCAGGGACACTGATGAATTCTAGCAGTTCTGACTAATGTGCTACATCATATCATTGGATGTCTCAGGGTTTGGGAGATCTGCTATATGTAGTCAGAGTGGTTATCAGAATGGCATTTACCAAGGCGTAACCTCATTTAGGGTATATATGGGAGGGTCCTGTCATATCATTCCCCGTCAGAGATAATGGAGAACTATTATAACTGGCATTTGCACGGGTCACATCTTAAAAAGAGCCAGTTATCTCCCACTTTTTTGCAAAAAAAAGACAAGACAATCAGGTGTTGAGGCTGGATTAAAAGAAAAAGCTGAGAGACATGGAAAACCTCTGTGGTTCATAGGCACAGGAGAAGCTGAGACAAAGCAGAAAAATACCAGGAAAACTTTCAGAGAAACAGTGCCCATGATTTGGGAGAAAAATTTTGGAAAACTTTGACCAAAACCCTAAGTGACAAAATATTGAAAGTGACAGGGAAATTGAGGCAGGGGGATGTATATAGTCCTGTGTTATTTCTTTCTGGCTATAAATATTCAATATATCAATTCCATTGATTTCTGGAACTATGCAAAGCCTGCATGTTTGTTTGTTTCAGCTGTTGTATACCCCTCAAGAGATGATCAGGTGTCCAAGAGATTATCTGACCTGGGAAAGAGCATCTGTATTTAAGCTATTGTGATAAATCAGTTGGTCTGAGGAAAAACTATTCATGATTGAGAGCAGATAGAAGATTCAATTAAGTCTCTCTTGCAAATGAAATTTCCAGATGTGTTTGCAGTTACACTGTATTTAGCTATCTAAATAATCTTGTCATGATTCTTGGGACCAGTTTACATATAAGTGTCTTGGTTTTTTACAAGTCATGATGGAAAACCTGCCTCATAACTTCGATGTGGCTTAAAATACATGAATATATAACAAATAAGTCTTTTTCTATAACAATAATATATAAAATCAGGTTTCTTAAATTTGCATTGTTTTTGTCAACCAACATTATTAACAGCCAAATTAAGAATTGGGCCCCTATCGCCATGTTTGGTTTATGTTGAGTTTAAATGACTTATTTCAGACACCTTGAATCACTTAGTAGGTAGCAATTTGTAAGCCTTATGAGTCACTGTTGATATTTTGATGGTGTGGGGGTTTTGTTGGTTTGTTTGTTCTGTTGCTGTTGCCACCTCCAGTGTATTCTGGCTGTTCAGTGTTCAGAAAGAGCAAATCCTTGGAAATTAAATGCTTTTGATTTCTCAGCTCTGCTTAGAGAATATAGCAGTTAATGTCATTTCAAAACCACCAGTAAATAAAGCTCAAAGTAAATACAAAGACAGTTCATACTAGAGAAGGCATTATTAGCCCAGTCCCAGAGGAATGCCCCCACATGCAGCCCTCCTTCAGGCTTCACAGGTTGAGATCTAAACTGGAACCCACACCAGCTGGATTTGGGAGGCAAGAATTGCTATAAAAGCCAGAACTATTAATGCTCTAGACAATCACCGCTAAAAGGAAGAGCATAGAAAACTGCAGCACTGGGGCATTAACACTATCCTCGGCTGTACGGCCAGATTCTCATTTGATGTCGACTGGAAACGTTGCAGTGCAGCTAAGCTGACTTATCCCTGCTGAAGATCTCTTGCTTTAGTGCTTTGGGCTACCCTGGTGAGTTACAGCTACACGCTTATACATATAAGAGTATTTGTTCTATGCAAGAGCTATTGACTGGTATTTCATTAACATAAGAAAGAAAGGTATGTTGAGATATTAAATGTAACCTCTAAAATCTGGCTGAGAAGAGTTACTGAGATTCCTGGGTTTTTTTACTCTTCATATCTGCTCTACTTACAGCTGTTACTTACTCTTGCAGAGGAAAAGAGCCTACTCTTGCTGTAACTTTGCCTTCTTAGCACAGAAGTCAGGAAGGATACCTTGGACTCCTGCAGAGCCTCTTGCCAGAGTTGCTGTGTATAGTAATTCTTTTCAAGAACTATTTTCTTACATCTGAAAGTGAGTCACACTGCTCATGCCCTGACTCTGTTCAGACTAGCTCAGCACACAAAGATTTGAGTGGGAGTCTTGTGGGTATAAATGCTCAGGGAAATTCACTCAAGTAACTGGATGACGGCTTGTATTACAGAGAAGTTCAGATGAGTACTGGGTTTCTCAACCTGTGAAATGTGAACCACTCATGTTCCACAAGCTACTTCCAAACAGGAAGAAAAATTTGTTCAGGTTGCCTTTTTCCTTCCTGTGAAAAGGAAAAGCCTCTTAGCAGCTGCATCCCTGTCAGATGACCTGGCGAACCTCTAGGAAAACCTCTGCCTGCATGAGCCCAGGGCCTGACAGAAAGCCAGGAGGTACTGCTGCCACGACTGTGGGACAGCACACCTCCCCTCCAGACTGATGGTGTCCAAATAAGGTTGGGGCACCGGTGGCCTTCTTGATGTGATGATGGTCCTCTCTGCTTTTCAGATGTATCTGTGAGTCTAAGAGGGAACCTCTGAAGATAAATGTCATTGACCAACAGGAGTGAGTTTTTGTTATTCACAGCAAAGTGTTCTTCCTCCCTCCAAATCAAGCACGTCAGAGCAGTCAGACATTCTCGCTGGCTGCTCCCCGCTCAGCTGTTCAGCCACACTGATTGCTGGAGTCGGTCGTCAGACAGTATGTTAGAGATATTACCTCTTGGAGCCTTTCTATCATGTGCACTGTCCCAGCACAGTCCTCCAGCCTTTCCTTCAGGGAACATGGCTAGAGCCTCTCTGGATACTGGGAGGTACTGTGACATTCTAGATACAGTCCAAATATAGCCAACCTTAGCAGCCAGTCTCATTTGCAAATGCAAGTGAGCCTTCATTTGCATTTCATGCACACAGATGTTGCATGAAAATAATTTACACATTCATAGGTAAAGAAATACCAAACTGTAACTCTCTGCAACCAGCCTACAAAGAAGTTGGACACAACCTTTATATTGATACCAAGAATGGAAGAGCAATGCCATAACAGAAATACCTACAACTGTGCCTGTATGAGTGGTGGCAGCTCACAGGGTCAGTGAGGTTGGTTTTGCACTCAAGAGGGTGAATAGGGTGCATATGCATATGTGAGTCTCTGGATTAGAGGCATCTGAAAATGAAGAAAATGGCATTCAGTGTAGATATTTATGATTTGTATCAGTGACTTCTTTTCAATCAATGCCACTTTTTTAATAAATTGGATATTAATTAAATTCTAGTCTTTAATTCAAGGAGGTTTTTTTAATGGGGAAAAAGCAAATGCTTTATTAAACGAAACACAGAAAATGAATGTGCTTACATTTTTTAAAAATAGTTGAAGTGGGACTAGAGGGTGAGTGAAGATGGAAATGCAAGAGGAAGGAAAGATTCTCTTCAATGAGCCAAGTCCAAACACTATAGCACCACGAAGCTGCATGAGCTCTCTAGCATAATATGGTGAGGCTCATTGTTTAAGCTGAACACGGAGGAGTCCATAAGCTGAATCTTAACTACAGTGAAAAGAAAAGACAATTTTTACTACCAGTCCATCTTAATAACCTCCAGTGATTGAAATACAGACAAAAAGATTAAGGAAGGTAAGTAAGATTTTCATCCAGAAAAATCTTTATATCCAACCAAAAAAACCCTAATTTGAATTTGTCTAGTATCACTATTAAAATCTTTGTGCAAAGCATATTGTACTTCATTATTCTGTGTTAATAATATTTTTGGACATTATAAGCCAATTCCTTATATACCAGTCTTTCATTACTTTCTTAGGTTCATTAGATACTTTTCAAGACATTCATCAAGAGTTTTTAACTGACCTGTCTGTGATTGGTAATGTTGTTTTCAAGACCATCAGGTTCTGTCAGGGTGAGGTTTGAATGCTTCTGTATTGCCTGCATACCACAGTCCTCAGGAAGCAAAGGGGAATACTCTTTAAGACCTTGTTAATAACAATGTCATGAATGTCTGTTAGCTAAGCACCAAGGCTGCTGAAAAAAAACCCCAAAATCAGCTTCCTGGCTAGAAAACAACATCCCCTTGTTCTTGAAACTCCCTCCCTAGGGGCAGCTATTCCAGCCATTCATATATCTTGATTATATATCTTTCAATTATTTACATTATTTGCTGTAGCTTTTTTTTACATGACTCAGTATTTGCAGGCTGACTTTCTGAAGAGAAAGTTTTCAGCAGGGAACGTGCAGGACATCTTCACTGTAGTTCAGCCATTTGTCAAGGAACAGAGTTCTTGACCATGTAGTATAAACACTTGATTAGGTAGTACAATACAGTCCACTACACAGCACATCAGTAGATCTCAAAACTTGTTTTCAGGCAGTGTTTACCCCAGTGGACTGCCCAAGGAGATAAAATACTGATCTCGCACTCACCCACTGAGCCGAGGATGCTTGCCTGGGGCAGCCCACTTGTCCTGAATCCCACTCCACTTCTCCACTGCTTGTCTAATTGCTTATCTTGGAGGGGAAACACAATCTGAATGGTATAAGGCATTGTAAAAGCTCCACCAGATTATTTTCGTAGAGTTTTGTTTTCTGGTAATCATTTGTGTTTCGGGCTGGCAACTCCCACCGGTGGAAGCTGGGGGGGAGCGCATGCAATTTTCCCTCTGCCCTTGCCCCTCATCCCAGGGATGAGATGCTCTCCACAAAGCTGCATTATATTGCCTGGGTGACACCACCTATTTGATGTGTCTGTCTACTAAGTGTATAAAACAGGGTTATTTCATGTACTTAAATGCCAATAATAAATTCAGGTGAGATTTTTCTATCCAGCCTGAGGAAGGTCTCAGATCTGTGCTCCTCCCCTCTAGCAGATATTTCCTATTGCTGAGGTTGACTGGCGGGGGTGGGGGGGAGCTGTTTAAGGTTTGTGGCTGTTAGGAAGTGGTTTGATGTTAATTCAGCCAGTCTGGGGTCTTCCTCCGAGCTCAGCTGGTGGTACACTCAGGTGCAAGTAGCCCTGTAGTACCTGTAGCCCTGTGCTTGGGTCCTGAAGTTCTCCAAGTGCATCACAGCATTGTGAAATCCAGGGCCGAGCAAACTCCCTCCCTGCCTCGTTCTTCTGAGATTAGCAGATGTCTTGGGAATGAGGGGAATTTGGAATATCCCAGTAGCACCTTCTATGGTATAAACCTGAGAGTGCCTTCTGCATTTGGAAGCTGAGGTATTTGTAAGGATACATTATTGCGTCTTGCTATGTCAGAGAAAAATGCCTTGATCAAACAGTCCCTTCTTTTTTTTTCATGTAAAATAGCACAGTATATAAAAAGGGCAAAAATATATGCTGGAACTGGTCTTTGTGTTAAATTTCAGATCTAGAAACTATTGTGGGGTAGGGGAAAGTATATAAGCAGAGGTGGCTTACTGGGGTACTAACAAAATAAAAGACATAAAAATGCAGAGATAGTTGCTTTCAGACTCCTTTACCAGAACTGCTCACCCTTCCCAGAGCTGTACAGAATACAGCTGTACAGCACTGAGGATTTCAGGTGCATTTTTTTTTCAATCTTTGAAAACGCCAGCGGCCACATGAGGATGGCCCATACATGTCACTTCAGAAAATACACACTGAAATTCTCTGCTTCCTGGAAAGAGGTGTAATGAAGAAGGTGCCCTTGTTTGGGACTCAGCAGGGGGACTGATTTCAAGCAAAGCCAGAGACTTCTTGCTTGATTTGAGACTAAACACTTCATAACTCTCTTCTTCAATTTACTCATTTAATTAATGGTGGACACCAAATGCTTCCCCAGCCATGGGTACTGCAAGAATAATTTTGTTTTCACTTGTGATCCGCTCAGAGATTTATGGTGATGGGACCATAGAAGTACAGAGAGAACAGCTGGGCCAGACATACGCTACAGCATGTGATTCAAAACTGTTTCATATGTGAAGATGCGAAACCACAAAACCAGCTTCCATGAGAGTGCAAATAGGAATTCCACATCCTTCAAGGGAAACCCAAACACTGTGAAAAATAAAGGTGGTTCTGTTTCCAGGCTGTGAATTTACTATTCCTCAGTACTCATTTAAGGCATATATGTAATTCAAATAATTTTGAGATATTATGTCTTTCCCTTCCCACTTCCTTAAGGTGACAAATAAAACAATTCCAGTCACTTACTGAAAGAAATTTATTTTCTTGCCTGTCCTCATGACACAAGAGCTTCTTCCACACCAAAGAAGGATAAAAAATGTAAAATAAAAATATTACCCATTGCTGTAAGTCTTCAGCGTGATGGTCTTGGATACACTGTGAGGAATTTATTATTCACCCTATGAAACTTATGCTCGCATTTCCTTATGCAAACTCTGGCATTTATGCTCCATGAACATCATGGCATTTATTTTTCATGCACCAGGTGATATTTTTGATATTTGCACATTTAAATATTCATTTTTTTGTGGTTTCCAGGTATGTGCCACCTTACTGCAGGTAAAAGCTAAAAATATGCCTATTTATTATTCAGGAAGTCATGGATGGAAGTTTAGGACAATCTTGAGAATTCAGGGTGGAGGTGTGGATGAGAACATCTGCATGAGCTTTGCTCATGAAGCAATGGGTCAGACCAAACCACAATATTGGCAGGGTTCAAAATGTATGGTATATGCCAATATGACATAATATTTGTTTTACAGTACTCTGTAGTAAGAGACTTATAACCCTCACTGGAACCAGAGAATCATGAAGCATTTAACAGTTTAAACAGTTGAACAAACTTCTTGAGAGCCCTTAACATATCCACACTGGGCTGGAAGCAAACAACAAGGAATCAACAGTAGCAAAACTTCAGGAAGAGGAAAAGATCAGAAGTCACTCTGTTATGACAGAGACCATTACCTCACATTTATCATCATTATAACATTATAACAATATACTTTCACTCTGTTGAAAATACCATATCTATTACACTGGGATAAAACTGATCTACCTTCAACGACTTTACCCATTGTAACAGACATTAGACTGTGGTTATTTCTCAGCTTTTCTAAAAGGACACATACATTTCCCACTTTGCCAATTAATTTCCATACAAAAAAAATAAAGAGGTCAGGGAATAAGCTCATTTTGAATATAAAGGAATGTGTTATAATCTCATCTACTTTCAGTCTAACTCATGAGTCACTATCTAAAAAGGCATGACACCAACACATAGCAGGTATACCTGAGCTGGAATGAGGCACCAGGTGCTTCCAGAAGGACAAGACTTGATTTAACATGAAAAGGTGTCTAAAGCAACTTTTATTTCAATTTTGGGAATATCCACTTAGCTATAATTAGAGGTGCCAGCTGCTAACAAAAAATGGCTTTGCACAAAATTTCTCCATGGAAACAAAGAAGCCTTGCAAAGAGGGTGTCAAAAAAAATGAGAGATTTTTCTGAGCTTGGGAGCAATAATTGCCTTAATAGGAACTCCTCCTTACAATGGAAAATAAGCATAAGATACGAAAGCCAGCTTCGACTGCCAACCAGGCAACAGCGGGACATGAACACTGCACTTACCACAGAAGTTTGTGTTTCTGAGTCCTCATTTCTGCTAACAGTATAGATGTAGCTGGAGAAAGAGAGAGATATTCATTGGGAATTTTTATTTTCTGAATTTGGAGAATGCAGGGGGAAAGGGTCTCTTTTTTTTTTTTTTTTTCATTTTCTACCTTCTGGTGATCTAACAGGAAACATGTGAGACTGGGAGATCTTGCTCTGGGCTGCGTGTGCTCCCAGCGAGGCTTGGACATCCACGGGCAGGAGCCTGCCTCAGTGCCTGAGTCACTGACATCTGGATGAGACAAAACACTGTTTTTCCTCTCCCTTTTCCTTAGTTACATTTTTTTAACCTTTTTCTCCTTCTCCAAATTCTTTCTTTCCTCCAGTGCTGGCCTTTTCTTACCCTGTCTTTGGCTTCTTCCCCTAAAAGTTATGGTTGTTGCATGATAGGCATTTGCCACACAGATGTCCTGTCATTTAATCTAGGACATCAGGATTTTACGCAGAAAGACTGAAGGTATAGATTGTGTCTGCAGATCTTTCCCTGGCACACTCCATATGCAAGTACCTGCCAGTGCTAACTACCACTTTGTTTCAGAGACTACCTTCCCTTTAAAATTTTGCTGGAAAAGAAGAATTTCCAGAAAATTACCTAGGATGTCACCTGGAAAGGAAGAGGTGGTACAGAGCTGACAATATCTGGAACTCAGGCTTCATTTGATTTGAGCGACAGTACAGCGGGATTTTCAACCCTGGCTTGTCTCCATGTTTACTCTCCCTCAGAAGTGAATGCTCGCTTTGCAGAAACTAATATGACAACTTATTAGCACTTCAGTCCTTGATGAGAGCTCAAGTTTCTGAGACAGCCATTCTTTACCGGTTTAACTAAACTGTTTCTTCTAAGACTGGTAATTTCATGCTCTTTACACGCTCTCCACACCAGTATACCCAGCTCGTTAAATTCCACTTTGCTCCTGCTGGCACACTAGCCACCGTGGTTTCTGAAAGGCTTGAGGCTGAAGGGTTTTTCTTGACAGGGAATCAAACCAGGTCAAGCCAAATAACACTAAGTCCTGGCCCACAGACCTTCAGGAGAGGTGTATTAGTAATAGCAAATCTAGTAATAACCAGATGCAATTACTGGATTACTGAGAAGAAAGCAAAGGGTATAAATCTCCCTGATGAAACAGTAGGCTTACAATAGGTGCTACACACTTTGACCAAATTAAAATTTTTATTACACTTTAAGACCAGCAATTTATGACTGGCATGCAAAAGCGTTGACATTTCCTCTTTGTTCCAATCCATACTAGTAGTACAACCTGCACTTTTAAATCTAATTTGACATTTTTTCACAGACTACTAGAAATTCAGTAAGACTCATGGTTTTATTTTCCTGGAAGCAGATAAAACTAGCTGTCTTTAGACTTATTTCAGAATGTAAATGTCAGACTCCATGAGCCAGGGCAGTGTAATGGATGTGTTAAAAAGGTTTTTATCACATCCTACCATCATCACAACACAGTTCTGTGCCCTCCATCTCTGAGAGCAAAGAAATGACCTATTTCATGAAGTAAATGAAGTCTGTGTAACTCATACAACTGGAAACATGCCAGAAAATAAATAATATATTTAGCCACCCTTGAGAAGTTATTTCAAGTGGTTTATGTGTTTCTGAAAAAATAATGCAAAAAAGACAGTTTTAAGAAACTATTAACTGGAGTGAACTAATTAGAAACAGATCGCATAATGATAAATGAGGTAATTTAATCTGTTGACTGGACTGCCAGCCTGTAGGTATGTAGAGTGACCCTGCAGATAATTGTATCAGTACCTGTGCTAATAAGGGTTTATGGAGATCAAAGCTGCACAATATTCCCAGACCCTTAAGCCCCTGCATTGTACTAAGATTAAGTTAGTGAATACATATCAGCTAATTTAAAGCAGTCCTATTACAATGTTGCAGTTATGAAATAAAGAGGTCTTGAAAGCTTTGAAATTTGGCAACCAACCTTAACTCTGACCCGGTCCCGCTGCTCTCATTCCACTAAACATGATGGAGTAACAGTGAGACAGGAGGGAAGGGGTAGTCCAGCTCTTGAAAGTTTTGGTGTTGCTGTCTGGAAGTGACCTTCCAAACCTTACACAAATATACTTCAGACCACTTCACAGATCATGCCATAATGACTTCTGTGGATGACTTTGCAAAGCAATTAAGATTTAGAACATCCAACGTTCAGTCCTGCTAACTCTCTTGCTGGCTGTTTAGCACAGAGGCCCCACTTCAATAGGATGGGTGAAGACTGGCACTGTCCCAGCCTCACCAGCAGCTGCATTGGCCAGGGTGTTCTTCAGAGAAGAGAAAGGTGAGTTTGGGAACCACAGCCTGAGTGGCCACCCACTTTCTGCTTACAGTCAAACTGTAGTCTTTACCACCAACATTTTTGACAGAAAAGATGAAGCCCAGGACCAAAATATTGGGCGTAAGCATCTGTAAATGAATTTCCAGGGATGCCAGTGACCTTTTACATAAAGGCATATCTCAGGATTGCAGGCTGGGTCCTAAACCCATGAGAAAAGCAGGATTTCAGACACATTTGTCCCCTTGACATTTCCTATGGCCTGGTTTTACTTTCTTTCCATCCAGTATGTTTGCCTTTGTTAGATTCACTCTGAAGTGCTGAACTCTTCTTGCCAGGGGACTTAGTGGCCTACCTTATGTTTGTGAGTGCTTCTCTCTGACCCTCGTCCTCAGCATAGTGACACTGCATTATCCCTGACTGCATCTGCATCAGTAAGTTTGGATATGTCCAGAACTAATCCCAACACCGAGGTCAATCGATACAGAATGGCCTACATCCGTACTACTAAACTCTCTTACTCACTGAAAATAGGGTGGTCCCATGCAGACTGCACTTTGGGAATCCTCCCTGCCTGTGCTAACTCCCAAACTCTGCCTAAACTTGCTTGGGAAGATGCTAGTTGTCAGGGCCAACACATGGCAGAGACCAGTCTCATGTAGCAGCATTCCCGCAGGCTCCAGCAACCGAGGCTATTTGCTGGAGCTGTGTGATTTACTAGTACAGGGGTGGCCTTTGTGAATCTGGACTTTCACTGCTGAGAGCAAAGGTTTTTAGATGGGACTTCTGCTCTCAGGTCTCCAGGACATCTCTGAAAACTGCACTTGCACTCAATGCCATTTTCTGTGTTGGGAGCTTTGTAATACTTCTGCCATCATTTTATTAATTTCATATCCTATGCACCTGTATAAAACAATGTGCTGAAGAAGTGTAGCAGGAGCCACTCCATCTTAAGATTGTTGGTACCATTAATAACTCCTCCTCAAGTCACTGCTAAAGAGGAAAATGAGCTACAAAGCAAGGACTTGAGGCAAATTTATTCTGAAGTGACATATTGCTCCTGCTTACTTCTCAGTCTATGTTGTTGACATAAATGACCCATAAAGGATATTTATTAAGTGTGCCATGAAATACAAGGACCTGGAAGGAAGACCACAACAGAGATATTCAGCATGGAGGAATACAAATCAGCTCAAACACATCCCATAAGCTATCTTCCCCACCATGTATGAGCTAGAGAGGCTCGGTGACAGCCAAGCCATTTACCTTGACTCACATCAATTCATGTGAAGCAGTTGCCTCCAATCAGTACCATAAAGCCATGTGAAGAGGTAGACAGGAGAGCGGCACAATCTCCAGCCATGCAAATCTGCGGTACTGCCAGCTCCACACATTTTGAAAATACCTCTGAAAACTGCAGCACCTAAAGACATAATAACCCTACAGCAAATATAGGCAAAGTTATTTCTTCTTTGCTTACTGGCATTGATTTGGATATTCTGTTATTTGAGATGATCAGACATTGTCCAGTATTGCCTTTTTCTTTCTTTCTAATATGAAGATACATTGTATTTAAACTTCTTCAGTTGCTGATGAGGAGCTGAAAATCATAGCTTGCTCAGTTTTCCTCTTTTGTCACCCAAGATTTTCACCTTAGAAAACAACACTTCCAAGACATTGTATTTCATACATTATCACCAAAAAAATACTTACTGTCATCTCTGATCCACAAACAGTTGTCTATTTTCTTAATCTGTCTTCCAAACCTCATGCAGCAATGTAAAGTGAAGGTCCTCAGTCTTCCGGACCACTTGTAAGGGGCAGGGAGAGACCATTCATCATAACACCTTCTTTCTCAAATGACAGGACCGTCTGCTCAAATACATCTCTGATGATCTACATATGCACACAGATCAACAGCCTCCCTTCAGTGCCAGATCCGCTGCTCATGCATTGATTGACATGGAGGGATATCTTAGAAAACTTGCATCTGGGGTCTGGCTGTCATTACCTGAGCTATTCACAGAAACTGCTTTGGCCATCTTTTCCCTGGGGATTCCTATGACTTGCTTAAGAATCTAGCAGGAATCCATATCAGTTGTTCCAGCAATGACATCCTACTACCAACCACATTTTTGCTTGGCTGCTTCTCAAATTCGAGCTGTGTTGTGTGATGAACAAAGTCCTGTGGGACACTCAGAAAGACAGTAGTCAGAAAAGTGGGTTTGATCTCATCAAAGCAATAGATGCAACCCCAAACTCACTTCAAGGAGGTTCCTGGGAAACATAATCACCAGAGCAGGCTCTTGACCAGGTTACTTGTTCTAGGAGACCATACATGGCTGCATAGGTCATACCTTGAGCCCTTTTATTCTGAAGGATGCAAAATCAGGTAGTACTGGAAGAGTTGCCAAATGATGTTAAAAAGTCCTATTGCAAGAAAATTTGTCTCAACAATAGAACTCTCAAGAGCAGATAAAATAATAATGGAAATTCAGATTGTAATATCCCCAAATATCTTCAGCTTTCATTTAGAGGCAGAGCCCTGTACTACCTGGTCCAAATACTCTTTGGAATGTCACAACTACAATACTGTGAGACCTCCTAATCCGACTGCTTTTCCTAGGCATTTCTGGACCTCCACCAAACAGGGTGGCTGCATGGAAGCTATTACATTTTGCAGAGATTAACTGTGCTGAACATTAATGCAGATTTTCTTCCAGAAAATATTTGGAAACTGGTATATTTGAAAAACTCCCTCCCCTGCTTTTAAAAAAAATAATTTGCGTGAAGGTTAAAAAGTGCATGTCTGTTATTCAAAGCCACACAGAGGGCATCAAAGCAGATGCCAGTTCTCAAAGGGATCCAGACAACTGTAGCAGGCATCACTGGAAACAATAACATTACACAGAACTCTCTTATTATTTAGTTAATAGTAACAGTATAACAGTTAGGAAAACAAAATTCAGAAAACCCACAAAGCACCCATTCTAAAAGATGAAAAGATTTTAGGTCCACTATTCCCAGCCTCCAGTATAAACCAGTCTATGCCATATAACTGAGTAATTCTAACAGAGGAGGAGGAAAGCATCTTATTGTTTTATCACAGAATCATTTTGTGCACCGACCCATGCTGAAGCATGAAGTGTCCACCTGTCAATGACTGTATCACATCTTTCAGTATGGGTTCCAGATCTTTACTCTCCTCCTGTAAAAAATCGCACTGTGTTTACATCTGGAGTTTTTTCTACCTTTAGCACCCAGCCACTGGGTCTTGGCAAGAGAAGGCAAAATGAAAAAAAGGTGTCAGCAATTTAGAATACTATATTCTTAATCAGGTTTGCTCATTGTAATGGACTGAGTCACTGCCTCGGGGACCACATAAGTGGCTATACATTGCAGGGTTTTATTATTCAATGGGAAAATTATGTTAACCTTTGGGTCCCACTGCATTTTGGGAAATTATTGTCCATGTAGGTAGGAAACAGACGTGGACACCAAGTCACAACAAGGTCCTGAAACTTGCCCTACAGGCATAATATGATTTTGTCCATCATGGGGATGAAGGCTAACCTTTCTACCCACTGTCTCTATGGGAGGCGCAACCCTGGTCTGAGCTCTGGTGACAACATTCTTCGCAGCTATAATAATGCTTTTTGACACATCTGTTACAATGTTGGTGTATAAATATGTACAATAGCCCGTTGCTATATCACTGTACTGAAAGAAGGTATCACATTTGTTCCCTCCACTCCCTATTCTTCCAGCACAAGGACAGGTATTTACAGCCAGGGCTTTCTTAGACTACAAGTATTCTCACTTTCTGCACGATGGTGGCACCTATGGCCCCTCTCTCCTGAATAATACCTGGAAGTGTAGCCTTCTCTTCAAGGTATCCAGTCTAGGTTTACACCATGTGCCTAATCCTGGGCAGGGGATTGTACCCAGCACACCAAAAAGCAGAATCAAGACAGTAATGTCTTCCACGGGATGCCCAGCCCTGCCAGTGGAAATCCTGCTAGCCATCAGGACATCCACACCTGCACACAGGCTCAAAACAGCTCTCCATATCACCAAGTAGGTACAGCCCGCAATTAACTATTTGCACATCTTCAGTTTTCCTTTCCTCAGAACATATCCTGCATAAGCTGCTAAGTCCAAATAAAGTCTACTTTATGATTAAAAGAGGGATTTGTTTGAAAAAAAAGTTCTTTACAAAAGCAGATATTCTAGTTGTCTACGCATATTGAATATGACATTTGCAAAGAAAACAACCAGAGCAATAGAAGAAGCATACCATTGAGAACACCTGCACCAGAGAGTTTAAGATCAGATCATATGCCACTATAGTGAACATAGTTTTCCATTATTGCTTAAATATGATGATAACCAATTTAGAGATTGACATAAAACCCATATTGTATTATTCTGAGGCTTTGTTAAGAGCAAAGAATGTGTGACCAAATCAAAGGCTTCGCTAAAGCTAATAAACACAGCTTCAGTCATATATGTGGCCTTTATCCACAGCTTGATTAATATCATATTTAACCTAGAATAAGGCTGAGGTTATGGATTGCTTTAAACAAAAGCCAGATTTGAAATAGGGTAAAGTGAGGGGAGTAATATGTTTAAATTAATAAAGCCATTGATCTGTCCACACACCAAACATTTGGAAATGTTAGCTAATGGCATTAAATCAGCTGAAAGCCGACGATTATTTAAATCCAGGAAAACACCACCTTTCTGGTACATGAAAAGTCTTCCAAATATTTCAGAGATCCAGCAAGCACTGAGACATGCTGAAGGAATCATGAAAGAAAATGATCACAGATTTGAGCTGCAAAAGGGGGATTTCATCCACCCATCTCTTCAAAGGGTAATTAATTGTTTTCAGTACTTCATTAAAATGTATCGTTTCAAAAGAGGAAAGGTTGATTATTG
Organism: Fregata magnificens; assembly: GCA_013389945.1. Taxonomy (NCBI): domain Eukaryota; kingdom Metazoa; phylum Chordata; class Aves; order Suliformes; family Fregatidae; genus Fregata; species Fregata magnificens. Next base: position 57,194 of record WAAD01007766.1, read on the forward strand.
ATTTTTAGAAAAAAAGCCAACACAACAAATTAGATTAACTTGACTTCTCAAAGGTCAGAAGGTTTCTAAATCTGTTAACAGGCCCAGTGATGATTATTTAATGCCTTAACTATTTGTTATGTCTGTTACATTTTAGCCCAAATCTTTAATTCATTAATATGAGTTGTTCTAGCTCTGCTAAAAAGTCCTTTCATTCCTTTCCAAATGCTCTCAGATTCCTCAGCTTTTTTTTACATGATGATCTGAATAAAATGCAGTTTTTGCTTTTCTCAGTTGATCTTTACTTCCATTTCAAAGTTGAGTATAATACCCGAATCAGCAACACATCTGCCATGTCTATTATTTTTGCCATTTCTTATCTCCCTGCTGAGACACTTCAGCTTGTCATGGGTCATTTGAGGATAACACTTCCCTGCTTTAACCTGACTAGCTGTTACAAATCTGAATGGACTGAGAATGATCACCATCCAGCAGTTAAGCATTTACATCCATAGTGAACAGCTACTAACATGCCAACCAGTCCAACAGCTCAGAGTTGCGGGGAGGATGTGTAATAGAGGAGAGCAACGGTTTTCCCACTAAGACAGCAGCTCTCAGAATTACCATAAGAAAAGTTGCTTCTGATTGATAGAAAATTTCTGTCCTTCATAGAGAGGTGAAGTTAACAGAAGGCTTTAGAATAACTCAGTGAAAGGAATTTGTAATAAATTGATAGTATTTGCCTAAAAGCTTGAATACGATATTGCTGGAGCAGTAAGGAGAAGTAAACTGCTGGGAGACAACATGGGCCGAAGGGAGACCCTGGGAATGCACAGGCAAGATAGGAAGAGCCTGGTTTGCATCAGCCTCAGAGGAGGGGGACAACTACAGCTTTTGGAAGGTCAGAACAGGTAAGTTTATCCCCAAAGTGCCCTCTTCATTTGCTGGTGTCTGAAGACACCCAAGAAGGGATAAGCTTACTCCTGCGTGCAATGCATATATTCCACCCAACCACCAATGCACTTTTATATAACCTGCACAGCTCTTTAATGATAGGCATTTGTATGTAAAGCCCACTTACTAAGTTTGTAAAAATTTGGTTAAAACGATAACTCAGGTGCAACCAAATGGGCAACAACAGTGAAAGCATTCACATGGGACCTAAACATACAGTATAATATCCATTCAAATTCAGTGACCTGACTGGCTGTATATTTGGGGGCTTTTTTATTTCTAGTGTCCTTCTGTTACTAACCACTTGTCTATTTGGTGCACAACAAATGAGTAACTGAAAAAAGGCAAATTCTGTGCTTTCAGTCAGATCCAAAGATCACTGGACAGATTTCATTACTAATGGGAGCCAGCATCCATAGTGCTCAGATAAAATATTAAAAAATTATTAAAAGCATCTCCTCAGAGTTGAAAGCAGAAAATATTTAATCAATCCTGACAATCAAAGCATGATCTAGTGGAAACATGCACAAGATTCGTTCCAGCAAAGAAAAGATGGGTGGGCAAGTCTTCTTAGCTTGCACTGATTTATTTCATATGTTTTGCTATGTGCACAGCTCCATTCCCAGGTCTCTAATTGTACCTGTAGACATGCTGGTACACAGATCATCCCAAGTAATTCTCTTTATTCTCCCTTTTGAGGAGTTCTGATTAAAAAGCAAACCCAGGAAATTCTGTTCAAATGGAGATGCCAGTATTTCATGCATACTTCTGTCCCAGATTTGAATGAGAAGATGAAATAGCAGTTTTGGAGGAAGGGAAACGAAACAATAAAAATCAGTATGAAAATGTTGGAATACTTAATTTGAACATTTCAGCGTAACTGACTCTTCCACATTTCCAAGTATGTCACACCAAGCGTGACAGTACTTCAGGAATTCCCCAGGGCTTCGCAGATCCCACATCACCCCGTGCTTCATATGTTATACCCAGCAGGTTACAGTACATCCAAAATTATGAGGGAGGCACCACAGAAGCCAGGTGTGAGTTTCTCCAAGCCTTTACCAAACACTTGAAATGTACTTCTCTGATCATCTAACAATTTACCCAGTACCCAGCTGTGTCCACACATTTTCTCTCAGCTTTTCTGCTCCTAGGAGTCTTTTCTTCTGTTGCTCCCAGATCAGCTTTCCCTATCATTCCCATTCTTACCCCTCCCAATGTATCCTGCCCACCACCCAAACAGGTGAACCTATAGCAGAGCCATGAAGTGGACGTTGCAAGGCCAAAATAAATGGCAGAGGTGGGATGACCTGTGTCTGCAGCCCATAATGCTGGCTCACACCAAGTCCTTCCTTACTGTGCACTTTTGGTTGTTGAACTTGGAGAGCTGCACAAGACAGCTCTGATCACATCACTTCCCACTGCCATTTGTGCTTCAACCATCCCATACAAAGACTGGCAGCTCTGGCTTTTCTCTTAGGCCTTCAGTTCCCCATGATCCACCAAACACTGTCATCCTCAAAGATCTTCGTGAGAACACTGCTCATCAAGAAACCCTATCAAACTGAGACCAACTACGTTTAATGTCTCTGTAAGCATATTCATGTATTGCAGTATTAGCCAGGCTACTGCTGAATTATACCGTTCTATAGTACAGGAGCCTGTCCCATCTATGATTTTTATTCCTGAAAGATGTTTGAGTCACTTTAATTGCCACTGTTAAAATATAAAAATACTGATAATACATTTCATAAAAACAAAATTTTCATTTAAAAATACATAATGTATATGCATGGATTTTCAATGGATCTAGAAAATTAGCAGTGCAAATCTCCTTGGCTTTCCAAGACAGTTTGGCTCTTAAGAATATAATTCCAGATCATTAACCTCAAATATATTTGTGCTATGAACTTCAATGAAAACAGGACTAAGTCTTAAACAGAAATCAAAAATCCTATTTCACACATTGCTTGTAGAGATATGCATATAATTTACTCCAAGAAATAGCTTTAAGGTACAGCTATAAAAATGTTGGGGGTGTGTGAATGTTCATATGTCTCTAAAAAAGAAGAACAATCAAATTAATTATATATTCAGAGGAAACAATTAAGATGCAATAATGAAAAGCACTACAAAATTCTGCACATGGGAATAATTGTGGTCACAGGGAAAGTTGGAGGGTATTCTTTGAAAAATAATATGCTAATTGGTAATTAAAGACCCACTGAAGACATGATACATCAAATAACACACTAAAGGTTTTATGTTCAATCACCATGCCTCAACTTTGTTATTCCCTGGCTTATGAATTACTAAATAGGCGAGTTTAATGCCTTATAGACTACTCCAATGCTGTTTTCAAAGAGTATCCATAATAGATTTGGCTCTGCCATGCAACAATTTACGCATGTTTTGTGCTGGCCTGTTTACTCAGATGTTTTCTGTATGACTACACCGGCCTAACTCACCAAGCCTCAGCCTGGAAAGAAACGTAATACTTAAAAATCTTTAAGAGGCTTAGCCAGAACTGATAGCTTTGATGATGGTTCCACCTCTGGCTCTTTCTGAGAACAATCAAGGACCCACAGCCATCCAAGGACAGAAGAACAAAGGATGCCGGTAACATTTCATGTGAATGCCTCCAGAGACAGCGAGCTGTTGCTTGGGAGAAACAACGGAGGAGCAGAAACTCTTTGGCGTGTCTCAGGGGTCAGCCTGCTAGCCTAAAGAGCACGGCGGGACTGTGGGGCTCTAGGTAAGTTAAACATATGTAAAATCCACTGTTTAATTTTAAATTCTTTTGGCTAAAATCTTTACGCCTACTGCTAAACAACTAAATAGTGGGGGGTTTTTTAAGCAGGTTCTGGGTCACAAAATCCTGAGGCAGGATGGCAATCTGCTCTGCCACCCTGCCTGCCACAGCGGCAGGTCAGACCCACGGGTGTAGGAATGCTGTATTTAAGATAAGAGTGAACACAATTACATTGTAAAAGCAAAGAGTCACATAAACGCTGGGTGAGTTATAAAGTAGTTGCTGTATATTTTATTTTCTCCTGCTCCTGACCCACAGTCTCTCATCTAACTGAAATAAAGCTGTGCAGTGGGATGCACTTGTGAAAGAACAAGTTCTAGTCAGAAAATCTGCGTCTGCACTTCATTGCTGAAACCTGAGCATGTTTGCATCTCTTACTACCTTGACGGGAATATAAATCAGAGAGTAGAAGTGGCACATGCTGAGGTTCACATCTATAACTCATTTTGTGGCCACAAAAATGTGGGCATACCTTTGGCAGGTGCAAATTGCCAGACTCTCAAAATTGTGGGCCTTTTTATTTATCAGTTTCCATGCCATGCATGGGCTGGGTGGGAGCTGGCTCAGCTGAGTTGTGTCACATCCTTTGTCTCCCCTCGGCATGAGACACAGGATTACAGCACTTTAACAGAAGGCTGGGGCTGACCTTTCTGAAAGCAGACACCCCAGATGCAGTCCTGTTTTCAGAAAATATCTTCCCTTTTTTTTCTCTTGCACACAGACAGCTATAGGTAAGTAATGAAAAAGCCTGGGCAGGGCACACAGATAATTAAATATTTCATCATTCTTTTTATTTCAAAGCTTGAAACAAGAAGAGGTTACAGAGGTTTTTGTGTAAAATACTTCAGATGGAGTCTAGCTGTATACGAAAATACTGGGATGGATCCAGATACAGATGTGCTATCTACCCAGAAACTATTTGGCAAGTCAGTGAACTGTGATATTGTAAGAAAGTCTGGGCTTCAGTACAAGTTTTCAAAAAAGTGCCTGTTGGCTGAGCTACGGTAGTAAAGCTGTTTATTGGCAGAGAAGTTATATGGGAAGCTGAAATGAAGACCCTGCTTCTTTTCCCACTGTGATTTTTTTCTCACCACAATTAATTTATTATAGGTAGTTCAGTCCAGACCTTCTGCATCGTGGTCGAGGGACAAAGTCTAGACATAATTTATTGGCCAGTGCCTGGTGAAAACAGAATTGCAGCATCCACATTTTCCCTCTGTTTCTCTTTTTTCTTCTGCCAGACACATCAATTACACTATATGCTAAGTATCTGGTATGTGAGTCCAAACTGACCGAGGAAGGGTTTCCTTTGCTAGAGCTGTTCTCTATCATATTGTGATATTTTTCCATCATGCTAAACAGTAAACATCAAACTAAACAATAACAGCAGTAAAATTTTGATTACTTGGCATGTTTTTTCTGTCTTTCCTATGAGCCCATAAAAACATGCAACAGTGTTTATCAGGTCCCTCCATTTCACAATTCCTGTTAGCTCACTAGATGTTTTTATAACCACTGTACATATTGACAAAGCGCAGAGCAGTTAAATTACATGAGCACAAGATATCAATGGCAAATTCACGAACAGAAACCCAAAAACCTACCTGTGTTGTCCAGGGGAGTACCCTGCTGTTACAGAGAAATATGAGAGTAGCAAACACTGTGGTATGGAAAGAGGCCAAGAACAGCAGAAGCTTGGCACTTGGAGGGTCCACTTCCCATCTTCAGAATGGTTTACAAATATTAATTTGACAATTTGCTAGATAATCTTTAGAAGAAGGCCTAGTATAGGTTTGCGCTAAGTGGGAAGACATCTGGGATTGAGCATCTGCTCTGGGGTCGCCCATCAAATCAGCGGCACATCTGAAATTAGAACTAATCTTTCTGCATCCCAGTGCCATAATGCAGAAGGTTAAATAACCCCACTCCCTGTGCAGACAGAAAGGCCCACTCTTTCCACACAGCCATGCATCTGGGGCTGTGAAGCCCTGTCCCCCCACCACCACCAGCACAGAGGTGCCTGGCGGGTCCCCGCTCACTCCAAGCCCTGCCAGCATGGTGGGGACCAAGGGGACAGGTCCCGCAGCCTGAATCCAATCTAGAAGTGAATTCAGACTCATTCCCTTGAATGCATTTGCCTGGTTAGCCCAAAGGCAATGCAGCTCCAAGACAGGGCAGTGGTCTCTGTTGCTTTTACCCACAGCCTGAGCAGTATCTGGGGGTGTAACTGCAAGCATGCAGGGGAGCACAGGTGTTACTCCACTGCTCCACCAAACCTCTGCAGGTGGTGATGGTGCCCAGGGGAGGAATGGCCCCGTTTGACCTCCAGGCTGTGGCAGGGTTGCATGGCTGCCAGCCAGGGAAACCCTTATCTGTTCCTTTGTAAAACGGGTGTATGTGGTGTATAAGCTACTGCAAAGGGTTAAAAGATTGCTGTGATAAGGCTGGTTCATGGGATGGGAAAACAATTTGACTTTAAATAAGAGTAGGGAGTATCCAGGCTGCCCAGTGCTTGACAGGAACACTTTCAAAGGCTCCCCCAAAACACTGCTGCTTTCAGCTCAGCTCAGCATGCCCGCAGGACTGATATTGGCACAAGGGACCCTTCGTCTCACCTGCCTGCTGCACCTGCTCTGAGCTTCTCTCACCTGCTCAGCAGCACTGCCGGCGGGTCCAAGCTCCTCTTCAACACCTCCTGCCCACATGCCGGCAGGAAGCCATCCTTCTGTGCTTTTTAGGTCCTTGTTCTCACCTCTAATGGAATCGCACCATTGGAAAAAAAATACCATGGGGCCATTTTCGGCTGTTCCTAATTCTCACCCAGGCAGAAACTCAGCATTAACTCAATGGAAGAGTCATTTGAGCAATAACTTATGGAGCAATAATCTAGATGTTTTCATGTGGTGCTTTGACAAAGCTGACACTGAGATGTCATTAGCATGTTTGTAAATAAAAATCAGGCAAATTCGAAATAAAAAAGCCCTATAGCTCTGGGAGCAGAATAATAGAGACCCTTATATAAACATGCATTCAAGTCTAAATGGTGATACTGAAAACAGCAAAAGTAGCTATTCAAAATAAAACAAAAATCATACAAGGAATTTCTCCTAGCAACATTTCCCAAGGATCTATAATACTAGCATATAGTGGCTGCAGTAAAAGATGACCTGAAGGAAATAGAAGTCAGGAATTATAAATTTACAGAACAGATGATACTCCCCAAACCCCCAAGAGTTCATTTCAGTATTAACCTTTTTGCAGCTGCTTAAGCACCTCAAGCCTAACTCTTTCATGCAGAATTAGGAAGAAGTAACATGGACTGCAAAAAACTTGAGAAAGAAAAGCCCTAGCAATAAGGTGATCCAGAAGTAGTTAAGCAGTAAATTTATCAGATGAAATTTCATCGAGTTTACTAAATTATTCAGGATAACTGAGGGCAAAGGCAGGCTGTGGATAACTGCAAAAAAAATCCAACTCAATAAGCAACAAATGGCAGCTGAAATTCAGTGTAGACAATATAAAGTGACGCATATCTAAAAAGAAACATTGATTACAACGAAAGAGAAGGGACTTAGGGTTATCATAGAAGGCTCATGTAAACATCAGATCAGTTTTCCTTATCAGCCAAAAAACCCCAGAGTTTTAGGAAAGAGAAACCAAAATAGAGAACATCATTATGTTGCTGTAGAAGTTCCCTCATCTGCCCAAACCCTATATACCAAGTGCAGTCCTTGTTCCCTTGTCCCACTACAGCTGTAAGTAAAATAGAGAGGTTCAGAGAAGGGCAGCAATTATGATCAAAGCTGTGGATGGTACAAGGAACAGCTGAGAGGACCAGGAACCTCAATCTACAGACAAGATGATTTAGAGGGAATATGATCAGAGCTTATAAAACCATGAGTGGCATGAAGAGGGTAGGGATTGAGCTTCATTGTCTTCCTGAATACAAGAACCAGAAGTCTCCAAAGGAGCTGGTAGAAACCATGCTGAAAATGAAAACATAAAGAAGTACATGTTCTTCACACAGAGGATAGCAGTCCTCCAGTGATTTTGTGGTTCCTAGTAGTTTACGTAGGTTGAAGAGGAGAACAGACAAGCACATGAAAAAGTAACCCACTGAGGGTTAATAAATACAAAACCACATCCAGTTTAGAAAGCTTCCTGAGCTGGAAATAGTCAGAGGCTGAGAAAATATTCATACATGCCTGTCCAGACCTTGTTGAAGAGAAGATACTGAGCTAGGCAGACCTTTGGGCTGGCAAAGTATGCCTGGGGTTGTGATAAGTTAGGATAGGTAAGCACATCTCACAAGGCTTTCTAAGATTTTGGGGTAAAACAATGAAGGGGCAGATTTTCACAGTGATTGAAGTGTTTAACCCCATTAAAAAAAAATCTGATCCTAAACACTCAAGCCCAAAATCTATATTTTGCCTCTTGAAAAATTCAATCTGAAGTCAGAACAAAACAATGATATGACCCAGTATAAAACAATGACCCACAATGCAAGTGGAAGCAAATGTTATACATCCCAAATGAGTGCTGAGATTTTTTGTTAACTACTGTATTACTCACACATTGGCCATATATCATACATATTCCTATAGACTGCTTCTATGGAAAGGTGAGATCTTTTAACACAAATAGAGAAATATATCTCTTCTGTTGGAAGGCACTGTTCATGTCCTGCCCTCAGTAACAAAAGTCCACCCAGCCAATTACAGCGGCAAACACAGCCAAATCTTGCACTTCCATGGACTTCTGTAGGGCAGACTTTGGCCTGTTCAGGACACTGGTTGAGAGAGTCCCTTGGGAGACAGTCCTGAAGGGAAAAGGGGTCCAGGAAAGCTGGACATTCTTCAAGAAGGAAATCTTAAAGGTGCACGAGCAGACTGTCCCCATGTGCCGTAAGGCAAACCGGCAGGGAAGACAACCAGCCTGTTGTGTGATTGTTTATCTGAAAGCAGCATACAGGTGGGTGTTCAAAGATGACCTTCCAATAACAGAAGCCAAGGTATAATATTCTGTCTCTAAATTAATATCTGACCCATATTTTACTGTTTTGTTCTTCACTTGTATTTGAAGCAATGATTTGGGTAGCCTGACCTGGACAGTAACACCCTTACCAGTATTATCATCATTTGCCTAATCACATCCCCTTTGCTCTGCAAACGACACAGGAGCTCCACAACTATCCTCCACCTATCCTGGTCTTTGGCTTTCCAGCTGGTTTCATGCTAATCAGCCCGGCCTCATAGCACAATCCTCCATAATTCAGAGGGCTTCTCTGCTCTCGTGTTGCCTGAAGTTCCCAGCTGAGCTCCTGAATCATGAAAATCCTGTCCAGTTTCCTCAAAGTTTAACTAACCCGTTCTCCTTCTTTAAGACTAAGCTCAACAAATCTGTTCTGTGTATGTCTTTGTTTCCTATTTCAGCCACTAAATCTCTGAAAGCTCACAAGGATTTAGATTTTTGGACAAGCTTTCAGACCTTTTTATTTCTTTGTTCTATCTGCCATGGTCATATGTGCTTCACGTTTCTACTGAAGAAATGAAGTGTCATCTTTAGTAGTAGTTTTTATTATTGTTATATCTGTTGTCAGGAGACTTAAAGTTACTTGTGATTTTCCATTTCTAGCTTTCATATCTTCATTGTTGCTACCACACACCACAAACTGAGCTAGAATTAATAAGCAGCCATGGGTATTTTTCCTAGTCTCACACACTTTCTGTTGGGGGATGAAGTGTCATTTTGCGATTTCAGCCTTCTGCATTCTGTGAAAATCACCTGCCCAGTCACCAGGTTCAGAAGACACTGCAATTCATTAAATTTTATCCTTATCACTTGATTTCCAGTGATCTAATACATTATCACCAAATACTTTGATACTGGTCATTAGAAATCATGGAGATATATTTCACAGGAGATTTTCTTGAGAAGTTCTACCGGGAGCCCTTGCACTCAGGAAAGCCTGGTCTTGCCCAGCACTAGGGAAACCTAGGAGATGCATACTTGTGTTTCCAGTCCTGCTAAGACCTCTCCAGAATTCCCAGATGGATCTTCTGTGGTCTGAAAGGGGAATCATCTGATTGTCAGGAACAATCATAACTAAGGCACCATGAGAAATTTTACCAGAGTTTTGGAAAAACAGAGGCTTTGACAATTTACCACACACATACTAAAGGGACTTCATTACATGATTTTACAATTAAGGAGAAAACTTCAAAACATATTGTCACATTTAAGTTAAAAACAATGGCTTATATTGAAAAGCATCTGTTTAAAGTTAACTACAGATGTGAACTGTTAATAGAAACCATGACTATTATCATTGGTGTGTTTGTTTTAGCTCACTTTGTATCACAGAAAACGTAACTGATTCAGGCATCTTTTAATAAAGTTGATCTTAATCCAATTAGGCAGAAAAATTCTGATATTTTAAAGAATGGATATAGTTTGGAGCCCCCTCAAGTACAAAATTTTCCCTAATGTCTTTTGAAATACAAGGCATTTTTATCTGTATAGTATATGAGCTATATGACAGCTGTAGACTCTTTGCATTGATTCAGCTCTCACAAATACCTATTCTATATCTTTCTTACTTTTGGAGCTATTTCACATGAAAACCAGCATGAGGACTGTGGCAGAGCATTTGATATTCCCTCATCAGTAATTTGCAAGTAAAAGAAAAAGAGGAAAAACACTCTACTCCTTAGCTAATGCCAAAGTGCACAGTCACTGGGAAGAAGGAGAGGAAAACTCACTCAAGACAACGTCGGTCACAAATGAGCACATGGACAAGTTTATGAGTGCACAGAGAACGTAGCAAAAGGGTAAAATGCAGTTGACCAGACACTTTTAGGAGCTTGTGGCAAATCTGCAAAGTAGCTTGAGAGAACTTAAAGAGAAAATATCTTTTATTGGATCAATAGGACTGCATGAAGCAGTGCGTGTGCGTGGAAAAGTGTCGGTCTGGGGCACTGGGTTTTTTCATGTGTGGTGTTACTAAAACAGTACTATTTTTACATACTCCAAAGTCACAGCAAAATGATCTCAGAAGAATAAAAGAACTTTAAAAAGTATTCAACTGCAAAAGATGCATCATATATGTGCAATGTATGTTTTCTCTTGATGGCTGTAAATCGTTGCTCAATAGGCTAAAAAAAAAGACTGAGAATGTTTTCCTTTCTGTAAGCAAGGCATGTATCTGGCAAAGCCTTTAATCAATTCTTAAAAGGCGATGAACAGGATATTCTAAGAAAATAACACTATTTTTAACTAATGTTATCAATGGGCACTTAATTAAAGGAAAGTGGTTCCCCATTTTATTTTTTTTCTAAATCAAATAACATTCAAGTGTTTTTTTTCCTTTCCTTCTAACAGATCAGTAAGTATTCATGTTTTTGAAACAAGTCATCATTTTTAAAATAGTATTTGTAAGGTGGTGTGTTTAGTTTGTAGGGATTTCTAAGTTATTTCATTTCTGTTGAAGGCAGCATGGAAAAAGATAGGCAAAAGATAACCTAGTTACTTCTGTCACAAACCACTGTGTATTAATACAACTATCAACTGAAACATTTTTAGCACCTGATAAAGCAATTTCCTACTAATTCATTCCAGGTTGAGGTGGTAGCTTGTAAAATGCTCAAATGTAGGTAATAGCTGACAAGGTTTCATAAATTATAATGCTTTGTGTGTTGGGAGTGTGGATTGCTTGCTTCATCATCGATAGAGTAGAAATAGTTTCCCTGTATGCTTTCAATGGCAGGACTAGGATGCAAACAAAAATTTTGTTCATCTGAAGCTCCCAAAAGCTTACTGTGAGGATTCCTGTAAGTGTTATACAGTGAAATGATTTCTGCTGATCTCTGTATTTTTAAACTTCATGTCATTACATTGCTTTTCTGCAGCCAACATACAAATCCCAGACATATAATGAGATGTGTTTCTCAAGGGCTGTGATAAAAATTTACATTTTTGAGCAAACAAGTTTTTTCCACATATGAAAATGCTTAAACAAAAATTTAATGACTGAATCCAGAAAGTTCCCTTTAGGCCACAGAAAATTACTTTAATCTGTGAATGTGGTTTGCATCCATCAGAAGACAAAACTTCGCAGTCAGTAGTATAGTTAGCCTAAAATGAGGCTTTATATTTGTTCTGCTTTAATGGTGCTTGTCTCTGTCCTGCAAGGAAAAATTAATGCATCTCTCTCTGCTCAAAGAGGTGGTTGACTGAACAAAGGTGTTTATTGGCGGAACATTCATTCATTTAACAATACCTTCAACCAGCCACACTATATCCCTGATGAAAGGTTAGTCTGAAAATAACACTATGCAAAAGTACAAATTTAATTCTGTTTTACCAATATGACCTGAAATGCTTCACAGAGATAGTTCTGGAAAAGGAGATGCACATTCAAAAAGAGTTTAAAAATAGCTTAATAATCCTATACCCATTTAATGGTATCGTACAGTGTGAAAAGTTCCTATGGTGAATGTGAGGCAATTGAGGCCAAATGTATTTCAGGGATAGAGTGATAAGTACAAACTCAGCCAGCTTCATGCTCCAGGATAGGAAGTAAGGAATGAATAAACCCAAGGTGCCCAGTTAGCCTGGTTATCTAAAACTATGCCACAGACAGCCTCAAGCTTTTCAGAATCTGGTCCAAATAACTTGTCATTAATTTATCTTGTTTAAAATATGCATTGACCAAGCAGAAGGCAGAATGAGCTGTTTAACTTACCAGACTTGTTCTGAACACTTCTTTTATTTATTTTCATGTCAGTATGCTAACGATTGTATGTTTAGGTGGCAGTGCAGCTTTAAAACTTCCTACTGTCACATAATAAGGTTACAGGTTTGTTAATTTTATATTACAAGCATAACCAGAAGCCAGAAAAAAATAACCAAACCCAACAAGGAAATGATGACTGACCCTTTTCCTCCACATATGGGGTTTCCACGCCCCTCAGCTGTGCCAAATGCTGAACCGACTGATTGTGTAGCTGGGGAAGGGGCTGGTGGGGGGAAAAGTGGCTCTGAAGAAGGGGAGAAATAATCTCTTGGAGTGGAAATAAGGAGGCATTTGACCACAAATGTTCCCACGGAGAGCTCTCTACCTTGTAGGGCAGTTCAAGGACTGGATGGCAACAACGTGCAGGGTTTCATCTGAGATGTTAATTTGTCAAACAGAAGAAATACGAGGATAAAAGAATGGGAGGAAAACCACTTTCCTTGAACTCTCTGTTCTTTTCATGCTAATAACCACTGTAAGTTAAGGTGTTTATGCTGAATGATTGTATTAAGTAAGCAGTACTCAGCTTTGTTTTGCCCATGAAATGGAGTTTACAATATAAGACAAACTGGCCACCAACGGGGATGCCTTCGTGCAGGTAAAACTTGTTGATGTTAGTGAACTGCTCTTTAGTTGGTCCTACTCAGGAAAGTACGTGTATCCATGACCCAAGTTAAGCTAACACTTAAGTACCTTCCCAAACTTAGATGGAAATACTCAGTACTAAGTACCACAGCTTTTGTTATAATCACAATGACAAAGAAGCTTCAAAACAGCAAAGTGAATGCTTTAAAGTTCACACACACTAAATAAAGTGCACCAAGTGGGACATCTGACACTAAAATCTTCACTAAAGTCACTTTCTGCTCACAGTTCATGAAAAGTAGTCTTACATGATAGGATAAACCGGGAAGCAACTGCAAAGCCTTCACACATGTAAAACCTCTTAGTCTCAATATGTGTTCATCCAGAGGAGTTTTACTTTAGCAAAGCCAGCAGCATCGAGCCTAACACCTTGGCCAGGATTTAGAAAGGAAAAGGAAAGCTTTTTCCATTTAAAGTTCCTATCAGCTGCACTGGCAGTAAATTCCTCATCATGGAGGGAATCCTATAATCCTACATAATAAATCTTTTACACAGTTTAATCTCCATCATGAAAATCATTCATATGCAAGGACTGACCTTCTGCCATTCTTTAAAGAAATCAAAGTTACGTACTGTAAAATCAAGATATCTCAAGCTAAAACTAATATTAATTCTCTAGCTCTTATCTTTTTCTTCTGAAAGCACAGTAGTTATTGTGTGATGGATCCTTTTGGTATTGCCAGATTAGTTTTCTCATTCATCTAGAAGTCCTTACAGTGAACTAGATCAAAACATCAGGTTGAAGAGGTTTCTTTTTCAGTGGTTTAACCATTTCTTAGCAACTGCATACTTGCTTCATTTGCAGCATAGCTCTAATGATGAAAATGTAAGGTTTTCCTAATGCAGAAATGAGAGATTCCCATATTAAAATGGTTAAGGTGCTAAAACATGGATCCTATAACCTCTCCTCTGGCAGCATCCACAGTTCAGGTAAGCAGTTTAAAAGCCCTCAGTCTGGTGTATGGCTGCTCCCAGTGCAAGTATCAGCTGAGTTAGAAAACAACAAAAGCTGGAAGTATAACCACCTCCTTTCCCATTTTCTTATTCATTATAAGATTGCAGAAAAATAGTTGAAACCCTTATCTTCTCCACCATGCCTCCTCCAGGGAATGCCATGAAGGAAAACCACTGAAATACACAAATCTATTTTTTCTCTTTATTTGTGCTTCCCATTTTGATCTTTTGATGTATGTTATGATCTGCAAAGTATGATCTTCCCAGTAAAAGACTGAGAGCCAATTTATAGCACCAGCATGACAAAATGGGACTTGCAGGAGGAAATCATTGATAGATATTAATTAAAATTACCTCATTAAATCTAGCATGGCCCCTTTCCCGCTATATAAGTCTTAATTCCTTTTGATAACACAGTATTGATCCAAGAAAGCCCAACACCTTGTATGAATATTAGTGCCTAACTAATGGCTTTTAGTTACTTCCTTTGAACTTACATGTATGGTACCTATGACTGAAAATTATCTCAGTTTCCAAAGAAGCAGTCACATGACTGGGCATTAATCAAGCACCTCTTCAGTGATTCCTAAAATGCTAGGTCACCATCCAACCTACCAACTTTTATTGTGGACACTTTCCACCCCAATGATTGAAATTTGAATTATGGAGCATAGGTGACTCAGAAGGCCATTTCCCATAGCCTTGCAGGCCACCAGGCAGGAAAGTTAGAATGCAAAGAGATAAAAATTTCATCATCACACTGATTCTCTGTTCCAGATTTGTCCATTCTCCTACCCATGATGCCTCCTAATAAATGGTGATTATTCAATGCCTCCATAAATATGAGGAATAAAAAAGTATAAAATAAGTATTTTTCAAAAATTAGAATAGCACTAGATACTCCTAAGCACTCATCATTTCCTCATCACACTATAATTCCTATAATCATCACACTAAAACATACTTGAGAGATGACAGCTTTGGGGCCTGCATGCTTGAAATGTGCTTCTAAGTACCCTCTGCATTAAATACATCATCTTTACTGAACCAACACCTCAGCTGTATCTATAATCAAATAAGCAACTTTTGAACAGCATCTGTTAGCCGGGAGTGGGAATATTTATACTGGTCTTTGCATTGCAGTTATTTCTAATATTAATGCTATAAGCTATGCAGTGCAAACATTTGGTAGTCTGTTACTCCAGGATTGTTGCTTACAGTATCACAGGTCACTCCTGATGTGAGAGTGCAGAGTACTAAGACATATAGAAAGAAAGAGAGATAGACACAATGTGGTTAAGTCTACTTTGAAAGGAAGCATGATGAAAGTGTTTAGCAAAGGTTCTAGCAAATGATATACCCTATACAGTATGGTTGACGTGAATTTGAGCATTTCCACATGTGCCTGGCAGCTGGCACATGTGTCACTCTGTGTCTGCTCAGAATTACCAGACTGGGGAAATTTACCCTGTGAGAAAGGAGCAGAACATAAGCAGAACTCTCTCAACAAATGTAACCATCACTGATTAAACTTAACATTACTAGGGAACCATAATAAGATGACATTAAATAGTCATTGACTCATTTCCCAATGAGCAATGAAAACTGAAAGGGTTACCATATGCCATTAATTTAAACGATATCAGAGGGGCCTCATAAGAATGAGAAATGACTACCATGGGTAATTTGTACATATCTTAAGTCAGGTTATTTTTGAATCTTGAGATTTTTGCAAGCAAGAAGAAAAAATATGTTAGAAATTCTTTTTTGTTACTAAAATGTTATTTTCTTGAATTCAACTCTAAGAGCAGAGGAGACATCATTTGTTGTCACCCCGGGTAGGTAATTACTGGGTTGAGACCATAAATATCAATATGTCAATAATTAAGGGAACTAATATTGACTTTGATTTACATATATGTGGACCAGATTCTTGGCTGGCATAATAATCAGCGTATCTCCATCCAAGTCAGTGCTATCAAGCTGCATTGATTTACAGCCATTGGAGACTGAGACGATGTAGACAATAGCTATTTTTAGAAGGCATTCTTTGGAAGAAACTGTTATGATGAGGCCATATTCTACACCCTTTACTCAGATGCACAGTCCCAATGGGATTAAGAGTAAAGAAAAATGTGGCCCATCTTCTGAAGTTTATGTCTGAGAGTTGAACATAAATTCTGATGCAGCTTAATAATTATCACATTTGCGCTACATACATACACGTTTAAAATGCTGTAGAAGATAGAATAAATTTTAAAAGTAGTGGTGCTTGAAATACAAGCATGTCTGAGCTGAAAAGATAAGAAACCAATCCAAGGCATAGATGCTAACATTGTTCTCCCTCTCTTACTTGACAGCTGCTTGTCTGAGGATCTGTCATATGGAAAGTATGTGAATGCGATGAAACATCTGTTAATGTGTCTCTCTTCCCACCCAGCTCCTTAAAAGCAAAAACTGTAGGCTTGTTGCTATTTTCAATAGTGCCCAGACACTTGTTCTGTGCATCGTAGCAATAGGATGGTGATGTCTCGGGGCTGCCTGCCTGCTTGGGGCTGGAATGGCAGCACGCTACAGTCATCTCAGGCATGTGGGGTAATACAAAGGCAAGGTCTTAAAGCAGCGTGTAATCATAAAAAGTGCCATTCCAGAGGATTTCCATTTAGGAATACTTAGCATGAGGAGACCTAAATGCACAAGCAGCTAGTTTAGTTTGCAGTATGCTCTAGCTAGGGAGAAAATTACCAGCTCAGCTGCTTCTGTTACCTCTGAAAAGAGGTATTTTTTAGGTATTTATTAGACAGCCACGTCTCTGATCTCTTGCAGGTTAACAACACATGGCATTCATACCTGCTGGAGACACAGACAAATTATTCCTGGCATTTGTTATTATTACTTTTTTTCTTTACTGGAGAAACTGGGAGAGTGTCAGCAAACTGGGTGCAACTAGGAAAAAAACAAGGAGTCTCCTTTTTCAGATAGAAAAGGGGAATAAAAGTAAAGAGTCCAAATGCTTGTTTCTGTTGGCTTTAGCAATAGCCAGGCAGCTTCACAAACTTAATAAAATGTGCTCCCTTCTCCTTAATGCATATAAAATATATATCCCTGTACAGGAACAGCAATGTCACACCAGACTGAGATTGCAATGAAAAAAGTATATTGGTTCAACTGAGCATTATTTTTCTACTGACAGACAAGGTACGTTGTGTCATTTCAAAATCTAATACTTAGTATATTCTCATTTGCCTGTTTTTTTCCCCTGTCTGTAAATGCAGCAGTAGGCAAGTTTAACCACATTAGGAAATTTTAATTTTCAACCTGAAGATGAGATGACAATCTGTCTCAGTTGCTGTCATGATCTTCTATCTCAAGCTGACATGTTTATTCTTGGGCATTTACACTGTGGTAGAGAATGCCATGAAGGAGCTGAGCTATAAATGTTAGTTTTGATTGGCTATGACACTGCAAATAAACATGCCAATACACTCTATAACTTTGTCATCCTCTTTCATCCTCTCGATGCTGCAGCAGATACTGCTGGGCATCTGCTGCCAATAAGTCCATAGAATGGTATGGGCATCAGACAGGCATATATGAAAATGACCCATGAATACCAGCTAATAAGAACAGAATTTAGATGTGAAACCATAGCACCATGAAAAACATTGTAAAAGCTCTGGAAAAAAACAGTTGAAGTTCACTGCAAAATTCTCTGTGACCCAGCAGTCATATCCTTGTTCAAAAAAGAAACCACATAGCAGGAGGAAGAGAGAATCACAGAAAATGTCTATGATCACCCTCAGATGGGACAGTGAAAGATTTCTTTTAAAAAGCAGTCTTCATTGTGCTACTCCCACTGTAAAATGGTTGTAGAGGCAAATCTCATACAATGACGAAGGTGGAAAAATCATAGTAAATCTCCATGTCAGTGCCTTTTGTTTTTACTGCTTTGGATGTGCACTTTGTAGAGCTGTAAAAGCATGGAAAAACCTACCAAACAAGCAAATGCTCTTCTTTAACCCTTTGGCACTGGGCAAGGAGTGTCTGGAAATCTTGACTTTTAGTGTCACCGGTATCAAAACAAAACAAATAAAAAAACAGCTCACAACTCTCCAAGTCTGGCAAGAGAAATGGACAGCACACGAGCGTGAAATTGAGGCTAGCTAGATAAAAATAAAGACAAGGATTGGCACTAGAAAATATTAGGTCTCTGATTTTTGAATACAAAGAAAGTTGGGGTTTTTAAAAAGGATGCACTGTTTCTGCTTTGTAAATGTAGTGTTTAAAACAGAAAATGAAGAATTTGTCTGATTGCTAACAAAACAGAAGTAAACTAGGCTTCATAAGCTGTTGTCTTATTGTCATGTTCCAAATGTTCCAAATAAAGTGACGTGACAAAGAGTTTCTCAGTATTATAAGGTCACTTTCTTTCCCAAGCTTGAAAATCTAGGATTCAAATAGCTTAGCCACTATGTTTTCAGAATAAGGAAAGATAGAAGTAATCTGTATTTTGACACTAAGTTATGAATAAACAGAAAATTAGCTGGTGAACTCCTTTTAGCTCTGACACACAATCATATTAGTGGTCTAGTTGCTCAAGTGGAATCAATATAATTATGTCAAATAAAACTAGTAGACAATTTGGTGCAATACTAAATAGTTACATGTTCATAATGTGACTAAATATAGGCATATATTTTTACATGTGCATGTGTGTACATGCACACGTGTGTAGATCAACTCCTTGATTTTACCAAGATATTTTGCATGCCCTGTATTGTCCTTCCCCCTGTATTGTCCTGGTCCCTGTGATTCCCATTCTAGGAATTTTTCTCCTCATCTCCCGTAGGTTGATGGGGGTTAATTCAAGATTATCAGGGCTGCTGGACATGCAGCATTCAAAACAGCAAGTACCCAGTGCTTGAGTGGTTTAACTTGCACCTCCGAGCTTGGCTGTGTCCCTAACTTGATGGCTCTGACTATGCACATGGTACTTGTGGGAGCCCCAGCGCTCCAGTGAATACCACTGCCCTCTTTCCTTCATTTGGAGCACTCAAGTACAAAATGCAGCAAAAGGGGCTGACTTGGCTAAACAGGTCAACCATCTAGAAGGAAGCTGTTTGCTAGAAGAAGAGAAGAAAAGAATGAAACTTAGTTCAGGCACCCCACTGCCGCACTGCTGCCCTAATTTCTGAGCAGGCACACACCTTGTGCCTTAGTCTTCAGTCCACATCTTCTCCAGCTGTGGCCCTGGGTGAAGGGGGATGTAACTGCTGCCCTTCAAACCAACCTCATCCCTTTCTGAGTGCCTACAGTGTGCTCAGAAAAGCTCCATGGGATGAGGTCCCTTGGGAGATGGCTGTGTCGGGGGATCTCTTGGTCTGTCCCTGCACTGCTGACGGACACAGTGGGCAGTGAAGGGAGCAGGCGGCAATACTCATGGGCCCCATGGGGGATCTTTGTGGAGCAGAGGGCATCGGGTGGCTCCCAAAGGCAGGCAGGCAGGCCGATGAACTTTCCCCAATTAAAGTGCTAAATCCATCTTCAGCATTAAATCAAGCAGTTCAAAATAATGACTGCAGTTCACTGTTTGTGAAATGAGGATAACAAACACATAAATATTTGAAAGGGCTTTTATGAGGATTAACGTGTGAAAGTTTGAAAGGAGCTCAGATATGGGGACAGAAATCCCCAAATGGGGACCATTTCTGTAAGAATGCTGAAGTACAATTTCTAACGCTCATGGCAAGAATAACCTTCCAGCTCATTCTTCTTTCAATGCTTTTCCTGTCCGGTTAAAAAAAAGAAGAGGTTTGACCATACTTCCGGATGTAGAGCTTCTTCCTTTTTCCCAGGCAGAAGAGTAGGAGTGTTTAGTTCTGTGTTTTGTGTCTGTGTCACTAAAAAAAGAAGAAAATAAGTTACAGGAACTGTGACTACAAAATCTGCAGGTGTGTGTCCCATGATCACAGGCAGAGCAGCTGGGAGGTCAGGAAATTGCTAGTTTCAACTTTGAAGAGGTTGTATAATAAATTCAAACTAAAGTTAAACTATCTCTCCCCCTGGGAAAAATCAAAAACATTTGTTAAACCTGCAAATCAACAGATTGCATATTTTACCTGGACTGATTCTGAGCTATGTGACTCTTCCTTCAAGTTACATTTTCATTGAAGGACACACAGCTACTGTGTACCTCTTTTTTCTTTCACTTTTCTGCCTTGATGACTACTGCGGCTTCTGTAGATACCCAAACAATAAATAAGAGGCACAATGTTCTTTAAAGGAGCCATGCAAAGTTCAGATACAACTCTTATAAAGGTATTTCCAATCCAGCAAGTAAACTAAGAACTTGATAGTGTCAGGAAAGCCAAAGCTCGAATGCAGTTGACACTTGCAAGGGATGTCAAATGCAAAATGAAGAGCTTCTACTACTGCATTAGTAGGAAAAGGCTGAACAAGGAAAATGTGAGCCTATTGCTGAATGAGGCAGATGATTTAGTGAGAGTGGACACAGATGAAGCTGACATACTCATTGCTTTCTTTGCCTCAGTCTTCACCAACAAGGTCTCGCAGGCCTCCATGCTTATTGAAAGGGTTCAAGAAGGGAAGAACAACCAGCAGCAGATAAGGATCCAGTCATGGAGTACTTGGGAGCTCTTGACTCACACAAATCCTTGGGACCAGATGGGCTGCATTCAAAGGTCTGGAGACAACTGGCTGATGCCCTTACAAGGCTGCTCTCTTTCATCTTTGAAAGGCTGTAGAGACCAGGCAGATCCCCTGATGACTGGGGAAAGGCAAACATTGCACATATCTTTAAAAAAGGCCAAAAGGACAATTCAGAGAATTACAGGCTGGTCAGCCTCACTTTGGTTCCTTGGAAAAGGATGGAGTGGGTCCTCTTGGACAAAATTCCTGGGCACAGGAAGGAGAAGAAGGTACCTGGGGACAGCCAGCATGGACTTACCAAGGGTAAATCATGCCTGACCAAGCTCATTGCCTTCTGTGAAAAAAATCACTCAGTTTGTGGGCAAGGGGAGAGCAGTAGATTTCATTTACCTTGACCTTAGCAGGGCATTTGACAATGTCTCCCTCCACTATTCTTGTATCCAAGTTGGGACAAATGGTGGGGGTGGGTGGACAACCAGATGGATTAAAAACCATGGTTGGATGATTAGGTTCAGTGAGGAATGATTAGTGGGTTGTACGCAACTTGGAGGCCAGTAGCAGTGTGGTAATGCAGGGGTCTATCCCGGGACCTGTCCTGTTTAACAATGCGGTGGGTTGACCTTGGCTGGATGCCAGGTGCCCACCAAAACCGCTCTATCATTCCCCCTTCTCAGCTGGACAGGGGAGAGAAAATATGATGAAAGGCTCATGGGTCGAGATAAGAACAGGGAGCGATCATTCACCAGTTACTGTCACAGGCAAAACAGACTCGACTTGGGGAAATTAGCTTAATTTATTAACAATCAAATCAGAGTTAAGTAATGAGAAAATAAAAAATAAACCTTAAAACACCTTTCCCCCTGCTTCCCTTCTTCCCCGGCTTAACTTTACTCCCAAGTTCTCTGCCTCCTCACCCCAAGCAGCGCAGGGGGACGGGGAATGGGGGTTGCAGTCGGTTCATCACACATTGTCTCTGCCGCTCCTTCCTCCTCAGGGGGAAGACTCCTCACACTCTTCCCCTGCTCCAGTGTGGGGTCCTTCCCACGGGAGACAGTCCTCCACAAATCTCTCCAACGTGAGTCCTTCTCACAGGCTACAGCTCTTCACAAACTGCTCCACCGCGGGTCCCTTCCACGGGGTGCAGTCCTTCAGGAACAGACTGCTCCAGCATTGGTCCCCCACCGGGTCACAAGTCCTGCCAGCAAACCTGCTCCAGTGTGGGCTCCTCTCTCTCCATGGGCCCACAGGTCCTGCCAGGAGCCTGCTCCAGCGCAGGCTTCCCACGGGGTCACAGCCTCCTTCGGGCACATCCACCTGCTCTGGCGTGAGGTCCTCCACATGCTGCAGGTGGATATCTGCTCCCCTGTTAACCTCCATGAGCTGCAGGGGGACAGCCTGCCTCACCATGGTCTTCACCATGGGCTGCAGGGGAATCTCTGCTCTGGAGCCTCGAGCACCTCCTCCCTCTCCTTCTTCACTGACCTTGGTGTCTGCAGAGTTGTTTCTCTCATATATTCTCACTCCTCTCTCTGGTTGCAATTGCCATTTTGCAGGTTTTTTCCCCTTTTCTTAAATACATTATCACAGAGGTGCTACCACCTTCGCTGATTGGCTCAGCTTTCGTCAGCAGTGGGTCCATCTTAGAGCCAGCTGGCATTGGCTCTATCAGACAGGGGGGAAGCTTCTAGCAGGTTCTTACAGAAGCTACCCCTGTAGTCCCCGTGCTACCAAAACCTTGCCATGCAAATGCAATACAAACAACTTCATCAATAAACTTGAGGAGGCATCAGAATGTTTACACATCATGTTTACAGCCCAGCCATGCATATGAACATGAACAATGATGCTTCTCTTTCAACAACAAAAAAGAATATATTTCCAATGCACCTGATCTAGAGGCAGCAATCCTTCCTCATTTCAACTTCTTTATCCTGTGCCTCGTATCACCATTTTCCCAGCCTGCCCCTGCCCTTAACCCTTCTTCAACCTATCCCAGTTTTCCCTGTTCCCCATTCCATCTTTTCTGCTTTTGTCTTCTTTTCCCCTGGTCCCAACCCACCTCTTGTCTCTGTTCCCTAACTAGTGCCTCTCCTTCCTCCTCCTCCCCTCCCAGCCAGGCTCTCCCTGAAACATCTGCATTTTCTCCTTCTCTCTCTAATTTTCTGAGCTGCAACCAGGAGAGGGTGGAGAGCACAAGACAGGGCAGGACCTGGGTTTACTCTCACATCCCCTGGGAGGCACAATAATTTGTCCCAGAGACAGCCCCACACAGACGCTGCAGCTTCAGCCTGGCCCATCCTTGATGGACATGGAGTCTTCAGAGATGCTGGTGCTGATCTCTGACAAACACGTGGAAATGGTGTTTCTGGGAGACTCTAACAAATTTAGGCTGGGTTGGTTTTCACAAGGATAGCAATAGTCACTCATTTTGGATCCCACTTTCAATGCTTGCCAGATAAAACAATTTGGCCAAAGCTTAGACACAGTAGAGATACTTAGTGAAAAGTCTGTATAACATTTATTATCACTAGGAAAACATTAAGACACCCCTGACTTCTTTTTGAGCAACTTTAACTTGAAACAGGAAAAGAAACTTAAAGTAACATCCGAGGTGGAAGTTAATCAGTCTGAGCAATTACAGCCTGTGGCAACTGAAGAGGATGGTGACAATGGAAAATGGAAAGCAAACTTAACTGCCATTATCATTTCCAGTTATTCCTAAACTGAAGATACAACCAGTTCAGCCACCTCTGTTTGTAATGTTTCTCTTACAGAAAGCGAATACGGACAGAAACTATCTCTCCTTCCCTAGCACAGGGAATACAGAGTGGTGCAGTAGTGCAGCACAAAGACAATAATTCTTAAAAACCAATTGAGCAGGTGATCCTAAGCATCAGACAGTGGTGCAGCCAAGTGATCTCTGGGAGCAGGAGAGAGAACTAAGTTCTTTCTCTACTTATTAAATGACAAAGTAATGAAAACGGGATTGTTCTCTCAAATTGAGGCCCTCCACCACCTTGGTCCATCCACCTTAATCCAAGAAGCAGTTATGCTCATTAGGATATCCAGTGATTTGACCATATTTGACCATATTCTACCAGCTTGTAAAGGCAAGCCTTTTAAGAGAATTCCAAGAAAAATGCAGAATATTTATCAAGATTTGAGAATTGTTCATTTAACATTAATGAAACATGAAATATGCCAGCTGCCAAACTTGCCAGTCTAGGCAGGTTTCCAGATTAGCCTGCTTTAATAGTCTATTTTCTTTCTTCTTTAGTGGTGATATGAAATAAAAATAACATTGGGGATTTTGTTTTACTTTGCTTATTTTTTGTGGGCATCTGTGGAGGCTTTGTTTTTAATGTTCTTGCTTAATATCATATTCTCCAGAAGATCCAGAAGTAACGTAGCCAAAGATAGCTTCAATTATCCAATATAGAGTATGCAGGAAAACACAGTATTATTAATCTTTTTTTCTTCTTTCTATATTTTGCATCTGTAATCAAGCTCATGTGCAAATAATGACACTTAGATATCCTATTACTTGATTGTGCCTGTAATTTGGGAGTGAGATAAATAAGTGGTATCAGCTGGGCCAGCAATTAACTATGCATTGAATTGCAGTTTCAAAAATAGAGCCTAAGTCGACTCTCTTAAAAAGACTGATCCCACAATATCAGTATACCATGTGCATTTGTACATATAATGTCAAAATATACACAGCCATTGAACATTTCCTAATATGCATAGGATAATATGAGGTGGACGTGTACTGCTCAGTACGAAAGAACATTCAAAAAGACAGGATTGGACTCAGGGGCTTGCAACGTGAATGACCATCTGACATCTTCAGGTCTGTGGTCATGTCTACCTGACAGGCTGTGGTGCTGTGCATGGACACACAGGCTTGCTGAGCCCTAAAAGCAGTACTGCTACAGTGCCAGGGTTCCGCCTTGGTAGCGTGCAGTGCAGAGCACCCTTAGCGCTTCTGGCCAGGCCCAGCTTGTTCAGAGCTAACTGAGGTGGATAAGCCAAGAAGTGCGTTGCATTAACAGCATTTGCAACGTGAAGGCAGCCAAAGTACAACGCATTCCTCTCTAGTCAAACTGGTGTGGAAAGACCACAACCTACTCCGTTTCCAGCCAGTAAAATACACACACATATATACTCTAGTTGACCCTGCTCTGAGCAGAAGGTTTGGACTAGACAATCTCCAGAGGTGCCTTCATACCTCAGTTATTCTATAATACCTGACATGGAGCAAATGTCAATGCTATCCATCTCTTCATTAAAATGCCAAGGTATCACTATTTTGAAAAACCTCAGAGTGAGTAAATGGAGGAGGAGCTGGGGAGAGGGTAGATGTAAGTGGAATGTCTGAATAGAGAGATCTACAAACAAAAAAGAAATTTGAAATAGAAGAGCTGGATAGTGGCACAGGCAGCTGGTTTAGACGAAAGCTAAACCCATTTTTAGCAGTCAGGTTTTCTGGGAAAGAACTGGACAAAACAGTCATTGTGAATAAAGCATGTGAAGGCTTCAGCTGCATTTTTCTGACAGTGAATCATTGGCAAGTATCTCCTTAATTTTGAGAATTTACCATAGCTAATTGTCCTGTAATTTATGCAAATCTATTTCTATCATGTACACAGAACACTGGCTATTAGTTATTTATGAGTAGTAGTCAGCTAGTTCTGGGTCACGACTGAAATTGTTCAAGCAGGAGAAAACAAACAATTTAGGAATAATGAGCAATAAATATTCTTTCTTTCTGCATAGTACTATCACTGTTTCTAGGTGAATACATACTGAAAGTCACCATTCACTGAACAGATATTAACGAAAATCCATTTTAAAATTGTACGTAAATAACAAACAGGAAAGGTTTGTATGCAGCACAGTTATCAAAATGCAAAGAAGAATTGTAACATAGTCTGGGTCAGATATTCTAGACTGGTGTAAAATCAGCATTATTCTAGTGCCAATAGTGGGATCACTGAAGTTTCATTGATTTATACCAGACACAAGTCTGGACTTTATTTCTTCTTTTTTTTTTTTTCCCCTTGTTCAACCAGCTTCACTGCAGAAGATGATTAGAAAGAAAGGACTTAGGAAGACCACAGTAGCAGGCAATTGGAGAGATGAGATGCAAATTGATGAAGGCATGAATAGGTTATTGCAGAGAGGCAGAGGAAAGAGAAGCCAGATTCTGGCAATGTTACTGTGATTGTGACATGTGAACTTAGAGATGAGGGAGATGAAGGGCAGAAAAGAAAGTCTGGTGTTAGGGGTGTCTCCAGTTCTGCAGTAATGTGATAGTAACCTTCGAGAGCTGAAAAAAGTTAACAAATTTAACTAAGGAAAAGGTTAGAAAAACAGAAAGGCTTGTTGACAGATTTCACCCAGAGCAGATTTAGAGCAAGTTTTCTTCACCAGATTTACTCTGGTGTCGATTTTGGCTAAATTTTTTTTTTTTTTATCATGAACTAGGACTATGACTGCCTTTTTCCCACTGCCTGGCTTTATCACCATGATAACCAACAAGGTATTTTTCTAGAGATATTAGATAGCCTGGACATGTGAAGCCCTTTCCCAAATTTTCCCAGCTGAGAGAAACCATGCAATGAGAAGAAACAAGCTTGCCTGAATTTAAAAACAAAAAGATTCTGTCTAAAAATATGCACCAGTGACAGACCCAAAGGACCACAACACTTGCTTCACCCATCATCTCTGCCATAATCCTGCCTACATACAGGTGTGCACAAACAGGTACATACACACATGTTTTTCCTTCACCATCAGAGAAACCTGGAACAAAGAAAGAAGCTAGGTTTGATTTGTAAAATGCTTTAAACCACAACACTACAGAAAACAAATGGGAAACGAGAAAAAGCAGAAATTTTGGAAGAATAACCACTTCAAACCCAGTTGCCCATCTGCAAAAAAACATGCTCAGGAACCCACCGTTTAAAATATTGATACTAGTCATATATAAAAGTTAACTGTCTGAACTAAATACAATATCTACAGCAATGCTAGTGGGAAGTAATTTACATTGACGGCTTTTCAAAACAGCTAGTTTTCCTTGATCCAAAATAAAATTTTCAAGAATACACCACGGCTGTTTTTAAACCTACACTGCAAGTTCCTGGAGGGGAAAAAGAAATAGGGAGAACAGATAAAAAGGACTGTAGAAAGGGAAAGCCATGATCCCAGCCAGCCCTTTTTCTCCTGTTTCTCTCTGTGACTGGATACTCCATGGTAAAGGAAAAAAATATACAGAATGAGGCAGGACACAGGCCTGCAATCTGGTACCACAGATCCAGAGAACTGCTGGAGGTTGGGCATGGTCTGGTGTTTGCTGGACAGTAAAAATAAACACAGAGCAAGACAAAATCAGGATAGACCGAGTAAAAGAAACACCCAGAAATAAAACCAGTAGCCAGTGCAGCTTGGAACAGAGAAGAGCTATGAAAAATTCTGCCTTTGCATGGCCTGAAGGGGCAAAACTAGGATATACTTGAAGTAAACCAGGCACAAATGCATCCCTGATAGAGCCTGTAGCCTGATAGGAATGGCTCTGCTCACAGGAGTGGTAAGATCTTGATCTCCTCTCACTGCGCCCTCCCAGCTCCTCATGACTTAACGCCAGTTCAATTGCATGATAAGCCTCCTTGCAAAGATACAGGGCTAAAGGCCAGCCAAGGCCCACGGAGGAGTGTGTCACTCCTCGCTTAATTAATTCAGGCAGAAGGAACCTGATCAAAGAAGTGCTGACATTCAATCAAAAGTCAGACAATATGCTCATGAGTAATAAGCACCATCACATTGTCAGGATGTGCCAAGACTTCCACTGAAGTACATACTGGAAAAGGAGGAGGAAGGCCAGAAAGGCAATTGCACAACATATGTGACAGAGGCTCAACAAAAATAAATAGTTCCCCAGCTGGAAAAAAACCCTCCCTGATTCCCCCCTGTGCACTGCAGAGGGGACAGACAAAACACCATTCACGCTAAAGCTGTTTCACCTCATATAGTAGCTGAATGCAAGAGACTCATCTGGGTGCAAAACCTACAGATGCCATACAGTTATCCATAAGATGCATGGCAAAACTTTGTCCAGCAACATGAAACCAACTCGGTATGTGAATTAAGCACACCAGAGGTCTAAAGGACAAGGAAAATGTTGGCAAAGAATTGACCCGTTTGGAAAACAAGTCCACAAAAGCACAAGTCATCTTTCCGGTCTGCCAGTCCAAGCCATTGGAAAACTGCCTTACCTCATTGGGGTGGAGGAGGGACAGGTCTCCAGGTCTTCACCATCCTGAGCCTCTTCTGCTTTTTAGGTAACAAAAATCTTCAGTGACAAGAGGATCGCAAAACTTTCTCCCTGATGCTTTCCCCAAAAAGCTGTAGCATCCAGGCTGAGACATGAAAACAAAGCTTATAGGACATTACGGGAAAATTACCAGAGACTGTTTTTCCCTGGAGCTAAGGTGTCTGAGGAAAGAAGTCAAGCCCTGAGCATGTCCATCCCTGCTCAAATCTGTTCATCGCCAGCGCTAAACTATATGTGTGGCATGTATCACCAATAAAAATATTGAATAATTACTTGTCTCTCCTAATGTGGTAGTTTCCTCAACAAAAGCATTACCATCTCCCATAAATGTTGGTCATCACTAATTAAAGGACTTTTACTTTAGCCATTCCTTCCCATAGTCTAATTTTCCTAATCAGTCAGACACCTCTCATGGCATGACAATACATGGTATGACAATACAGTACGGTAAATTCTAAAAATCATACCATTACCTTTCTCCCATACTTTCCTTTTTCATAAAAAAGAATTTAAAACATCTTCCAGGATACATCAGACTTCTTGGAGGCCAGATCCCATAGACCTTTAAAGAGGTGATGTTATCTCCATATAAAAATTTTCTCCTGTGAAGAGAATTCTGGTCATGAGCATACCTAGATATAGCCTACGTATATACAGGATATATAGGATATATATACCTATATATCTAGACATACTTATCAAACAGAAAATGTCATAATGAAATAAGAAATACAAAAACTGGCAAATTCTTACTATATATCAGGTACATGATAGTCAATAGTATAATGTATCCAGGGGTGTGACAGTCTCCTGCTCTGTGTCTTTTAAAGGAAGGCTCTGGCTTAGATAGTAGCTGCATGGCCCTGACACAGAAATGTCTGGTTTCTGTGGCCTGAGAGCAGGGGGAGCTCAGGTGAGATGACCAGGATGGGGTGGTCGCTCCCTGCCCAGAACCTGTTTGAACAACATGGACTGCTGAGAGTAGAAAGGCCATGCTAAAGGCCTAACGGCCAAATATATTATATATATTATGACCTTGCTCACTGCCAAGATACCTGGAATACCACCTCCATGCCTGTGCACACCATTATAACCTTTCTCTTATAAAAAAAGCTGTTGTTGCCTGGCTCTGCCTAAAGAATTGGAAGCACAACTGAGGCAGAATTTGGCGTCACCAGCTCTCCACCGCAGTGCCAAGAATAAAGAGAAAAGAAGCTATAAGAAAAGGAGCCTGGAAGGGAATGCCTGTGAATTTCTGCCTCCTCTCCAGACAAGGAAAGCATGTGTTTCTAATGGCTTCTTTTTATAAAGTGCATTCAGATAAGGTTGGGGGTTTTTTGTCAGTGCAAATCCTTACTATATGGTCTTCCATCTCTCTATCTGGCAAAATAATCAAGAAGAGGTTTTGTTTTCAGTACCTGCAGCTCTAAGTACAAGTAAAAGTAAAGTCATTGATTGTAATTTTTTACAATCCTGCATTATTTTACCACTTTCAGACACCGGCTACTTTATGTGGCACACGCAGTCTATTACTTTCCACAGGTCCAATGAAACGTGTCTCTACTCAAATTTTTAAGCTGATGTGAACAGCTAAGGTCATCCCTACAATATCAAAGTAATTTGGATATGCCATGGACATAAAAGCTCAACATTTTCAAATATTCAAATATTTTGAAGTTCGAGAAACGATGTTCTACTGAAGTGAGTATTCATCTTTTCAACACAGACTAACAGGAGCTGTGAACACTCAGCAAGTCTGAAAATTAAGAACCTAAAGTTAATGGAGTCTTTTCACAAATGTGGCTGCAGGTATGTGCAAGCATATTTTATATTCAGGCATTTCAGCAAAGAGATAAGTAAGAAGAAAATGTGTTTTGTACCAATTCATCTCACATGAAGTGCTTAAGTTTTATTATGGGAATTTCTTAATGTTTTAAAAACATTATCCAATGGAAGAAAAGAATGTTTGGAGAGACATGCATTCATTAAATTGAAAAATCAAAATATTTGGGGCAGTATTTATCTCACTTAGCTCTGGAAATTTCCAGTTACGTATCTAAATATGAATAAGTCACTCTAGGCTCCTGTGAAGCCAGTAGTGAGAAAGTAATTACTTCTGAGGATATATTATTTTTGTCCTTTGTTGTTGTTACTCTCAATTTCCCTCTAAAACAAGAGAAGTGTATTTTGAAAGTAGTTGGTGTTCTGGGAGAACACAGCATAACAGCCTTATACTGTACCTACATTGTAAGGAAGGAGGAGAGATTGACTCCTCTGCTGAGGCTCAGACACTCAGAGTAGCTGAGGTGGGAAGGCACACCTAGAGATCCTCTAGTCCAATCCCTGCTCAAAGCAGGGTCATCTAGACGAGGTTGCTCTAATAAAATTGTGAACCTTTTGGGACACTGGTGCCCGGAGGTGTCAGACAGGATGATCACTGCCTTACCAGCACTGTTGTGCTTCACACATTACAAGAGAGCAACAGCAGCGGTGAAGTTACCAGGAAATTTCAAGTGGCAGAACAGTTCCCTTGACCAGAAACATAAATATTCAACAACAATGAAAAAGACATAAAAAATAAAAAGGGGTGGGGAGGAGACAGGAAAGGGTGCAAAAAAGCCATAAGTCATCCCGCGTAATGGCTTGGTAGGAAAATGTTTTCACACTTCAGCCCACTGAAACTAGACTGAAGCTCCACCCTGTGTAATGTATTTTAACTGTTGATAATTGAAATGGAACACACCAGCCTTTACTTATCCTGCCTAATGAATGTTATCGTGTGGAAAAGGTAAATCAATAACAGCTGAGATCAAACATACCAATCTCCTTTTGAGTGTACAATGCTCTCATTTATATAAATCTTTACAACCTGACTACCCTTCTCATTTAAGCGCAGCAAGTGAAACATTACTTGGTACAAAAGACCTTCTCTCTTAAGAATTCTCCATGCTGTTTCAAAGGGTAGCCCAAATGAATTGCTGGAATGACCATTGAAAGGGCTACTCGTTAGCTATGACTGTCCTTGGGAATTAGCCAGATGTGAGGTAACGAGACCACAAAGTGCTGTTGGTATTGGCAGCAAAGCCAAGGTTCATCATAGTACCTCTTGTCTAGACTAGGGATGTAAAAGGAAATAGAAAACAATTCTTCAACTATATGCACTTGATGTTCCATCCCCGTTTTCTATAGAAAAATGTAAGACATTTGGAATTTTACATTTTTATTTGGGAAAGACAAATTTGGAAACCAGAGTGACTCATGCTGGAAAGTGTCTGACTGGCATGTGATAGCCAGCTAGCTCCAGAAAGTTAAGGCCATAGGATGTAGGAAGGCATGTGGATTCAGATTTTAATGTGATTTAACTCTTAGAACCCTCATCATTCATTTTGCTTTATTCACGATGTAAATGACAGGGAGGTCCCTTATGTGGACAATCTGTCTGTTTACGAGCAAGCTGATAGATACCAAGAGGTCCATATAACCTGGGAATAAGAGTTTCAGTTTTAGGACTGTATTATGGGACCATTCCCAAATGCATTGCACAAATCTCCTATCAGGTAATTCTGCAGCAGAGATACCCTGGCGGGAAACTTCAGATCAGACCTGTATTTCTGACTCACTTGGGCAGCTGCAAAACAATTGCTTTTCTCTGCAGAGCATCGTGATACTGTGGTATCCCTGTCTGAATCAAGATCCACCCACCCTTTACACAAAATCCCTTCTCATTTCCAGCTGCTGCACTTCATCCCCTAGCCCACTCAAGTTCAGTTACAGAGGGGCAGGCTGACCCAAAGCTATAGACTGAAGGAAAATTTATAGTCCTTTCTCAGGATTTTCCCCAGAATCTGAATCACACCTGTTCGGGGAATTTTTCCGTCTACTGGCAGCTACTGTAAGCTTAACAGCACTTCTTGCTCTCCTTTGCCTCCTTTCCTTCAGCAGGGTGATGACATCCTCTTCTTTCACGCATCCCTCATTTCTTTCGGGAACGGTAGGCACTGAGTTTCTTCAGCCACCACATCTATCCTATCTCTCAGCCCTTAGCATTTACCCATTGTCTCATTTCCTAGTGATAAATCAAGGAAAAATTCACCGTCTACACCCTAGGATCTTTTTAGTGTCCCTACCAATGCAGGTTATTGGGAAGGTAAGGGGGCATCACAGTGCCCCCTGCTTTACCACCACCTGCTTATAGAAAAAACATTTTGTCTTCCGTTTCTGTTTCCAAAAGTATGTCTTGTTCCCCACTTTCTGTTCCACTGCATGGTGTCCATGTGTCCTTCATTGTGCTGAGAAGAGCAAAAGCTGATCTTTCCTTATCTATTTATCATTCCAAATAAAAATTGGTGTCCTTGCAGACTGGCAACTGTTCTTGCAGCAGGACTGATGGGACTCACAGCAGTTTCCTCTAAACCCACCTACCATTGTGTGCATGCTCCAGATCATATGACACTGTAATGTAATTTTGACTGTTTGCCACTCCACATACACTCAACCCCCTTAAAAGGCTTTTTTTTTTTTTCACCATTCTCACATTCCCACACTTCAGTCCCAAAGTGCTACCATTCAGGCACAGAGGCTAGGAAGAGCTTTCTATGTTGGACACTTGCAGTGTTGGGAGTCTTACCAAAGCATGCCTGCATGCTGCCTTCTGCCTGTTTCTTGGACCTCCCTGCTTTTCTGATCTTTGACCGTAACCTCCTCACAGAAGTGGCACACTCATGTCCCATCCATGCTGCGCCCTCAAAGTTGGGGCAATGCTTTATATTTACAGACATATGGAGCAGACTCAGAGAGTTCAAGGAGTACCAGATACCAAACACCCCTTACACAGAGAAACAACCACACAGATGTGAGCAAAATGGATATCTGCACCCACTCCCTGCCTCCTTCTCACTCTTCTATTACTATCTGAGCTGATGTGGAATTTCTTAAGGAAAGAAAAAGAGCCCTTCCTCTCCCTGCTCACCCTCCTCTGCCAACTTGTCTTCTAAATAACTCTCCAACCATAAAGCTTCTTCTCAACTCAGTGCCCTTCCATGTCCTTATTCAAACTTCTCTTTATGTGATCTGTGAAAGACCATCTCTTTGACAGCTTCCAGACCTCTTTGTCATGTAAGCGATGACCTTAGGAGGTGCTCTACAACACTGTCCATCACTAAATTGCTCCTCCTCAGATTCAAATTTGTGCTGGATCATAATAATCTCTTTGCATATGTGCAAGGAAAATCATCCAGACTTAATGATGTCTTGAAACACTCCTTGAGATTTCAATCTGACATAAAGATTACAAATAAAAGACAAAGTACACATGAAGTCTGATGTTCGACAAGGATATGCAGCATGTCTCTTATGTGAAGCAGAATTGACAAGTCATTCAAAACATCACAAAAACCTTGAAAAGCAAGAGTTCTCCCTCATGTGACTGTTTTATGAAAAGGGATTGCAGAATAGACAGGGAAAACTTTTGGTAATGACAAGACAAGAGCTGGAATAAAGGCAAGAACAGAGAAGTAGAAGAACAATCTGTGTAGCTGCAGCAATGAAATCCTAGTCTGGCTCCCAACTTGCATGTTAACAATTGTGATGCCAGACATTTTTATGCTTCACAATTGCTTGGTTTTCATTTAGGGCTTTGCACATGATTGAATCTATTGAGAGACTGTGCCTTGGCCTTATATTTCTAAGATATATTTCATTCCTTTTACATACACATTACGCATCCTACTCAGGGCCTGGTGTTGTATTCAATATGCAATCTGTACTTAGGAAGCATTCCTTTTGGTTTATCCAAGTAAGAAATGCAATCCCCATTTGGTGTCCTGATCATCCATACATGGAAAATTCATCCATCTTTTAATCTGCTCTGAAACTAGTCTTCATCTGATACTTTGGAGTGTTCAAGAAATTTTTTTCTCTTTAGTGTCTCATTTCTGATTCTTTCTGGACCAGACCCAGAAGTCTTACAGGGAAAGCATCTCTACATGAGAATAAAACCCCATTTTAAAAGGTTGGAATAGCCTGGGTCAGGTATGTGATCTAAAGCCCAAAGCCTCTCTCCAGCAGCCTAATGGTTATTTACACTTAATCACATGTCAAGACCATAAGTCAGACCTGCATAACTAACTTTCATGCTCTCTGTTAGCTACAGAAATGACAGTAAGATAGCTCACTCATCCAGGTTTATTCACTGGCTGTTGTCAGGTCAGCTGAAGAAAGAAAGAGTTGAAAAGCTCTTGCAGAGCTGAAACAAGGGCAAAGCAATGATGTTGGTGTAATTTCTTTCTTTACAGAAACCACAGTTTAGGATTGACCAACAGATTTTCCAAATTTATGTTGAATTTAGAAAATAGTAAGCCCTAAGAAAAGGGGGGGGGGGGNTTCCATTTCACTTGTATTAAGTTTGGGTTAAATAAAGTAAATTTTCGAAGAATAGGACAATTGCATTTGGCACCAAGTGTTGTAGCCCACTGAGGAAAGGGTTTATTTTTTTATTGTGGGTATAAAAGAAGATAATTTTTTAAATTAAATTGACTTCCTGTTAATTTTTCTGTTTGGCTGTTGACTGAAAAAAAATTATTTATGGAGCTCAAGGGACTTTGAGATCAAGATGTACTTACCATCCTCTTGATGCCTACACCTGCAGAACTGTTGGTTCTTCTGCCTTCTGAAAAGTGGAAGAAAGTTCCTTGCTCCCATCTTTGTCTGCTCTCCTGACCAGTGCATTTGAAGAAAGTGATAAAAACTCTATTTAATTGTTAATACTTGTAATGTTGTCTCATACATCTTTCCCTTAATGTTTTAAAAAGAATGTAAAATTCTATGTCTGAACATAGCTTCCTGGTATTTTGTAATGCTTTCCGCTCACTTCTCTTTCTTCCATTTAATCAGGTTATCACTTGGATGGCAGCAGAGGTACTGCTCACATCCTGAACCCTGTTGTGTTAAGCTCTGTGTGCAAATATAAAGGGCAAGTCCTTTCTTAAAGAATCTGTACTTGCAAGTATTTTTCAATTTGCTATCACAAATAGTGAGCTGGATTTCAGTGAAAGCAAAGTTTACTAAACACATACATACCTGCAGGACTGAGATGGGAAACAAATTGTTGTTAAGATTAAGACCTTGTTTTGCAGTGATCAGCTAACTCCTGTAAGAGAGCTGGGCTGTGCTTCTCTTTACCAAATATTATTTTAGTCATCTAAGATAGAGTAACTAATCACAAGAGTTCTCTCAGAAGAGAAACAGTCTCTTTTGATATCGTGAGTGGACATACGTTATGTCTTGTATAAAAGACATTATTATCACTATAATTATTATTAAAGGCAGGTTTTGCAAGCTTATACATATAGAAATGAGCTTAGTATAGCTCTTTATTCGGTATAAGCCATTTGCCACAAGCCTTTATTTCTTACTGAGTTCCACAAGTGACTTCTGCATCCTAATTCCACGCTAACCAGCCTATGTAACACTGCACAATCACAGAATCACACATCACAAAATAATTTAGATTGGAAGAGACCTCTGGAGGTCATCTAATCCAACTCTTTCCTCTAAGTAGGGTCAAATAGATCAGATTGCTTAGGGCTGTGTCCATTTGAGCCCTGAACACTTTCAAAGATAAAGGGTTCACAGCCTCTCTGGGCAACCTGTGTGACCACCCTCATGGTGATATTATTTTCCTAATATCCAACAGGAATTTCCCTGTGTTGCAGCTCATGTGTGTTGTGTCTCATTCGCTCACTGTGCACCTCCAAGAAGAGCCCCGGCTAGATGTCTACATGAAATACTTGAAGACAGCAGTGAGGTCTCCCTTTTGCTTTCTCTTCTGACGGCTGAACAAGCCCTTTTCCCTCAGCCACAACCTGTACGTCCTTTCTCCAGCCCCCTCCCATCTTGGTGGCATCTGATGGACTCACTCCAATTAGCTGGAGTCTTTCTTGTCCTGGACAACTCAGACACAGCACTCCAGACGGGGTGTCAAAAGTGCCAAATAGAGCAGATCAGTGACTTTTCTCAGTCTGCTGGCTACAATCTTACTTATGCTGCCCAGGGTGTCACTGGCCTCCTGCGCTGCAAGGGCAAATTGCTGGCTCATGTTCAATTTATTGTCCACCAGGACCCCCAGGTTGTTTTCTGTAAAGCTAGCCAGTTGGTCCCCAGCCTGAACTGTTGCATGGGCTTATTCCCTCCCAGATGCAAGGCTTAGCATTTTCTTTTAACTCATGAGGTTCTTGTCAGTCCATTTCTCCAACTTGTCAAGATCCCTCTGAACAGCAGCCTTACTCTCCAGCATATCTACCACTCTCCCCACTTTGGTACAATGTGTGAATTTGTTGAGAGTGCACTCCATCCCATCATCCACATTACAGATGTCAAAAATTACATTGAACAGTACACATTATACCTATATATACATATATATTGTTTAACATACTTGCCCTGCTCAGTTATCAGCAGAACTAGGGTTAAACTATGACTCTCTTAGCAGAAGGGTTCACACATGTGTTTGCCATCATTATTGGCATTTCTGGAGAACTCAGATGAAGGGAAACCTTGTTGAATTCAGTTAAAGAAAATTATTCTGTCAGGGTTTGAGAGGTTGGAAGACCAGTCAGTATATACCATGTTTTGCCTTAGTGTTGTTTTCTCAGAGTTTAGCCTGGCCATGCACATAAATCTCTTCTAGGATATATCATACACAAGAAATGCTTTTTTTATCTTCACCACAGTGGATGGGAAAAAGTCCTTTTACATATAACTTGCTTTGGGAATCCTTTAGGCTTCATGCATTTAAATCTCAAATGTGTGCACTCTTCCTCCTTCACCGACCTTCTTTGCAAAAGAGGTCAGGCTTTAGATGATCAGGGGAAGCTCCAAACACTCTAGTTCTTCACACTGTTCTTCCACAGCTGCAGATGGTCCATAAATAATAAATGCATCATGCAAATCTACTCTTCCTTTCAGGAGATGATGCACCATATATTGTGTCTTGCAAAGAAGACATTCCTTCCTCAAAATAGGAAGGACTTCATGACTCACCCTTGGTAGTACAACTTTGGGATTGCCCATGGGCATCCAAAATAGCTTGCTTTCTGTGAGGCATACAGTTGATCCTTCAGGCAGGCTGAATATTTCCTCTAAGTACATGTCCATGCTGTACATTCCTTGTGCCACATTCTGCAGTCATAAAACGTATTTCTATTACCTTGTGAATCCTCTTTGAAAGGCCTGCCCACCTTTCCTCCACCTTAGCTATAGGCGGTCAGGTTGGGCTCTACCCTGCTCTCTCTCCAGTAATTTTAGTACCACTGATGCCCCGAGTCCAAATCATGGCTGGCTGTCAGCATGGGACACTAAGGCCAGAGCCGTCTTGATGAGAAGTCTTGTTCACTTACCTTCATGTCCAAATAAAACCTCTTCCTGAGACATGTGTGCTAACAAAAAATGGTCACAGCAGTTTCTCCGGGAATGCAAACAAAAGGGGTGCAAGTGTGACAGGACTGAATCGTGACTTAGGTTTCACAGAATTGGCAGGAAGTTGTCTGTGTTTTAGTATTTACTTACACAATTGCTCTGCTTGCTATAGTCACTCAAGATCTAGGAGTGAATGGCCTTTCAGGCTCGTTGTCTCACTCTCTGAATTATAGTTGGGTCAGTAATGCCATGTTGACTGTGACAGGTTATGCTGAGACCAAAATATCACTTGCAACCATGTAGCCAGGAAATCTGTCCTAGGGATTAGAGTTTTGTTCAAGAAGCCACTGAATTTCTCCACTCTTTGCTTTCATTCCTGTGCAGCAGATTAATATGAAAAGTAATGGTGATGCTTTGATGAGAATAGTTGTTTATTATTATTAATTCATTTATGCATTGTACCTTGAAACAACAGAATGTAAACAAACAAGTGATGTCAGCATGTGTAGCAGAGAAAAAATAGTCTAGGAGAACATACCCTTTCTTGCATATAATGACATGTTTTTGCTGCAGAAAGTCCCTAAGGCTGATTTCTTACTTGCAGTTTCAAAACATCATCATTAGTAAGACACTGGGGAATAAAACTGTTCCGTGAATCCATTTATGTCTTTACTGAAAACCCCACTTTTCTACGTGAACAACAACAACAGTCACTTGCAGTTTTTCCCTCACAGCTTTTGATATGGGCCAGAAGATCATTTCAGGTAATATGCGTAACATACCCTGCTAATCTATGTTGGCTTACTAGCTACCACAAAGGAAGGAGCCAAACATAAAATCCATTGTTATCCTCATGACTGGTCATATGTTATCTTTACTACTGTAGGGCTTTTCTTTTAATTTGACTTTTGTTGCCTTCATAGATATTTTGAGCTTATACTGAATTAGAAGACACATATTTACTAAATAATTCATTGGTGAGGCAGGAAGATAATTTGGCAAGATTCTTTTCCCCCCCTCAGGCTTATAAATTCCAGAATTTTTTTCCCCCACCTATTTGGCACATATTTTCTTTTTTTTCTTTTTTCTTTTTTTCCCCTGAAGAGCAGGAATAACAAGATTAACCCTGAAAAACACAAAAACAAAAACCAAGGGAAATTCTGTGGGTTTTTTTTTTCTCTAATCCTTTAATGGGGGTCCAGTCCTAACCCCTTGAATCTTTTTACTCAGTTCAGCTAGTTCTGGATCAGGCCCACACACAGGATTGCTTCTGTTCCTCGGCATGTTTCAGCTGACAGCCAGGACAGCACAAGAATGCATGAGAGAACCCTCTGTCCTTGGCATAAACTGGCTGCGGTGTTAATCATTTCTCACTGACTGACATTTTTTTATGCCTTCTGACTTTCCAGGTCATCTGTTTCTCTCTTCCTGGTGCTCTCAGACACACCGCGTTCTGGTTGCTTTGGGGACTCCAGCCGCTCTCCGCAGTGTTTCATGTCTAGCAGCCTCCCGGTAGCCGATACCTCCCTGGTAAACAGGGCTCTGACAGCCTTTGACTGGCTCCAGTTTGTGCAGCTGCACTGCACTGGGAGAAGCAAAGACTATATTTCATTTAAAAGTGAAAGAAAGGTTAGTTCAGTAACGTGATCTGTTGCAAAACCGCTCTTTCCTCTGAGGGCAGTCAGGTAAAATCCATTACACAAAGAATTTCAAAGATTCTTTTTTCTAAAGTTGTCAGTAACAGTGCAGCCCATTGTTTACATTTTAATTAACTTCTGTTTCAATGATTTTTAAATAAGATTAATTAACCTAATGCTTTCAGCTGAATTATTGCGAGTTGAACCTATTCAAGACCTACTTGAGATCTTCAAAGACTAGCACAGTTTGTTTATGTAGAGGAAGTCAAATTAGCAATACATTTATAGTAATTTAGTACCTCATGGACACTGCAGTGATGAGAAATATTTCTTGGAGAATCTTTCCTAAGCAGCCTCTGGTCTTAAAGGAGTTTTCTTCTTTACCTTTGTAGCATGTACAACTGTCCCAGCTACCTAGAAAATGAGGAAAGGGAGGTTACTTGTGCAGTACAGTAAAAGGTCAACATCGAAGAAACAGAAGCATCCCTCTGCTTGTGCCAAAAACAAAGAGCACACCTGGCCTTTAAGTTACTTCAATGAAAATAAAAGCAGAGAAGATATGCTGAGTGCCACTGTCCTGTACTTACTACCCTCTCATCTGTGATTTCACTGCCAAAATCTTAACTCTGATCAAGAATCTTGTTGCTTTTACACTATGCTTTTCAAATACAGTTTTCAATACCATTACTAGCAAATCTGCAACAAATGTATGTAGAATTGGGGACACGCTGTGTAACTGTGCCTCTCTGAGAACAATGTTGCACACCTAAAAGGAAGTGTATGATTAACCCATTTATAGGAAAGATATGTATATAAAAAATGTCTGCATTCTTGAGTCCCTGATATGAATCAGTATGGTTTCTTCATGGTATACATGTAGAGCCCTAGATCTTTGGCTAGGACTACAAAGCTTATTACACAACATAAGAAACATGTGAAAAGGGAGTTTCAGGCCAAATTTGCAATGTGCCACTCCCAAACTAGTGACGTGCTGATCTGATCTTCCAACATAAGTTGTTTGCTTTAAATTATCCCTCCTGTCAGTAGCACAAAAGTGCTGTGACAGCAGCTAGGAATTGGCAGGAAGAAAGGAAATTCCCAGCTGCACCATCTTTTTTCTAGCCATAGTCCCTACGTGTACATTACTTTTTCACCTGGCTTCTTCACTATCTTCTCCTGATCCTCAGACCTTTCCTATCTCTTTCAATTTTTATTCTTATTTTTGGCATGTATTTTTCTTAACTAAATCTTCTGACTGTATGTAAATCCATCAGGAGAAGAAGTAAAGCAACCAAGGGTTGATCAACATTTGCCCCATTGCCCAGAGAGCTCCCAGAGAAAAACCCATCCCTTTCCAACAGGGATGCCCAGCCTGGCAGGCTTTTGACACTTTTCATACACTCATAGGCAAATCTGAAGAATATTTTGGCATCCATTCCCACATGGCAGTGATGAGTTCACACAGGTAGTTACTAGACTGAACATTGAGGACATAATAAATTCTTTCTAACTCTGATGAAGGTTGCAGTGTTATGTCCATTATACCCAGGAAATGACCTATTGAAATTTATTAATGTTGCAAAAAGTTTAATTTTTCATCACACCCATAGATGGTAAGACAGACAACCACCAGGTTTAACAAGCCATAATTGTCTGGTGACCTCAGGCAGTAACGCCTTGTGCCCTTGCACTCTTCTCTTTCACAAACCAAAAGCATCCCCATAGTTCACTGATGCATTTTGACAAATAAGTAAAAAGCTAGATAGGATTGCCAGTGGTACCAAGACCATCCTGAATCTATCTATCAGTAGCATGAGGAATAAAGGAAACCTTTTACTTAACTGTCATCACATCACAAAACTATCCCAATGAACCAACTAGTCCCATGGCCACATTATAAACTTCAGTCCTTGTCACTCTTTGGTCTGGTTTGCTAAGAATGAGTGAATTGGAAAGGACTTCCCCAATCATTATAATAGTAATAAAAAGGCTAAGCAATCCCAGACCACTTTATCCAACAAGCTAGTCTGGAGCTTAACATCTAATAGCTTGATCACTGAAGGCCAAAAAGCCTTAGAAAATACTGAAGTCACTATGCCAAGTAGAATAACACGTGCTTTTGTTCATGAATAAACAGGAAAGCCCATGTTTGCTTACTACTTGGAGATATTATGGCCACAAAATACCTCTGTGTTCATCTAGCCTGATTTTCTCCTTAACAGATGCCATTTGTCTTCCCATTTTTATGACTAACTTCATTTCTAATAGTTGTATCGGAGTTAGACTCTATTGCTTAAAAGAGGTCATTCCATGAGTACCAGAATGGATGAAACAAGCTTCTTGCGACTCTGAGCCTCCTGGCTGATTGACTGATTAGTTAGGTATCTTTAACACATTTGAACCCTGATGAGAGTTTGTCTCTTAAGAATGCACTCTATTTAGACTGATAATCACAGTAGGAATCAAGTGTTAGAAACCAAAACTAAATACATTCACTCCAGACTTACCATTCACAGTTTTAGCAGTGGAGAAATTAGCAACCATGTGGATTCTTTGGGGGTAAAAATAAGTGGACACACACTGCTATGTCATGGCACATCTCTTTCAGGCTGGTTTCTTTTCACATGATGCATAGAAATGGCCGTTGTCTGTGAGAACACTGCCTTCCTGTCAAATGGACGGAAATTAGCCAATAGGTTCAAAACTGGGAGGGCACACCTCAGCAAACAGGCAAACACAATTAGTATGATTGCATAAATATCATTTCTACATCAAATCAAGCATAGATATCTTCAGCCTTGATTTAAAACAATGTTTCCTGTGCTGGAGAATTCATCACAATGCCAGCTAAACTCCTCTAAAAGTTAATGCATCTCACTGCTAAAGACATGAACCTAAAGAGTAAACTGAACTTGTTTTGCTTCACTTTTACCACCTGATTCATACTGTATGAATGTTACGCTGAATTGTTATCATCAGACCTGTTTTTCACAATTTAGGTATGTAAAAGACTATGAGCAAACCATCATGATGGGCTATATCAAGTAAGCGGAATAGATTGCAGTTCTCGAATTGTTCTATAATCCTCTAACCTTTCTTGTGACTTTTGTCTCTCCAATTTTTCAACATGCTTCTTGAAGACTAGACACCAGAACTGAGCTCTATATCCCAACATCAATCACATCAGAGTTAGCTGTAGAAGCAAAAAAGTTGTCCCCTTCTGACTCTTTTTCTGATGATGCATACATTAGCACATAGATGTTTTGGCCATGGTTTCATTTATTTAGATGACCATGACCCTCAAGTCTTTCAGAGTCCCTTCTTTACAAAATACAGTTACTTCTCTTCTATAAGGGCTGTTATTCTATGGTTTTAGATATGAAATATTACAGCTGGTCATGTTAAAGGCCATATTATTTGCTTGTGCTTGATTTACTAAGTGATACAGATAAGCCTGTATCAGGGTAAGATCCATGTCACCTACCTTCAACCATCCCGAAGTCTGGCCTTTCATTTATGCTAGCCACATAGGTTCCTTTTTGAGCTGTTGGAAAGTTATAGGTACTTCCAGAGGACACTTCCTCAGGTCTGTTTTAGATAATGACATAGGATGAATTGTCCCCTGGAGGTGCCAATAACTCTCCTTTGACTCTACAGGACTGCACAACCAGCATAGATTACACACCTGACATTATGGCTGCTAACAATGAGGCATAAGACAAATCCCATCCCCAGTGATACCTCAGCACCATTATTCAGCTCTATTTATGCACTTTCCATCTGTTTTTTTAAGAGTGGTTCTAGACCTTCATTCAAGCTACAAGTATGAGTTTTGAAAAGAAAGAAGGCCAAGGACTTATCTCTACAGGGCTCTGCAGAGATAAATACATACACTAATGATGATTTGCCTGTTTCCAGTTACATTTTAAAACCTACCTGTTAACTCAATGAACTGTTTTATCTTTTTCTCATTTTTTTCCCATCAAAACACTCTGTGACATCAAATCAAATTCCTTGTAGAATAAAAATGTCTTATAATAGCCCTGATGTTTGGCCAGTTATCCATAAACTCATTGTGATTGACACATACTACAGGTTTTCCTATCTGGAGTCCCATTCTACTTATTTTTGGGATCAGTGTCAGGCCAATACATTTAGAAATACCTTATACAATAATAAATTTTCATCCATTCCTCTCAAACTTCCCTATTGTTACAAGACTTATGAAAAATCAATAGTAACACTTCAGACAGCTCTCTTTAAACATTTAGATATTTCAAAATGTCTAATTTCAGTTTCTGTAGTTTAACATTTTCATCAGTCATTAAAGCAAAAAAAAAAATTATAATCCACATATGACTGTCTCCTGTTTTATTCAATACAGAATAGAAACATTTAATAATTTTTTTGCCTTTTTACTAACATCTCTGACATCTTTATCTATAAATAAATTTCATTATTATGTTTTTTCTCTTTTTAATAGGCTTTAGAAGATCCTACTTTTTTCTTTCCAGTTTAGAAAAATTTCCACCTCTGAAATCTGCTATTCATAGATTTTCTCATGCATGTCCTTTTGCTTCCTTTCTTAATTTTTTCAAACTCTTCCTTTTTAGTTTATACTCTTTCCCCTTCTTCATTATTAATGTTCCTATCATAATGAATCCGAAACCTACCTCAAATAAGCATCTTAAAAAATACAAGAATCCACCCAATCTTCAGTAATCCAATGTAATGCAGAAGACCTTTCCAACTGTCCCATTCCTGACCCACAGCCACCCTTAGCCTTTGGCTCCCAGATACTGTAGCAAAGTTCTGCAGCTTGTGGTATCTGCTACTGTGCTGGATACTTTGCTATTAAGATCCAGAATGGTGTGCAGTTCCTTCTTTCTTGGAAAAAAATGTGGTTTTAGTTTTTAGTCCTCAATCTAACTGTTTTTTAATTCCAAAAATATCAAAGCAGATACAGACATCCTAAGACCTTTTAAACTTTCTTGCTTAGTTACAGTAAGATGGCAATGATCTCATAGTATTGCATGCTAAATTTTTGAGGTTCAGAAAACCACACTCCCATTTTGATCTCTGCACAGTTTTTTGAACCTAAATAAGACCCTGAATAGCTTCAGTTCCAGACAAGAAAGTATCATGAAGTTCCTAAATCTTAGGCTTGAATGAGATTAATTGGGAAATTTGAGGAACTTGGATGCAACGAGCAGAGGTAGAATAAGAAAAATATTTGCCTAGAAGACTTAGGTGTTCAAGTCTAGGGAATCTGGAGTTGTATAATATAAATTATGAGAAAAGGCAGAGAAATAGAATATTCCTTTTAAACATTTTAAACCACAACTCTTTTTTTAATGGAAACAAATTACTTTTTGATTTTCTATGAAATCCCCTTGCACATAGCTCAGAACCTAGCACCAGGAAAAACAGCAAAGTAGACAGGTTTCACAGAAGAAAAGACTGAAATGAAGCAGAATTGGAAGATTTACTATGCTCAAAGTAGTTTCTACACTGAATGTTTTCCAGATCCAGTATTCTGGAGTAGTAAAGTTATCTGAAATTATATCCAGTAAAATGGGATTAAAGGTTACATAAAATATATATTTGCTGTGCAACAACACAACTTTCTTGGC
Source organism: Fregata magnificens (assembly GCA_013389945.1). Classification (NCBI taxonomy): domain Eukaryota; kingdom Metazoa; phylum Chordata; class Aves; order Suliformes; family Fregatidae; genus Fregata; species Fregata magnificens. The sequence goes on from WAAD01007766.1 coordinate 102,024, forward strand.
TATAAAGTTAAAGCTTGCACTACATTCTGAAGCTGCACTCTCTTGGATGTCTTGTCTGAACTATGAAATGTGTGTATAACTGTGGTCTGTAAATCAGCATTGTAATACTCTACCCCAGGCCACTTACCATTGTCTGCCTGAGCACAGCACCACTGCCCCAGCTGTAGAACCTATGGGCCTCAAAACATTTATGTACAGTGGCAAAGGAAGTCAACATGTCTCTTTGTGAAGTAGATACGTTATTGTTAGTATACTTCAACTTATCTACAGTTATGAAAACATAAAAGTACCAAAAATTCAGAAATCAATATGGTCTGACCTGAAACTGTTCCGAAAAGGAAAGTTTTTGGCAGCAAAGAAATTTCAAAAATCTTAATTCAAGCTGACCAATTTTTATTTATTTATTATGGCTTGATTGCTACACTGAAAATAAAAGAATTTACCTATTCACCTACCACAACATCTGAGCCTAACACAGATCCAGAAGAGATAAGAAGAGCCCCCAGCCTGCCCCAGCCCTTCTTTCCTAGCTCCTTCATGTTTTTGCCTCTCGATGAAGCAGAAAAGAAAGCAAAGGACCTGCTGGGCAGAAAGCAAAGTAATGAACAACTGAGCCAGAGGAATTCACTTATGAGGAAACATTGCAAGTAGATAGCTTGACTGAATGGTGGATTGAAGGTGAAATAAAATTTACAAATATTTGAAATAAATTCTCTCAAAGAACAAANGCTCAAACATCCATTGCATGAAACAAGTAGGGAAAAGTAACACTTGTTTTTACACTGTTTCTGGTGAATTATTGTGAGGTTAGTTATTTTCTGATGAATTACTGGCATGGAAAATTCATGGTAATCAGCCATCAGCATACAGAGATCCATGAGGGGCAGCAGACCTAACTTCCTAAATAGTTTTAAGAAAATGCTTCATAAGTTTATGAGGAGAATACATGACATGGTTGTGAATCATGCCTGTTAACCATGTACATAACCCAAAACACTTTGGATACCTTTAGGAGTTCCACAAGTTCATTGACAAGGACTCATTGTGTCCTCTCTGCCTTAGTAGATATTTATAAAATACTTTTTTACTTGCACCTAAGTACTGAGAAAAATTAGGAAAAGTAAAATAAAAAGGAATGAGAATTCTCTTTCATCATCCCTTTAGTTACAGATAGGTGTTGATTAGCACACCCACCTTTTTTTTCTGCACCCCCCAACCCCCCCCGTTTTTCATTTTTGTATAGATCTTTATTTATCTTTACTGAGATAAGAATTTCCCCAGTGAGGAAATCAATAGGGCTTTGCTATTTAAGTGGAGTCAGAAATTTCCCCACTCTGTTTTCAGTCCAGTTTCTGGTCCATCTGACTACAGCAAAGAGCTTGATAACTGGGGTCAAACCACTGAGAAATCTGTCCTTCAGCAGTCGAGAATCTACCTGCAGGTCTGTCTGGCTGCGGGGTGCTCTGGGTGCTCCGGTGAGCCATCAAGAGTTCTCTGATGCACACAGATGTGTGATGGGACTGCAGGGGAGACTGTGGCTTTGAACCCTGTTCCATGAAGTAAAATTGGTGGCATGTACAATGCACAAAGGTGTTTACCGATTAATTCCTTCAGGAAGAAGGATCACCATGACAGGAAGAACAATGATTTCTGTATTGGAACTGACTTAACCAGTGAGCAACACTCTGACAGGAGATGAGAAGTACTCCTGTAAGCAAAGGGGATAGTATGTCTCCCACAAATGTCCTGTTCTAATTTTAAAGATCTGCCAGTACTCTGACACATATGGTTGACATTCCTTCCAAAGTGTTGTTATATTAACTAGTTTTCTACTATACAATTTTTATAAACCAGGACACTTTCTCTTCCTGCCAGTGCAGTAGGTTCCATAGACCCAATTCCCTGCAAAAATGCATTCACTTTTAGAGCTTTGATTTGGCCCCAGCAAGCTTCATTGCACGTTCCCTTGGTCAGGTGCTGCAAGCTGGAGAAAACCAGAAGCTCCAAGACTGCCTTTTCTGTATCACTCATACAGATTGGATTTTATTCTTTTGGTTATATTGTTACTGGGAGACTCAATCCAGAGGACTATGTAGGAAAAGTCCTATCTACAACTCATCCGAAACAGTTCCACTGGAAGTAGCTTCCCTGGAGGAAGGGGCCCATTAGGAGACTTAGGAGAGGACATGGAAGTTAACTTTTAAATTATCCACAGATTTATGCAGGAGATGCCCATGATGCCCGTGTAGTCTTAATTTCTGTATAACACAGCTCTTTCAATATCCTCCAGTAACTCCTACAGCAGCCTCACAGTTTCTAGCTAGGAAAGAAAGATCTATAGGAAGGATACTCAGTCCTGACTTTTGGTGCTGCTTTGCCACAACTCAAGACATCTCATAACTTCAGTCATGAGAGGGAAGGTTACATAATGGCAGAAATGTAAACATGGAAAACAAGTTAGTATTTCTAATTCTTTTATACCAGCTCTCTTGAAATATTACTGATTAAAACAATAAACTCAGCTGAACCAAAATAATAACAGATGTACTGTAAGTGTTCCCAGACCTAAACACCTTGGAAGGTTTGAGGTCATATTTATTAAAACTGATCCCTATCTTAAGCAGTTTTGACACATATTCTTAGCCTTGGTGGTAAGCAAATAAGTAAGTCTTTTGAAGCATTCTGAAGCAGGCAAACAAGGATCTGCCAGATAGGGCTCTTTTGACCTTATATTTTTGCACAAATTTCTCCAACTTAGTTAAAGTCATGAGGATTTTTCAAGTGATACTTCATGGAAATGACATTTTAAAGCAACAACCTGTCTGCCTGGGCATGTGTGTGTATAAATGGAAGACAGAACTTACATATTCAAAACTCAAGTAAAGTGATACAATTGGAAGTAAACTGGAGGTGACAGTATCCTCAAATAACAATAAAAGTATTCTCTAGTGACTAGATTGGAATATATTTTCAAAGAGATATAGTTCCTTACTTCTTCATAATTTTCCTGATTATTACTAAACCACTAAATGAATAAGCAATCTTTTCTAATTCAGTATATGGTTGAATTCAGCATAGAAAGGCATACCCACTATTGCAATATGACATGGTGCACATGATGAAAGCCATCTGTTTCCAAAGGTTACGGTTCAGAATTTCACTGACAATGTTATGCAATGGTTCCAATTACAAACGCTGACATTCATGTGCCAGTGGCATAAAGAGCATGAAAAGTCAGTCTCACCAGATCTGTTCAGAAACAGGTTCATCATAACTTCCCAGATATTTGCAGACAACCCCAAAATTACAGCTGGCCACATCCTAGGCCACCCAAGACATTTCCACACCACCAGCTGGTATTTGTATGTCCTAAGGCATTGTTTTTTAACCATGGCTTTACATTTCTGTTAACCTACATGAAGTTTTAGGAAAAAAAGCTTTGTTGAGGGTAAATCCTAAGGATCAAAATAAAAGAATACATATGGAATAAGTATATGTAAGGTAATGGTAACAGTAAGGCAGTATATTGTTTAATAAATGCATATACAATAAAAAGTTTTAATTATAAAAAAACTATCAGAAAGTACAATAGGTAGGTACACGATTAGAGAACTAGCAGGGTCTACATATAATGATTTGGTGTTCAGCTCAGTACGATGGTTCTTATGTCCTCATATGTAATAAGTCTGAAAAAATTTAAGGACAAACCACCTAAAATGTGTACTTTCTGTGACTATGTAAACATATCCCTTTTACCCCTCCTTATATTCCTGTTTTCTTGCTCCACTTCTTCTTTCTTCTTGGCTTCATTAGGCTAAATTCCTTGAGTCTGGATTCTTCTTTTGAGTTATAGAATGAAAAAGAAATGAAAAAGAAAAATTGGGTTGTGATCTTGACTTCCAACAGCAGATGCTATCATAGCATAAACTCTCCTGGCCAGTAGCAGATTAGCATCCCTCATCCCTCACCCTCGCAGGGCTGAGGTGTTCTGTGGGAAGCACAAAGGGTGAAGAAAAGCTACACATCCTCCCACTGTTTTCTGGCTTAGCATGCAACCCAGCTCTCTCTGAATTCCCTTTATAGCAACTCTGTGGATTAAATAGCTATGGATTTATTTTCTAATCCAAAGGTTTCTACTGAGAGGTTTCTATCTTTTTCTTTAAAAGCTGAATGTTGCTGGTGAGGCTAACCCAAGTCTCATTCTAAGTCTTGCTTTTGATGTGTATGGAGGATCAGTAATGGATAGTGAACAGAACCATACCAAAACATACAGAAAGGCAGAATCCTAATTCACATCTAAATTTAAGCACTTAGATTAGGCAGACAGGGTCTTGCTTCAGAGGCGTTCATGTCATTTACCTCTCTCCATCAGCTGAGGAAGGAAAACTGGGCTCTTATCTGGGTAGAGCTGTCTCACTAAGGCCCTACAATTCAGCCTTAAGTTAAGCACCATACTTATGGAGACTGGACCCCATCCAAAATCACTTCAGTTAGTCAGGAACAGACAGCTCTAAATTAGCTTCAAGTATCACTGATAAATGCAAAGTAAAGCACATCAGAGGAAAAAAGTGAAATTACTCTTACAAGGCATTAGAATCTATATAATGGCTCAGTTCAGCAGGGAAAAGTAGGTACCACTGCAGACAGCACACTAACATCATGCTCGTGGTTCAAAAAAAAATCTAACAGCATTCAGATGCTGTAGAAGCATAGAGATAGAAACAGCATGGAAAACATCATAATGCTTTTAAATATAAAAACGATAGAGCATACTTCAGATACTTCTTGCAGCACCAGACACTGTGTCCCATAAAACAATAAGACAGACTTGGTGAGAGTTCACAGAAAAATGACAGAAATGGAAATGTGGTCATATGAAGAGAAATTAGAAAGACAGAGGTTTTTCCCCTTGTAAAAGGATGAATGAGAGGCAAAATGAAAACATTTTACAAATTAATGCTATCATATAAAATAGCACAGGGAAAGCAGATCAGGGGCTTCCACTCTGGCTCTGGAAAGAAGAACAACAAGGCATTCACTGAAATTAAAAGGTGGGCAAGTCAAAACTGATAAAAGGAAATACCTTTTTATATTACGTGTAATTAAATTGTGGAACTCATTGCCAAAGGAAGTTGTTGAGACCAAAAACTTAACCAGATTCATCAAGAGATTGGATATTATATCAATATCATGGATATCCAGAGTTATCGTAATTAAAGAAAATAAAACTTTTGGAGGAGATATTAAACTTAGTGCTTCAGGGCTTAAGCTAATCTCTGACAATTAGTGAGTAGGATCAGGAGATCTTTGTGGAGGCAGATTATTCTGCCTCTGCCTCCTGCAGAGTTCTTCTGTCGTTCTTTGTAGCATCTGGTACTGGTTATATCAGACAGAGTAACAGACAAAATAGCTCTCCAGTCTGACTTAGTCAAGGATTCCTCTATACTTACACTCCTCTGTAAGGAAGCTCTACCCAGAAGTGGGTGTGTGCATGTGTCTTAAACCCTTGTGTGAAAGCACAGGATGGGGCCACAATTTGGTCCTTAGTCACATGTGAAGGATATGTAAACACAAGATTACATGCTTGCAGGGATTGATTGCTTTCCAGATTTTAGTTTGAGGTTTGTCTAGCACTTCAGGATTTGTTCTTCTGCATGAAGATGCAAAACAGTCTTGACAGATATGCAAAGGAGTTATACTTAACAGCAAGACAATCCACATCATTTATCAACATGCTTGTGGCCACAAAATAACAAAACCTGTGAAAAGAGTGAATCAATACACAGGCTATTGTAAGAAACGTGTTTTAAAGGAAGTCATTAAAAGGATGCCTCTTTTCCCAAATCTTTTCACCTTGGTTTAGTTTTGCTGAATCTCAACACAAAGTCTGATCCCCATGCTGGTATGGGGGTCTTGGAACCTGGGCACTCATATAGACCAACCATGAAGCAAGCAACTCATCGACTTTCTTCTCCAGACAGATATCCTATCCACTATGTGCAGGTTAAACTTAAAAATCATCAGCAGTGAACTCCTCTAATCTAGGGCTGGCAACAGGGAGATGCCATTATCAAGGTTTGATAAGACATCCTACAGTGGATTGTCAATCAATGGGAAAATACATCTTTTGTATTATTTGCATAGTACAAAATGGGGGGGGGGGGGCATTTGGAATTAATGGCAGATATAATTTTTTACCTCTTTTTGAACCAACAATAATTGACCTAGTTTTACTCCAAACAATAACTGACCATTACAAACATAGGAAGAGGTCTTTAAAAGCTGCCTTTTCATCTCACACACCCACCAAAGCACTTTCTTCCTTTGGAGAATTAAATTGCCTCAGTATAAAGGATTCATACTATCGTTAGTTTTAGAAATCTGATCCTACATTTTTTTCCCATGAAGAATAATTCCCTGATCTGTTATCTTTGGCACTTTTCCTTATCCTTATAAGCATTCATTATCTATTTTGTTTGGTTGGTTTTTAAGCTACATTTGGAGATATTATTGGCAAGTACTTGCAAATATACAGTAGCCTAGGTAACCCCTTCTTTTGTGTTTATGTTCACTCACAGAGTTAGTTTAAGCTACCTCTGTCAGTGTGGGTGGAATTTAATAAAATTCATAACTAGATCTTTACTCCATTTGACCATCCTTGAAAGTAATTCCTTTAAAAAGCAGTAACTGCAGATACAAATTGAAAGCATAATAACCCTTTTAGTTGTTATTTTTGCCCTTGCCTGGGTGAATTTAAAGATATAATTCTTCTGCCAGCTCAGGCTTTTATCCTCAAGTGCAAATTTTTTCATTATTTCATTTTAAAAGGATTCTAACAATGATAGCTAGTTAGAAAATTCCTTCTGTCCCCTTGTAAAATATGCACATTAAAAAAAAAAAAGGGATCAAAAAGTCAGGTTTTCTACAGCGGTGTTGCAACAGACATGCATTTCAAATTCCTAATTGCTTAGTCTTAACTTTCAATGTCTTATTTAAGTTTACACAAACTTCAACAATTTGGGTTTCTATTCTTTACTGCTGGATCTTCAGATTTTTCCCTTTTTTCTCATCTTTTTTTAACCCCCTCCACCCCTATATACCCTGCTGAAACAAGGGGAGAGGAGGCAAACAGTGTGTGAAAATGGGGGAAGAGAACGATTTCTGCACTTATTTCTGTCTCCCCAATGGAGAAATTCAGAATAATATGAGTAAGAAAATCATGTTTGAGGTGATAAATAATAGCAATAGTAATAGCAATGCAACTCTACAGCTGAATAAATATATGAATATATAGTTGTGCAAGTACTTTTAATTTATGAATATAAATGAATTTATACAAACTTCTCTGCAAGCCCCCAGCCTGCCTCCTCTGACCCAAGTATTACTGTCAAATAATGCAAAATTTTAGCCTGGAGTGAATTTTTATAAATGACTCATAACCCACTGAATATAGGGGTATTTTTAATGGGAATGCTGACACAATCTCATCTATTCTAGCTCAGAGAGTGTTACTCAGTTTCTTGTACATAAAACTCATTTAAATGCAGTGATGACAAGAGCTTGTTTTTTCACAAGCCCTATAAAGTTCAGTTCAAACAAATACCTGTTATCAGGCTATTCAAGAAAAGGAATGGGGGGGGGGGGNTTTTCCATAGTTTTGAAGTGGTTTAATGGTTCATCAGCCCACTGAGCAGTTTCCTTAGTCATTTTCTTTTTAATTAATAGACTTGTGAACAACCACAACTGCCTGGTGGGACATCAGAAACACTAAACAGATGACTAACTTGCAGTGAGCAATCTACTCAATAGAGCCAGCCTTAATCTGAGCCATACATGGTGAAAAATAAAAGCGTGGCAAGTATGCAGGTTATTGTATAGTTTTGTGTCTGCTTTAAGTTAAAACAAGTCCCTGTGAGCTGAAAGTAACAATCATAAAAATGAGAGGAACGTTTTAGATTTATTACCACCTGTTAGTGTGATTTTGAGCCGTGTTGGGGACATGCATTATCAGCCAGGTTAGTGTCACAGTGCTGGTGCTGGTGGCAACCATGGCTGCAGAGAGGAACAGCCACCTCAAGTGACAGCTCCCCTGGACTAGAGCAGGCATTAGCGCCTGATTACAGGAAAGATAGCACGTGTTATCACTGGGCTTCTTCTGTCCTGTTTCTGGATAGGAACCATCTACTGGGGGTTCATTAGAAACCAGCCTCAAGGCAAGCCAGCTTTGTAAACTACAGCTGTCTAATTGGTTTTGCTTGTGCACTGTCTTGGCTTTTATAATGAGGAAAAGCAACACGGCCTTTCTAATTAGATTGTTAAACATAATAGCTGAATGGCACAGCAGTAAAGAATTTGCCCTACTCTTTGTAATTCCAGAATAAGGCACAGCGAAGATCCAGGATTTTTCCAGCCCATTTCCCCCCATCATCATATCCAATGGTAATGAGACTGTTGGCTTTTTTTTTTTTTTCCTTAAAATAATGCAAACAATTGTAAGCCTTGCTAAAATCCAAAATAAATGTCAAAACAGAATTCCAGGAGCAAACACATCTCTCCCTTTATTCTGTTGTCTTTGCTTTCATTTGCTTCAAATGCTGAGGCTATGCACTAATTGGTGTCTTTGTTGGCAGTGAACACAGGGAAAAAAATGTACAGGCTTGGAAGAAGAACTCCCCTCTCTGCCTGGAGGTGGTCCCCCTCAACCAGGGCTGAAATGCACTGGTACAGTGGGGAAAGCTCCAAAATCACCATTTGCTGCACCTGTTTTGTGTATTAAGAAAGGAATTTGGTCTGTCAGTTCAGCACTTTTCCTACACTCTAAATTGATTCAGAAGGAAAAAAGAAAGCTCCATGAAGCCAGTTTTCTTCTCGGTGCCTTAGATTCAAAGTTCTTGCTTCTTTTATAGGTTCTTGCTGGTTTTCACATAAGGACTTCTCTATCAGCATGCTGAGCATATGCTGAAGGACGCAGAGAGGCCTCTGTTTCCATTTGCTTTCTACAGAGTAATTCAACGCATATCCACACAGACATGGTGTGGATACTTGGAAGGATTCCTAATACAGTTGCAGCTTTTCCCTTTTTTAACAGTCATACTGTTTTCCTTTCAGCAGGCTATCCTGGTGCAAAGAGATGCTGAGTCTCCTCAGGATAAATGGAGCAGTAGGCAAATAATCAAATATCAAATAACTGTGCAATTTGTATTGATTCTAAGGTTTAAGTCACTCTTCACAACATGCCAGTGAAATGTTAGCATATTTTACTACAGTCTTCAAGACTCTTCTGTCAGATACCCTTTCTGATACCCCAGTTAGAAAACGGGGAAATGGAGACTGGTTTCATAGTATAACCAAAGATGAACTTACCCATAAATGCTGCGTTTGAAAAGGTAAATTCTTCAGTACCCATGCAAAATAGTAATTTTTCTGGAATAGCATAGAAATGGATGTTTGAGGTGTATGAAAAATGTCACAAGAAATAGCAAACTATTCAATGTGCAACTGCAATAAATAACAGCAACAGGAACCAGCTGTGCAACTTCCATGTGGGTGTCTCAAAGGAAAAAGAAAATGGGTAACAAAAGCTAAGTGCACTGCACTGAACTAGCAGCATGTATTGCTCTCTACTGCCTTAAGCCTTCTGAGTCAAAATGAATTTGATTTCTAAACAGTGGCACTTGCTTATGTCTTAGGGTTGCACCTTGCTCTGCAGAACATCAGAACTAGAAGTCTGAAAGGAATAGTTTGAGCCTCATCTTGCACAGCCTCTTTCTATTATGTCATGGTCACCCATCCCTGTATTACCAGAAACACTCAGAGCAAACAAAACCAACTACTCATTTTGTTTTCAAAATCAGAGACTTTTTCCTTCTCTTTTATCTATAAAACATGAGTTTATATCATACAGCTCTTTTAGCTCTTAAGAAATTGTAATGTTTAGGTAATAACTGTAAATAGCAAATACTGAAAAAAGGTTTTGATTGTAACACCAGAGGATCCCAAAAAGCAAGTTCTTTTCCATAAAAGATTATCTCTCAATATGGATATGACAACAAGGTACTTTCAAGAAATTTACATTCATTCCTTGACTGACTTTCCCCTAGCTCATCCAATTATGATACAAACATCATTTTAATAAGTAGATTCAGGTCTATCACAACTGTATTCACCATCCAAGATTTCACCACAATGGTAACACCTGATACCAAAAGTTAAGTTTCTAAGATCTCCATTCAAGATTTTGCTGTTACATGAGGTTGCTCATGGCTTTTTTATGTCAAATTTTGAGTATCTCCAGGGATGGAGTTTTCATAACCTCTCTAGGCAACTTGCACCAGTGTTAGACAATCCTCATGGTAAATTTTTTTTTTCCTGATATCCAGTAAAAATGTTCTTGTGTTGCAGTTTGTGTCTATTTCTTCTCATGCTTTTGCTGTGCACCCCAAGAGAAGACACCAATAAGATCTGTCCTTTGCCTTCTCTCCTTCAGACTGAGGAAATCAAGCTTTCTCAGGCCCTCCTTGTACATCAAGTACTTAGCAGCTAATAATCTCAGTAACCCTTGGTGATACACTGGACTCATTCCAGTATGTTGGAGTTAGTCTTGTCTTCGAGAGCCCAAAATTGGACATATGGCTTCAGATGTAGTCTCAGAAGTGCAGAACAAAGAACAGTCTATTCCTTCAGTTTGGAGACTCTGCTCTCCCTAATTCAAGTCATCCACCAGGACTCCCATGTTTTCTCTGCAAAGCAGCCTTCTCCCCAGCCTGTCCTGTTGCATGGGACTGTTCTATACCACATTGGAGGAATTTACATCTGCCTTTGTTGAACTTCACGAGCTTTCTGTAAACCCACTTCTCCAGTGTACTGAGATCTTAAGAGTGTGATTCTTCCTTCTTCTTGCCACTGCTTGTAAGAGTGAAACTTGCCCTCCCACTACTGGTTGCCAAGGCTGCTGGGGAAAACCTTCTATTAAAAATAAGTGAAGAGTTTCCTCTTTAGAACCAGTTAGTAACTTTCAAGGAAGTTCAATAAGAACTGGCTAGGAAACTCTCATCTATCTGAAGCACAACTCTATAGGAAAGAGTGAGGTAGGAACCAGGAGGAGCTGTGGTGCCTATACGCTGCACTTGGTCTGTAAGGCCTGGGAGGAATGTGCTGCTGGCACCACACTCAACAGGCACAGAGAGGACAGGAAAAAGACAACTCTTCTCAAGCTGGCCGATCTTGAGACAGCTACAGCCTGGAAGCTGCACAAATGTGCATGAGCTGTACAGGAGCAGAGAAGCTGGTGCTCACTTTCACCTGTTCAGGTAGATACTCATCAAAAAGAAGGAAAGTGTGTTTGAAACCATTGGCTGCTACTGAAGAATTCTTGTTCATTGCCGAAGACTATCACAGTTTAGCAGTGAGAGCTTTTTCTCTGCAGAGTATAAAGCAGTCAGACCGGAGTGTTTCTTGTGGAACATGAAGTTGGTATAATAAATAAATTTGTTCTGCTCATTTACATTAAAGTTTATCACAAAATTTTAGTGAAAAGTAAAAAAGGGAGAGAGAGAAAGAGAGTTTTTTGGGACTGTTGGCCAGGACCTTCCAGCATCATACTTTTTCATTAGAAAGTGCCAGTTCTCAAAACCCAATAATTTTGTGGCATCTTATCTGTTTTAACAAAACTCTGTGAAGAGATTTTCCATACTTAGGGAGACAACAGGTGAGAGGTGATCTGATAATGTAGTGAGCAAATATTTTTCCATAAGTAAGAGGCCCATCCAGAAGATACTACTCAGCCTCAATTCAGGTCCTTTCTTCCTGATCCAATGATATGAAGTGAAACAGGCCCAAAAGCAGACACAAACTCATTTGTTAGGGCACTCACCTACATCAAGTAGCCTTGATTCCTCACTGTGAATCAAGCCAGGCAAGGGCTTGGCTCTCCCCCAAACACTCTTCAGCAAGTGCTTTAGCCAGAAGCCTACTGTTCTGGGTAAGATTCTCACAAATTTCAGAATTTCAAAGAATGTTTCTACTTTACTTTTAAGTGAAACGTAACCATTGTTCTCTGGCCAGACACAGACACAGGTTCTGCCAAATATGTAGAAAACAACAAGGCTGGAATTCATCTAATTTAACCCCGAACATGGGCTTAGTCCATGGAAAGAATTAGGCTTTTCTGAAGTGTGATACATCTGGTCTTTCTTAGATACCTTAGGTGAGATTTCTTTTACCAGATGTACTTATGTCCAAGCTGATCTCTCAAGCCCGTATTTAGAGTCAGCAGACCAAAAAAGGCAACTCTAGAGTATGATTTGCCTCATTCTAAGGTAAATATCTAAAATGGTCTAGAAGTGTCTCTTTCTTTCCATTGACTATAAGCAGAACCCAGAACTCAGGGTTAAACATCTTTCTCATAGATATCTGACACTGGACGCAGTGAATTCTATCCTAAGAGGAAAAGTTCATGCGCATTCGTATTTGGAGTTATGGCTCATGTCCAGCTTTAATAAAAAGAGAGGGGAAAACCAGGGATTTAAGTGAAGTTTGGGGTTTTCTTGGGTATGCTATTGGCTTTTGTAGGCTTTGGAAGAAAACTTATTCTGTGTTCTTTCTTAGGTTATGTGCTGAAACATGTTTTTATGTTGTCAAAGATTAAATAATTAGTAAACATGGTCAAGATCAAAAGACTGTTCTATGTCATAGCTAATTAGAAAGTTACCACAAGTAGGACAACTAGTGATTCCTGCTGGTCTGATACCTGCTAACCATGCAGATTCAGAGTGAAATGTAATACACTCACATTGTGTTTTAATTCAAGTTGTCATAAGTTGTTAATTTAAGAACTGCATATATATTTACTGCTCCTCATCTCCCAGTTTCTATTAACGTAAAAATGATCAACTGGCTTCTATTCTAAGCAAGAATAGTAAGACATCTGGCCAGTGACCTCTCCGAGACCAGTTAAAAAAAGTGCAATAAATGCAATAAAAAGCTTTATGCTGATTCTATACACAGCTTTATCAGAAAGTAGTCTCACAATACTGTTACTACACCTTCTTTCTTCTCCTTCTTTCTTTTCTTTCTTCTTCTTTCTCTTTCTTTCTTTCTTTCTCTCTCACGCTTTCTCTGTTTCTCTCTCTGTCTTTCTTTCTTCTCTCTATCATATTTGGCATATTGAGGACATCCATCTATGTATTGTCTAAGAACAAGTATCTTTGTTATGCAGCAAACACAGGAGATGACTGATTTAAAGAAGAATCATTTCATTCGGCATTATTCATAGATTTGAAAAGCAGTGAGCAAGAACATTCTATTACTCTGATGCAAAAAAATTACTCATTCTGTACCAATGACTCATGCATCAATGCTTTGATATACATAAGCTGAAACATTCACCCCCAAATTAGCCTTTGTATCTTGCTGTGATCTACCCACCTCCCATCTTACCCACAGACGTTATTTGTATGGGATACTGTTCCTACACACTTCCCTGTACACATATTTGAATGCACATGCTATGAAATATAGGCTTAGACTTCTAAAAGACCTCTGATTTGGATGTTTCAATTTCAGAGGGAGAACTGCTATAGCCTGATGGTGGGAAGTGAGAAGCACTCTTAATCTCTACAGCTTTTGTTAAGCAGCTTTGTATGTTGATTGTTTCAACGTAGTGCTACCAACCACCATGGGAGGATCTGAACAGCAAAAACAGTGAGTCCCACTAATAGGTACATCAAGCTTGATATGACTTTGAACTATTCAAGATGAGAATGTTTCACTTAGTTTTTCAGAGGCTGTCATATATCTCATCTATCTGGGTAAAATCAATCTCTACCAGAGAAGTAACAGGCTCTCATATCACCTGGAAATGGTTGTTCACAGCTTTTCCTTCCTCTTCTTTCTCCCATTCCAAAGCTGTAAGTTTCTTCCTTCTTCCACGTTAACATGTTTTAAGAAAATCCACTCTTTTTCTACTGGAAGGGCCCTGCCTTACACCTCTCTTTTCTTCCATATTCCTCTTAGACACTATTCTTTCTATCACATAGTCTTGACACTGACCTCAAGACCTTCCAAAAGACTCTGAATCTCTTTTTACTCTTGTTCCAGCAATGATTCCAGCTAAAATTCTGTTTGAGAATTTTTCATTAAATATTTTTTGGCCTGCAACAGATATAGCAAATCTGAAAATTTTCATCAGAATGTCCCAGTAGTGATTGCATGTAGCAGACTCAGGGCTGCATGGCACAAGACATTATCTTTTGTTAGCTGAACTGGGGAAAACGTCAGACTGGGTTTGAATTTTGAAGGTCACTGAAGGTGAAATGAGGCAACTTGCTTAAATGTCTTATCTTAGTCTGCAGAGAAATTCAAATTACCTTACATTTGCTACTAATTTGCTATGCTGCTCAAACTTGACTATATGCCAGAGCATTTTCATGAAGAAAAGCTTCTGAGGACCAAGAATGAATTTCTGGTCACAATAAGAGATAGAAGAATCCGCTTTCCAGTTACCATGGCTTAGTGGTTAGGGCACTTGCCTACGGTGCCGCAGATCCTGACTCAAGTCCCAGGTTGACTTTCTCTCTTTCTGGTTTAGCAAGAAAAAGATGAAAGATCTTATTTCTGTGTGACCCTGGGACTGAGCCATTTGGAAACTTCGGTAGAGAAGAAAACCTTTGCATTGCTCGAAGTAGGAATGCTTTTAGGCCCTTACATCTCTTTTGTAATTTTTTTTCATTTGCATTTTAAAACCCTACATGCATATTTGCTTTGTAAACTATGTCTTATTTGTAACATAGGTAAGATGTTCTATCAACTTTTAACATGTAAAATGACAGCTATCCTTATTCTGTCTTCCCAGATGAGCTCTAGTCACCTTCCTATCTCCTCCAGTGTGAATGCAATGGGTATTCAGAGCTTTTGTATTTCACCTTTACCTAGATGTCCTTTAGCTATCTTCCTTCAGTTCATGGCTGGCTTTTAACTGAGGTCCAAAGTGCACTGGTTAATTTACTTTGGGTTTTTGTTTGCTTCCTTGTTTGATTTTTGGGTTTTTTAAGATATCACAGAGACTCCAGAGGAAGCTCTTCCATAGACCCCTTTTTTACTCTTTCATATGTCTAGATTCACATCTCAGTTGTAACGGTGTAATTCCACTGGAGACAATGAAAGTAAAATTAAATTAGCTCTCAGTGAAAGGATTCAGTGTTGCCAGAGGTACTGCTGTGAAGGGCATCTGAACCATGATTTGTCTTGGAGAGCAGGCTTGAAGATGCTGCCCCAGATAACACAGTAGGAAAGCTAAACAAATGTCATAGCCTTCTGCAAAAAGTGTAACCTTTCAAATTCCTGTTAATTTGAAAAACCGTGAACTTTATTTTGAAATCATAAGAGAGATTTGTATTATTAGAGTGAGCTCAGTTCTGCTCTCTCTTACTCTAGGGATGTGAAATTTCTGTGAAGGGAAAAATTAACAACATGACAACTATTCTAGAGTATATGTAGTGGCTTATATGTGTGAGAAAGTACATAGACACTCCTCCAGCTTTGTAACTGTAACTCGGTTATCAACTTTATGATATAATCATAGTCTTTATTGTGTCTAGAGAAAAGAATTTTTTTGTGATTTTTAACTTAAGCATGGATGAATGATGGTCAAAAGTAATGGGCTAACTTCTATTCTCAGTTCTTTAATATCTGCTTGACTGAGGTCAGAATTGGCCCATTTGGCCCCACTGACATTCATAGGGCAAAACACAGGCCCTGGGAGCTGGTAACAGGACTGAGAGAACGGCCTCATCTTGCCCCGGAATTTCCAGCACAACTGTGTGGGGCAGAGGGAGGAGGGCGGTGTGTGGTGGTGTACCCCATCATGGCAGCTGCCCAGGCTGTGCAGCAGAGCCGTACCAGGCAGCCGACAGGAGGACCAAGCTGGACCAGACACCTTCTGCTCCTCACAGGCTTGCCAGGGGTGGGGCAAGGGAGTTCTATGCCTGCCGAAGAGAAGCTGCTCTCTGCTTGTACCCTGTCAATAAGGACGATTTAAAGTGGGGCGGGGGGGAATTTAAAGGACTCTGTTTTCTGTCACACCTCCCCTGCCAGAGAAAGCAGAAACAGGCAAGGTGACTGGAGGGGCAAGACCCCAGGCCATAAGCTGAGGAACAGGTCTTCTCCAAGGGAGAAGACAAGGGACGCTACCCACAGCAAGAGTCTGTAGGGAAGGCTCTGCAAGAGGACAGCCAGGGCTCTGAGGCACTAATATACCCTAACGGCCCTGACCCCTCTCCCTCGGGCTTCCCCTCACCTGCCCAAGGCCCAGGAGCCCATGTCAGCCCCACAGGGCTGTCAGTCCCTGCCCCAGCAAGGCCACAGCAAGGATGGTCTTCAGCTGCCCAGAGCTCTGCCCTGCCCAGCCATGGGCCTCTCCGAGCTGGGCCTACCTACGGGCAGAGGGCCTGGCCTGGCCCCGGCCCATCCCCATCCTCGGGAAGGTGCCCAATGCCTGGGGCTGCCCTGGCTGCCCTGGCTGCCCTGCTGCCCTGCCCTGCCCTGCCATTCTGGGGAGCCCCCGCAGATCCCAGAGCCTGCACCACCAGCCTCTGTGGTACCCTGTCCGTCTCCCAGGCTTCACCTCTTCTCCTGCAAAGGTCTCTGTGGGGTAAAGAGCCATTTCTGCATGCTTTGGGGTGCTCTGATGCAATGTCTGCTGCATAGTGGAGAGCAGGAAATTAATATTCTCAGCCACCACCCTTGGTCCTGCTTATACTTCAATGCTAGCCTCACATCCCCTACCGCAAGCAGATCAGGAGCCTTGGGAATAGGAAGCACCAGGAACAGAGGGAAACCCATGCTTCACACCTTGGTTTCTGTGCCTGGAGGTCTCCTCTGGCTGCTGGTGATGGGGTAGGCTATGGAAAGGCTGAAGCAGCAAACTCCCTCCCCAGGTGAGGAGAGGAGTGGGGGGTAGATGGTCATGCTGAGCCATAGCGCATCCTCTGAACTGGTCCTCAGGATCCACAGGTCCAAGCCAGGGCTCAGCTCAGAGTGGACAGGGTGATGCAGTGCTCTGCAGTGATTTATCATCACCATTGTTTTTTACAGAAAAATGTACAAACACTCATGCACACAGTTCATTACGAAGTATCACTTAGCAATCTATTCTCATAGAAGTTTTCTTCCTTGTTTGTAAGCTGTTAGGTATGATTATTTAAGAAAGTTAACTGGAGTCATTAAATATTCCTGTCATATGCTTTTGGGGAGACTTGTTTTCCCTAGGCCTATGACCACATATCAGGATTTACAGCATATACCACATACACTCTTGGCAAATAGGACTGTGAGGAAGAAATTACAGTGCAATAATTCATTTCTGCTTTCCGTCTTGTTTTAGCGATAGCACTGAAACAAATTACAAAGGAAATCTGACTTCGAGCAAGCATTTATGTGGTTCAAAATGCTACTTAAACAGTTTCCTGTCACCTTTGCAAATGTATTTCCCCAAGCATTTTATTTTGGTGGCTACATGTGAGTGTGCATGTGTGAACACAAGCATTTGTGTGTGGCAGTGGAAAGCCCGTGGGGATGTGTTCCAGTGTGTTAGGTTGGGATTTATCAAAGCAAAAGCTTGCTAAGGACCCTTAGTCTTTTGTAATTGAAATGAAACTTGATGTTCCTTGGTTTTAATTCATCAACTTTCATAACGTCTGTTAATAGCGAAACAAGGGGAGTATCTGATGGGGGAAATGTTTCTGTTGCAAAATGTTTTGAAAAATATTAGAAAAGTTTGTACTTTTATGAAACTTTTTAAAAAACAACAGTAATTTCCAAAAGGTGGAAGAGGAGCTGGTGTAATGTTCTGGATGTTACAAGAATATAGAGGTCTAGAGACAGATAATCAAGCTGTCATTCTACACCTAGCAGAGTACTTTCAAAACAATTGTGTGATAAAAAGTTTCCTCTTTTCTCCTGCTTACATTAGTTAGAAAACACACTGATGAGAATGAGTCTGAGAAAGGGTGGTGATCAACGTGAAACTAATACCTTGAATTTCTCTCTAGACTCTGCCACTTACTTTTGAACATATAGCTAAGTGTTTTCTAACAAAAAAAAGTTTTATCCATTGCCTTACATTAAAAGCTCCAACTCATCATCACACTTTTGTATTTTTGCTTGCATGCGTGTTTACCTTAGTGTCTATCTCACGCCTCAGTAACATGTGGTTTCCCTGATTCCTCCAGCTCACTACTCATCTCCTAGCTTAGAACTTGGGTTTTGAACAAAAAATAAACCCACTTACATACCAAATGTTTCTTTTTCCAAAACACAGATGCATTTGCTTCCACATTATCTTCAGTTTTAGTAACATCCATCAAAGCTAAATCAGAAGGCCACGCTGTTGCTGCAGCTTACACTGCTGTTCCAGGCTGCACGAGTTACTGGATACAGGGACACGGTATCACAGTCCAGCAAAACAACATCTGCTAGAGTGATTAGAATTACATCAACACTGGTGGAGAAATGTTTGTAAAACACTTTGAAGATGAAAAGTCATATGCACAGGATAATTGTATGCAAAATTCTAACAAAACTGCACACAGATTCCATTTTTGTACATTTTCTTCACCACCAAATACCTTATTAAAATCCCCAAGACTTCATTTTGAAATGTAGGGTTAAATGTGCCTTTTTTGCAAAGACAGACAGATGAGTATAAACCAGTGAAATTATGAAGGTGACCATTTCAGTTTACTGAGCTTGGTTCAAATGACAGAGGGTAGATTTGTACAGCTACATGCCTATGATCATGTGTTTTCACGTTAGTCTCCGTTTGTGCATATTTGTTTCCCACAGAATACCACAATGTGTGTCTAGGGACTTTGAAGGCAAATAAAATGCAAACAGCTCTTTGGAGGTCACATGATATGCTTTCTGTTGTTAATGTTATGTAAATATATAGCTGGACTAGGCGAAGGACCCCATATCTGAACTTTGTGAGCGTCCAGAATGCAGCTCACAGTCCTTGTGTACTGCCAGACATAAAGCATGACCACCCAGGCGCTGAGGATGAAGCACACTGAGGAGCTACAAATGCAGGCTCCAGCTGGAGAACCAGCCAAGCTCATCACAGGAGGAGGAACTGTTCTGAGAACAATTTCATCATGGAACTACTGAAGTCCAGAGACAGCAGTTAGTGATAGCTGCCCAAAAAAGCAGAATAACACTCTTGTCTGCCATGGAGTTCAGATGATGTGCTTCCAGCCTCCATCCTTCGTGTATGTGTGTATGCACACAATAATGCATTGGCTTTTTTAATGACTGAGGGGGAGGGTGCCTGAAATGATGTTTTATTATCCTCTTATATATTAAAAAAAAAATCAGAGAGGGAAAAGAGAAAAAAGAAGTCTGTGTTGCTGTGGCCAATGTTTCCTGATCCCTGACATGTGACCTTCCTAATATAAAATACAGGTTCTTAACGGTGGCCCTGCATATGATAGCGTTATTGCAGAACCAATCCACTGTGAGCACAGTAATAGACTAGATGAAGTAAAGAAATTTTTCCAGCTGCCATTTTCATTATCAGATAAGCAAGGCTTACTATCAGCAGAGCACAAAACCTCAACAGTTTCCTTGTGCAACACCCTGCACAAAACCCCCAATCTTTCTTTACTTCTCACACTGGAAAAAATCTATTAAATTTAATCTTCCTCTCATGTGGTGCAACCTCCATCTCAAGCTGGGAATTCAGTATTCAGGATTTGCAAGCAGGGGTGAGCCCTCAGGAAGTCTACAGCACAGTTTGGAAGAAAAACCTTTGGACTTTCTGACTTCTAATATTCTCCTCTACTTAAATCTTTGTCTCCTCCAGTTACTCATCAGGCTTCAGTACTTGTCTAGATCGGGATTTAGTAATGAGAAATGCAAGTGTTTAGTATAAATTAATTGTCTTGGATGGGGAAAGACTGGCATTTCCAGAAGATAACCCATTCTGCCTGTCGAAATAATGCCCCTTCAAATGTAATGAACACTTGATTAAGGTGCTTATCTTTGTCCTTCAGTTATAAAAGAGATTTAGAGAACTGGTCATGCCTAACTTCAGGTGAGATGAATGTTACCTTTCCAAATATACACTCAGGTTGTAAGCAAACTTCCATACCTTGTAAGTTTACGCTGGCCAAGTAATTCCTCAGGCAATGCTCCTTTGGCTTATTCCATTCCACTTATATCTGAATTATTCACTGTGTTGCACTTTATAAATATTTACAGTTGATATGTTCTGAAGGGAACAAATAACAGTTTGCCTGCTATGAATGTGGGCTTGTCTGCCAACTCCAATACCAGTTATACAGAGAAAAAAACTTCTTCACTTTCCCCTTCAGGACATTGATGGGAAATATGTTATAGTTATGGGAAGAACATTTTTCTGCTGAAGAGTAGTATTCAGTGCATAAACAATTCACTTTCCAGAGGAACCTGAAGCTAAATAAATGTTGCTTTAGGAAAAATATTTATAGCAAACTGTACAATAACTGTAGCTATTTTTTCCTTTAACTTTTTGTTGTCATAAAAAAATCCTTTTGACATTTTTTATATTAGAAGTCATTTTGTCAGGAAAAAAAAAAACAGAAATAGAAAACTGTACAAATAAAATGCCTAGCTGAAGAAGAAACTTGTGGAATTATATGAAATGGTTAAAAAATGTTAAAAAATGTTAAAAATTTGGGTTTAATATTGGGGAAGAAGAAAATCAGTGTCAAAATTTCTTACAAAAAATCATTTGTTCAAGATCCTTTGAAATGCTCTCAAAACTGACAAAAAATGCCAAGCAGATCTGTGCACTTAGGATGACTGATGTCTTTTGGATTGAAACGGCTGGTTTTTACTCAGTATCACAGCATTGCCATCTGG
Source organism: Fregata magnificens (assembly GCA_013389945.1). Taxonomy (NCBI): domain Eukaryota; kingdom Metazoa; phylum Chordata; class Aves; order Suliformes; family Fregatidae; genus Fregata; species Fregata magnificens. The sequence continues at coordinate 122,919 of WAAD01007766.1, forward strand.
GATTATTAATCCATAGGATCCCTTCACAGTTTTGACAAATGTAAGAGCAGGTTCCCTCACCAGAAAGCAACAATGATGTGCCTCTGCAGCCCATGGGGCACCCTCATTGAACACTCTTACTCCACAGGACATCTTTCCATGTGGCTTAGTTAACACTGAGGAAGAGATAAGCAATCTTGTGCCTGTAGTAAAATGACACTGTGGCCCAGGAACTGGCAGTTACCACAGAGCAGCCAACATTTTTCCACGGCATGGTAGGATGCATTCTTTTTCCCCAGTAGGCAAAGTTGGATTTTAAATCCCCACAAAATGGAATAAAGGCACATACAGCACGCACATTGCTTATCACAACTCAGTGTACAACTTGTACCTATAGCTTCATACTCATCATGTCAGAGCGAGGACTGATACTAAGATCAAATTCAGTCTCCCCTGTCTGAGCCTAATGATCAATTCTTGCAGCAAACTAACTAAAGGGGTCTTCAACCCAAGTCTCCTGGGAGCTATCTTGTAACAAACAGAACATGTAGCAGATATCACTGCCGCTACAAGCAGGACAGGTATAAAACCCTTCCCAAGCCAGTTGAAGGAACATCTTTGCTTGCTCCACTTCAGCCAGGCACTGCTTGCACCCGCAGAGCCAGAGAGCTGCCCTTGCACCCCATGAAGAAATGTTTTCCTGTAATATTCTGGGTGGGATCCCTCCATCCAGGTCACAAAAATGAGGTTTAATAATGTCCTTCTACTAAGGCAATGGAGATCAATATTGTACAATAAGAGTCATTATATTAGTAATACTCTATTTCAGTCTACATGAAGTGACCATTTCCAAGGTGTCACTGATCTCCTTTCACTTCTTTTTGAGCCCTTATACTGAGATGGAAATAGTGTGGCAAAGAAACACAGGTCAACATACAGAGCTACAAATAAGGGAAGGCAGCACTAGCTGGGATAGCACCTTTGTTCAAGAGTGAAGACACAAGTAAACCCCTTCTCTCACCTTGATTTTTTTATCATTCCCAGAACCTTGATGTTTTTATGGTCATGGACTTGGTCTGAGAGTTGAGCAAGTGAATATGTCAGTCCTGCAGGACAAGGGGCACCTATTTCAGCTTTCGAACACAGCTAGCATAAGTTTTGCTATATACTGCAACAGCTAGCTCTCCCTGTACTCTAGCTAGCTCATCGGAAGCAAACTGTGGGAGCCCTACAGTGCCCTCAGTGAAATGTTGGATACACAACACAGCTGCTGTCCTTGCACTCTCTGAGCACGCAGACACCAGCCTCCCGCTTGGAGATGGATGTTCAGTTCACACTACTCCCAAAGCACTAAGGCAGTGTGAAGGGTCTGGCATCTACTGATGAGAGATACCAGCAGCTGTGTTTTCTTTGACACTGAACTGTCCCAGCAATGAGGTTGCTTGACAATTTGCTTTAGAAATGTGTTTTTAACTAAATACATTTTTTTCTGAGAACAAGGCAGTATTCTCAAAAAAAAAAAATCTTGAAAAATCGAAATTAAATTTCCCAAAAATCTTCAAATATTGGAGATTGGATTTTTTTTGACAAAACCTTGCAATTTTCTGCTGAGCGCGTCAGCGAAAATAAGATAATCTTCACTTTACATTGTGAGTGTAAAAGATGCAGCCCGAAGTAGTAAATTATATGCTCATTACATGACCTCTCTGGAGGTACTGTTTGAACATTTTTTCTAGTGTGAAAGACTTTTTTTAAGCAGAAAGTGACTACCTGGTGTGTTTTGGATCCTAACCCAAGGGAATATACCCCCTCCCATCTACACAGTGAAATCACATCTGTGCTGTTAATGACTCTGCACAAAGACTAAGAGCCTCTTGCGCGTCTCCTGTTGCACTGCAGGGAGAATTCAGGACTTGCACGCAAAAGCAGATGATTTCTGTTCCAGGACCATGATCCTTTTTCGGCTGGCTCCTGCACTGATAGTCACATTTGCTTTGTAACCAAAGCATGCTGGAAAGCTTCCCCAGTTTGATTATCCCTTCAGAGCTGGTGAAAGCATACGTCTTTTTTTTACCAAGTTATCTTGTTTAATCAGGACTAAGTAAACACACTAATAATAAAATCACTGGAAATTCTCTACTTAATCTTTCTGATTTTCTTTAAAGGGTTCAAACAAAGACCAGCAGGATCTCTAATCTTATGATCAACAAAGTTACATCACCAGCAGCCTCTGTTTTATCTGTTTACAGATCAGGCTAATGTTGTTAGAGGGTGGCGACATTAACTGTTACTGTATCAGTAGATAGTGCAATTGCATTAGGCAGGACGAACTTTGCTGTCACTTCTGGTTGCAGTTGCTTAGAGGAAGCTCCACAGATTATTTTTAATACCATGAGACATGGTAGGAAGACATCTTTTTGAAGGACAGACAGGGGAGATGAGGAGGGGGTGTCGCCCACTAGGTCAATGACCAACTAGAGTGCATGAAGCTCCGCCTGGGGATGGATGAGGAGCTGACCGAGAGCTTATGGGTCAGGATTGATATGGTACAGGTGACATTATAGTGGGGGTCTGCTACAGGCCACCCAACCAGGAAGACTGAGTGGATGAGGCCCTCTATAGACAGATAGGAGCAGCCTCACATTCACAAGTCCTGGTCCTCATGGGGGACTTCAACCACCCCAATATCTGTTGGAGGGACAACACAGAAGGGCATAAGCAATCTGGGAGGTTCCTGGAATGCGTTGGTGATAACTTCCTTCTCCAAGTGATAATGGAGCCAACAAGGAGAGGTGCTATGCTGGACCTTGTTCTCACTGACAAGGAGGGGCTGGTGGGGAATGTGAAGCTCAAGGGCAGCCTTGGCTGCAGTGACCATGAAATGGTGGAGTTCAAGATCCTTAGGGCAGTGAGGAGGGCACACAGCGGGCTCACATCAAGCTTACTACCCTGGACTTCAGGAGAGCAGACTTTGGCCTCTTCAGGGATCTCCTTGGTAGAGCACCATGGGATAAAGCCCTGGAGGGAAGAGGGGCCCAAGAAAGCTGGTTAATATTCAAGAATCACCTCCTCCAAGCTCAGGAGCAATGCATCCCAACAAAGAGGATGTCAGGCAAAAACGCCAGGAGGCCTGCATGAATGAACAAGGAGCTCCTGGACAAACTCAAACACAGAAAGGAAGCCTACAGAGGGTGGAAGCAAGGACAGGTAGCCTGGGAGGAATACAGAGAAGTGGTCCAAGCAGCCAGAGATCAGGTTAGGAAAGCTAAAGCCCTGATAGGATTAAATCTGGCCAGGGACATCAAGGACAACAAGAAAAGCTTCTATAGGTACATTGGTGATAAAAGGAAGACTAGGGAAAATGTGGGCCCTCTCCAGAAGGAAACAGGAGACCTAGTTACCTGGGATATGGAGAAGGCTGAGGTACTCAATGACTTTTTTGTCTCAGTCTTCACTAGCAAGTGCTCTAGCCACACCGCCCAAGTCGCAGAAGGCAAAGGCAGGGACTGGGAGAATGAAGAACCACTCACTGTAGGAGAAGATCAGGTTCAAGACCATCTAAGGAACCTGAAGGTGCACAAGTCCTTTGGACCTGATGATATGCATCCGCGGATCCTGAGGGAACTGGCAGATGAACTTGCTAAGCCACTATCCATCATATTTGAGAAGTCGTGGCAGTCCAGTAAAGTTCCCACTGACTGGAAAAGGGAAAACATAACCCTGATTTTTAAAAAGGGAAAAAAGGAAGACCCAGTGAACTACAGGCCAGTCAGTCTCACCTCTGTGCCCAGCCAGATCATGAGCAGATCCTCCTGGAAACTATGCTAAAGCACATGGAAAATAAGGAGGTGATTGGTGGCAGCCAACATGGCTTCACTGAGGGTGAATCATGCCTAACAAAATTGGTGGCCTTCTACAACGGGGTTACAGCATTGGTGGATAAGGGAAGAGCAACTGACGTCATCTACCTGGACTTGTGCAAAGCATTTGACACTGTCCTGCACGACATGCTTGACTCTAAATTGGAGAGACATGGATTTGATGGATGGACCACTCGGTGGATAAGGAAATCACTGGATGGTCACACTCAAAGGGTTGTGGTCAATGGCTCGATGCCCAAGTGCAGAGCAGTGACGAGTGGCGTTCCTCAGGGGTCAGTATTGGGACCAGCGCTGTTTAACATCTTTGTCGGCAACATGGACAGTGGGACTGAGTGTACCCTCAGCAAGTTTGCTGACGACACCAAGCTGTGTGGTGTGGTTGACACTCTGGAGGGAAGGGATGCCATCCAGAAGGACCTTGACAGGCTTGAGAGATGGGCCCATGTGAATGTCATGAAGTTCAACAAGGCCAAGTGCAAGGTCCTGCACCTGCATCGGGGGCAATCCGAAGCACAAATACAGGCTGGGCAAAGAATAAATTGAAAGCAGCCCTGAGCAGAAGGACTTGGGGGTGTTGGTTGATGAGAAGCTCAACATGACCCAGCAATGTGCGCTTGCAGCCCAGAAAGCCAACCGTATCCTGGGTTGCATCAAAAGAAACGTGTCCAGCAGGTCGAGGGAGATCATTCTGCCCCTCTACTCCGCTCTCATGAGATGCCACATGGAGTACTGCATTCAGCTCTGGGGCCCCCAGCATAAGAAGGACATGGACCTGTTGGATCAAGACCAGAGGAGGGCCACGAAGATGATCAGAGGGCTGGACCACCTGTCATGAAGATAGGCTGAGAGAGTTGGGATTGTTCAGCCTGGAGAAGAAAAGGCTCTGGGGAGACTTTATAGCAGCCTTATAGGACCTGAAGGAGGCCTACAAGAAAGCTGGAGAGGGACTTTTTACGAAGGCATGTAGTGATAGGAAAGGGGTAATGGCTTTAAACTGAAAGAGGATAGATTTAGATTAGATATAAGGAAGAAATTCTTCACTATGAGGGTGGTGAGGCACTGGAACAAGTTGCCCAGATGCCCTGTCCCTGGAAGTGTTCAAGGCCAGATTGGACGGGGTTTTGAGCAACCTGGTCTAGTGAAAGATGTCCCTGCCCATGGCAGGGGGGTTGGAACTAGATGATCTTTAAGGTCCCTTCCAACCCAAACCATTCTATGATTTTATGATTCTGTAGTTGTGGCTAAGTTTGGAGTGGTAGATCACAATGTTGCCACTGAAGGAGCTGTAGGAGCTTTTGGCAAAGCCTCCAGCCATGCAGGAGAAGCCCCCCAGCTGCAATGCCTTTTGCTAGTGCATGCCCTTGCTCTGGGCCAGGCAACCCCAACTAACTGGGGATGGAGACAGGATCCAGAGGCAAGGAGCTCGGTCTGCTCCCCACTCCTTTGACATGATGTCCCTCCAGGTAAAACTCATCCCTACACCCTCACACTCTGCATGGTCCCAGAGGGGAGCCTGGGTGCAGGCAGATGAGGGTGCAACTGGCACCTCAGGGAGTCAACAACCAGCCCATGGAGAAGGCATCCTGGGATGGGGGCTGCCTCCCATCTCAGCTGCTGCACGGCTGCAGCATCACCTTCCCTGCCCCCTCCCCAGGCTGTGTCCTGGAAAGAGCTGCAGCTGATTATCATCATGCCTCCCACATAAGAGGCATGTGCTGGAAGGAGCATTACTCCAAAGAGCCTCCCACAGCTCCTCGCTTGAAGTTAAAAGCCTGATCTAACCCTTAACAGACAGGAATAAAAGTGCTAGGGAAGGCATTTTAATTGGCCAACACTGTAAACACTTTGAAGATGCTGTGTCATTATTGACTAACTTTCAGCACACCTGAGCCAGCCAGAGGGCAGTGATGTTGGTTTTGAACCCAGGATATTACTGTTATTGTGCCCTAGCAACCCACTATTAGCCTGTATCATCTCTTTTCATTGAATAGATCTGTTGTGCCTCATAAAATCTTGCCTTGCTTCTGCACTGAGTTTGCAGGGAGGGTTGATGCTGGTTTCTTCTCATACCTCTGCCTGGCACCATTCCACCACCAGCACATGGCTCACCCACATGCAATTTTGAGCACCCACAGAGCGCAGCAGCGTATCTAAACACTTCCTTTATCCCACTTCTTCCCAGGAGTCCCCTCCCTGCCCTGAGCTGAATGACACAGTGTGAGTTGGTTTTCCTCCATCCAGCTGCCAATGGAAAAAGAGCAGGGATAGACAAGGAAGGAGAATTCATCTGGATTGACATGAAATCAGAAGTCTTTGGTTTGTCATCCAAACGGGAACCTGAAAGGGTGCACACTGAGCCCAACAAAATGTTCCATATGGTGCTCAGATACTAAGTATTTGTCAGATAAGCTGAAGAAGTTAAATTCATAAAGAGCTACTGCATAACCTCGTCACAATGCTTTCCAGCAGGCACGAGAACCGTCTTTGCATCCCCTGCTGAAGAAAGTCAGAAACTCTGTTTCTCAATCTTTTCAGGTGACCTAACCATAAGATGCCGAGAGCTTTTTCTCTTTTTCCTTTAGAAAAGGTCCTTTTAATTAAAAGTAAATGGCATCTGATATTTGTGTGTCTGATGCCCTTTGGCTCCTATGCGATCACACTAAGATCTTAGGAATACTTCCACTATAAAGTGCAACATATCATGAAACACAGAGGAAGAAACCTCTGTGACTATTTTCTCCTCCCGTAAGGATGTACAGGACTAAATCTGAAGCTTATGCACAAAAGTAAATGAGACACTTATTTATGGGAATTCTGCTGACACTGATAACTAAAAAAAATCACTGCTTTAGATTTTTGGTTTGCATGCATCATTGTTCATGCAATGGTCCTTTTTATCAGCCCTTTTTAAACATCCCGGAGACAACAGCAAGCTTTTATTACACTCATTAACAGTTTCTTGGGTATTCCAGCCTCCAACAAGAAATTTCTTCTCTGCTTTTAAATCACTAGTTACAAATTTCTGAGAATCATTTTTACTCCCTTCTCTATCCTAACTGTGTAGCCAGCATGAGAGTGTGCAATACATGTACCCATTTAGACTGGACATCAGGAAGAATTTCTTTACCGAAAGAGTGGTTAGGCATTGGAACAGGCTGCCCAGAGAGGTGGTGGAGTCGTCAACCCTGGAGGCGTTCAAAAAAGGTATAGACGTGGCACTCCAGGGCCTGGTTTACGAGTCATGGTGGTGTTAGTTGATGGTTGGACTTGATGATCTTAGAGGTCTTTTCCAACCTTAATGGTTCTATGATTCTACCCAGGCATAACCAGTGCTAGAGGCAATTGCAATGGGGACAAGGGACTGCCGTGGCAGATGGACAAACATCCCCCCCATGAATGGGGCAAGGGTTCCAGCACCTTGAGCCCCACCAGTAGGCTGTTCCTTAGAGCAGCCCAGTCCACATGATAGCAACAGTGACAAAACAGCACAAAAATAGTTCTACCATTACAACAAAGTCTATTCATTTGTATATCCACACCTCGGTGAGGGCCTTAGAAACATTAAGCCTATTCCTACAAAGGTCAGTAGGTGGTATATGTGTCACCCTGAGACGCTGAAATGCCTGAGTAAAAATAGACTGTTGAATGAGGGACCTTCTACAAATGAGTTTTCTAATAGCTTTGATATTGTTGTCAGTACAGATTTCATGGATGAGCTGAAACTAGCCTGAACTTGCTGTGCCACCCAAGTTCATCAAAAACTGCAGGAGGAGCTTGGATGGGGAGGGGAGAAAGGCCCTAAAGGTGATTCCCACCACCTTTAAACCTAGACCAGTTGTCCAGAACAGCCCCAGTGGTCTCTTTGTGGTTAGCCATCATCTGGAAGAAATCATCTGAACCATCACAGTTCCCAGACATGAGACCATGCAAAATAGGTGAGACAAGTATACAGAATCCAGCAACATCAGCATGAGAAAGTTCAGGTTGGATGTTTCTTTCAGACAAGCACTTCATATACATTATGACCTTCAGAGACTGTAAACTCTTATCCTGTTGAGGTTATTTTAAATCAAAGGCCAGTGTGCCAGCAGCTGCACAAGTGAGGAATGCCTAAGAAAATAAATACCAGTTAGAGTGCTATTTAATGCCGTTAACTGCAGTGAGTGGAGGCTGGAGGGCAGTAGCTTTTAACAGGTTTTATTTGAAAGACTAACTCAGTGTGGTTGTCACGACAGTTGTCTTTGTGGCTGAAGTTGTATTGCTAACAGATGGAAATCTGGCAGCTTTTTCTAATTTATGCAGATGCTTTGCAGAAGGAGTTACCATCCTAAGTGATTCTAACATTAACCTTACACAAACCTTTCTCCACTGTGTTAATAAACAGAACATTTTAAGGCTGTTCTGCTCAAAACAGTCACAGAAATATTCAACTGTGCCTCCCTTTTCATCTTTTCAGTTACTCTTACAATTTAGCAAGAAAATTCTTTTATATAAAATCTCTTACTGAACTGAGAATTGTATATGTAGCAAAAGTCAGTCTAGTCCTCAAAATATCCATGTTAATTATGAAATTACCTACCAGGTTGTGTCTTCATTAATGAGCTAAGCTTGTGGACTGTCTTGTTCTTGAAAACTGGCATTCAGTACAATACCTAACAAGAATGATTTAACAAGAGAAGTATCTAAATTGGCAATCATTTAAAAGGACTGAATAATATTCTTCATAGCTGTGTAATTTTTCATCTTTTTGCTTTGATTGGCACTTTTTTAATTGTTAACACTCTTTTCAAACTGGCAACACATTGCCTCATTCTAATCTGCAGTGTGCCCAACTGTATTACACACCATCGCAAGAGCTGAACAGGCTCAGGAGCAACACACCACTGAGACGTTTTGAGATATGTTGTGTATTTTATGTCTGTTCCTTACAGCAGATTTGAGGAAATCAGGAGACCATATAGTTTTGGTTTGCCCTTTGACAATTGTTTGAAAATGTAAGTGTTGTGGAACTTACTGACTAAAATATATGTGTGTAATCAATGTCCTGATCAGCTAAGATGAGTAAAAGTGATACTTGCTATTACAGCTGTGTCTCTTTGAGATGACTGATCGTGTGCATCCACACTGTAGGTGCCTTAAACAAATGAGAGCAAAACTCTTGAAACTATTCACTGTGTCCATGTAAGACTTTGACCCTCACTAGCTGAAGGCACTAGTCATATAACTCTGTAAGTAATACAGAAGAAAATATGGAATATAGAGAGACATGAAGACCATTGGAGCATTTCAGAGAAGGAGTCAATATTAGTTTTGATTCTTTGAGCATTGTCTGCATGACTCATGAGAGTCATTTGGGTCTGAGACATCTAACTTGAACCAAGAAAGATGCCTTCCCTTAAATAACGCACCCACTCTAGAAACTAGCCAGAGGAGTTAGATCCTAAGCTTAGATGCCACATTCAGGCAGGCCAGATCTTTCCATGGAGTCTTTCAAATGCATTTTATCTCTGGCCATTGTCTTTACAGGAAACACAGACACTTCCTTTTGGAGACCTTTTCTATCACTAACTTAAAAGTTAGGCACAAGTCAGTTTTGTCGAGAGGATGACTATCCTTTTTTCCCGTGTTTACAAGGAACCTGCAACCCAGAATTATCTTGAGTGGTGGAAGCTTCAACTGTGAAGTAGTCTTCTCAGCAGCCCCAAAGCATGGAGACACTATGGGCAGAGAAGTGAGTGCTGGTTGCAGTATAGGGAGCAAGTTTGCAGGCATGTGGCTCAGGCTTCAGTGAAATGGCCTCTGTTTCCTGCCTGGAAAGCTCAGGCAGCTGTTACAGCAAGGAGAGCAGCTGCCCCAGTGGGGCAGGGGTACTTGCCTTCTCTGCTTTACATCCCAAAGGAAGATCTTGGCTGCATATTAGTCTTTCCTCTTGTTCCCTAGTGATCAAGTGAGAAGAAATCTCAGGTTGTGGTGACTAAACATACCCTGGAACTACTTGTAAGTAAAAATTTCCAGCTCCCTCCTGAGGGATCCATACAATTCTTCTGGATTATGTTATTGAAGTGACCAGATCATTTGCTATTTCTCATTTATTTATACAGGCTTCTCTGTCAGGATGCTTCACCTGCAGAACATCAAGGAAGTGACAAACTTTCCCTTAGATCACTTAAAGTTTAACATCCAGTGTCCCAGACAACTACTGCTGGAGCTCTATAAAAGGGATACAGACATTGAGGTGGCAGAACAAGAGCTGTGTTACAATAATGACTGGGGAGGATGAAAAGAGGCGAGGACTGTAGGAATATCTCCCAATTCCTCTGACTGTGAAATGGCAACTCAGCAAAGGAAACAATCTCTGCTTGATCATAGATCTTGTTTTTCTAGTACTGGGACTGGGAGATTGCAGGCTTCCTAGAGTGGTTTATCAGTGCCCCAGTGTTTTTTGAATAGGCATGAGGGAGTCAGTGGCTACTTCTGAAATCCAGGGCATTTTGAAATAGAAAGGTCTTTCAGTTGCTTGACAAATGTTATGAGAGTCCAGAGGATTAGACAATATGTCAGGTGGGAAGTACTGTTAGTCCCAAACAGTTTTACGAGAAATCTGAACTATAAAAATCCAAATTCTGTGCATAAGTAATACTACACAATTGAGTCTAGTAAGCATTTATAGCACTTTGTGCCTCGGGCGTCTTGTGAACTAAAAAAGATCAAAGGCTGAGTGCCCTCAGCACTCAGTCAGACCTTCAAGAAGGGGTCCAATATCCCTCCTAGTTGATGACTGCTGCACAGGAAACACTGAGCAGCTTGAAGAATAGGGCCCCAAATGCATATTTGGCACCCAGTTAAATTCTAGAGTAAGTATTTAGTATTTTTTTAATCAGCATTCGTTACATCCCAGTATAAACCACAGCTAAAAGAAATCACATGCACCTGGTTTAAATCTTGATCATTAATTAACTAGCCTGTCACTAACTAACAAGATGTCTTTAGAACAAGAGTACGTTTATTTTTGTTAACCAGTTGTTGTTATTGTTCATGTTTCTGCTATTTTTCCTGCAATAGGCTATTTATTGTATATTTCACTTCCATAATTCCATTACTTACATAGATAGTAATAACGCATGAAGTATATCTCCAGCTGTTTTCAACTTTTGTGACCTATGTAAACACTGAACTTTGAAACAACTTATGCTAACTTCTACTGAGAATAAGTTAATTCCTAGGCTGACTGATTCTAAGTGTTTTAAAGGCTATAAGTACATGTGGTCTCAAGTGAGTTTTACATTTCATATTTCATCTCAAAACAAAGCCAAAACATTCACATGACTAGCTAGAAAGCTGTAAATCAGTATCGTCTCCTTACGATATCTGTACTCTCACAGGTTTTATACCCATATTAAAAAGGCATCTCTAACATTTGCAATATATTAAATGACTCGCACTGCAGATTTCCCCAGGTAACAAAGTGCCCTGTCAAGTACTGCACTGTAATTTCACTTGATTCTACACAGAGAAACAGCAAATGCACAGTGTCACATTCAAATAAAAGTACTGTAACTTTAAAAATACATAATGAACATGTCAGACACAGTCATTTCTCTCTTCAAACCCAAGAAATAGAGACCACCAGAAGCAGAATTATGAATCAAATGCTATTTTTTATAGTAATCAGAATACTAGACAAAGGTCCATATTCTGGTCTGTTCTTCTCCGTATTGTCACTACTTGTGGATTTGTAGGATGCATGTCATTTGGAAATGACATTTTCTGTTTATTCTAAGATTCAGCAAAACTGAGGTAGCCATTTTAGATCTGTGTGAGTTCCAAAACAAGCAGCATTTCTTCATACAATCCAGTTTTAAACCTATATAAGCAATTCCAACTCTGCATGTAGAAACTTTCTGGGAAGCTTCACTTTCTTAATGGGCAGAATCTACCCTTGCCCAGTGCAGCCATGCAAGGACCTTCAGATTAAGGCTGGAAGCCATGCAGGAAGTTGCTATGCCAGGAGCCCAATGAATCATGGGAAGTGGCAGGGGGACTCTCTGTTTCAGCTTCCCAGAGGCTTGAGTGAAGGATGAGTGAATGTTAGATGGAGAACTGGAACTTGGTTTTCACTCCAAGACGTACGCACTACCCACAGAATCACAGCTCCTCTCTTCCTATGTTTTCAGTGACAGTTGTTTACTGGACAAAACAAAAATAAGCCTTGAAATACGGATTTCCAAGGCTTTGTTTTTTTGTTTGTTCCTTTGAATATAGGCCTTCATAAGACAGTTGTAAAAGTGTTTTCCAAGAAAAGCATTTAGCAACCAGATTACACATCTTTGACAAATGGCTCGAGGATTAATTTCAGCTAGAATTTTCCAAAGTTATTTTTTTGCCCATCTGAAATTGTTATTCCATTTATTCAAGCTAATTGACATTCAGTGCTTCAAGTGCCAGGCAGAATGACATTCAATGTCATGAGCTAACATTTTACAAATTGAACAAAAATTAGCCATGCCCCAGATTTTTCACATTAAGCTATAGCAAAGGAGCACAGTACATGACACCAGACTGTCAATTCTGATTAAAAAGCTGAATTCTGTCTGCTTTGGCCATGAAATCCTGAGTCAGTAAACAGAGCTAAGTGGACTGTAAAACCTGAGTGAGAGGAAAGAAGGGGCTGGTAATGGTAGCATAAAATTTAATGGATCTGTGAAACATATCAAAGTTACAACTGCTACCCAGAAATGTAAGGATTGAAAGCATAATCCATTTCTTTTAACTTTGTTACTGTAAAGAGAGTAACATCACGTCTTTGAGTCTCACCTCGTGGTCTTCAGGGAAAGCTTTTTCTCAGGGACACTTGTTAGGGACATAAGGCAGGACACTGCATTTGAAGTAGAGGCTGCAACAAAAGTGTGCATCCTCCCTCTCGAGTTCTTGCTACGTCAGCCTGACACACCTGGAAGAAGTTATCACAGATCTCATGTCAATCCTTCCAGGAGGATATCAAACCAGGCTTTATTATAGAATGTTTTCCCTTCATATCACCTTGACCATTTGCACAATTTGGAAAAGGCACTATTAACCTCTTTTTCTTACTAGAAGAATTAGTGACTGAAGGATTTCTTTTTCTCTGTACATCTAATTGCACATCTAATTGGTTTGCCAGTGAGCTTTTTGGTCAGTTAATAAGATTGTAGCAGAAATCATTGTTAAAGCCCATTAACTCAGACTGATGTTAATTTCCAGTATGTCAACTCAAAGGTCAGAAACATTTTTCCACTGGCATTTTTTGGTGCATTTGTACATAAGGGTACAGACCTATCTAGTCCTGCACTTTTGAGTAAAGTATTTATATTCTTTCATTATTTGATCCTACACTGTGTAAAACTAAGAAATTCAAAACAAAGTCTTTACAGAATGAGGTTCATGTGTCTCAGACATGAAAAAATATTTCAATAGTCTTCAGCCAGTTTTCACCCTCCTCACCAATCCAATTTTGACAAATAGATATATATGTAGTGTTTATGTTTATTTTTTAACTATCATTTTGTGGTTACTGGTTAAGAAAAACAGAAAACCAGGGTTACCTGACAAAACTGACATTTAGCCATGGCAGCATCAGCTGAACGAACTGCCCTTGGGAGACCTGTAAATTCATTGTGATGGTTGATCCTAATACATAGCAGTTACACCTACTGCTGCTCATGCAATCTAGCAGAATGCGTGGCTAAATTTAGCACAATATTTACCCCTACTCTGTCTGTATGTTCTGATTAACCTGGCTGTCATCCTTCACCGATTCCATCAATCAGCTAAAGCGACTGACATTTCTAGTGTGAGACCAACTAAAAGACTCTTTTGGCAGCTGTCAGCTGAAATACTTTGTAAAATTAGTAGACTTTTCCAATCCAGTTTAGAAATCTGTGAATCACATAACTTGTAATAAATTTTCTCAATAGAAAAGCCTAAAAAGATAGTCTGTTCATCCAGTTTCCTCATCTCTTTATGTAAAGGTCCTGATATTTGCATGTTTGTGTTTTCTTTATAAAATGGTAGAATTCTTGAAGGAAAGTAAAGAATTAAGTACTTCGTATTCATGCACAGAATGGCACTAACATAAGCACAAAGAGCTGAGGTTACTCTGTTTCCTAACACATCCTGACATTCCACCCACCTTAGTCAAAGACATTTTAGCCTTTTAAATCTATTCACTATCACCTTTTCCTACAGAGGGTGTCAATTAGAGTATCATTTGTTCTCTACCAAGCAAAGCTTAAAAACTCATCAAAATGAAGATAGTTCCTTCATGAGAAAGCAGTGTGGAAAAATTTTCTACTAACTTCCATAAATGCTGTATCACCCATCGAAACCATCAGATGGGTCAAACGAACGTGCTGGTTGGGAGGATGTAATAACAGTAGCGGGAAAGAGAAAAGCAGAAGCCACTGCTCATTACTGGTATAAGTAGTACCAATCAAAAGTTGTGAGTATTATGGGCATTCAACAGCAGACAGAGCAGCAGCTCTCCGAGCTTTTCAGTGAAGACCTTCAGTACCCTCTGAGCTGAACCAGTGACATAAAAGTCATAGGCATCATATCACACTGCAGGTCTGTGAGTCATTTGGACTCCTGCGTTTTTAGCATGCCTAAAGGATCTAATGTGGCTTGATACAGAGCCATCAGAAGGTGCTCCAAACCAACACATAAAGAATATTTTATAGTTGGTAACTCTTGTTAATCAAGATTCAAAGGAACAAGGTTATTCCTCTGGTTAAAATAATGCAAGTAATTATTGTGGAGGTTTAGAGAGGTGATGTTAATTGTGGTGACCTCTAAGAAAGAATTATCTGCTTGCAAGGACTAAGGAACTAGCCCACATGTTGTGTATATCACCACAATTGCAAATTTATCCTCAACAAATTATATGTATCTCTCCTGCATAATAATGCCATAAACAGCTTGGCACATTTAATCTAGACTCTGACTACAGGTCCTTGCCAGAAAGGGCTGTAAACATAAAAAAAAGCCCCCCCAAAAGGAGAAAAGAAACAAAATTGTGCTAGGTTGGCCAGAACAGATTTTTCTTTGTAAAAATTAAATGGCTAAGTATGCAAAGAATATGGGATTGGCATGGGATGCTCTTTGTAAGGAGTGAAGAGGAGGTGCCGTCAGGTAATGGCAGAGTGAAAGAATCCTCCAGCAAGGAGAAGCTCAACACAGATGCTGAAGAAGGTCTGGCAAATGCACAGGTTCAGGGGAGAGGGATATGAGGTCAGAGCAATGGGAAAGGATTTTGTCAGCGGCACACTGGATTGACTGTGAGTTGTGGGAGACCAGGAGGAGGGGGCAGGAAGGAGAGTACAAATATCAGGAGGAGAAGCTAGCATGGTTCATGCATTAATATCTCTGTAGTTGGAAATGAGAAGGAGATGAACTTGGAGATGTGAAAAAAGAGCTACTAAGGTAGAACAAGGGCCTGGATGTGAAGGGAGAAGGAAAGAGAAAGATCTAAGAACACTGCCGTAAGTAATCACATTATGCACATAGGATTATAATAGTGGTGCTGAGAGAGAATAAAATTGTTCCTGGGTTCGTTCTCCCGCAGGGGCCAGTGGAAATCCTTGGTCCTCTGTGTACAGGCAAGTGCCAAGAAGAAAGTAGTCTGCAAATGGTATAATCATGCGCTGCTCTCCAGAAGGAAGAAGCAGCTGAATTTTGAATGGCGCTACAGGTGTGTTGAGCTAGTGGACAGGAATGAGTCTGGTAGCCATAACCAGGGGTATGGTCAGAGATTGCTCGATGTTGCAGTAGTCACTTTTGGAGTAACAGCTCTGTAAATGTTTTGAGAGGTGTGCAGGCCTGCACTGCAGCAGAAAGCTGAACTCTCTCACAGCAAATGCCATTGAAAGATGTTTGGTGCTAACACAGGTGCTCATAAAACTTAGTAGGGTGCTGCTGGGAACACGAAAATTGAAGTAGCAGCTGATGCTGTCAAATTGGAGACTTACCACTTTTAAACTGATACAAGTCCTTTCCTATTGAAAGTTTTCATTCTGAACTTTAATATTCTTTTTAACAAAGTTGTGGCTAAAAGAATCATCACAGAAATAATCTTTCTAAAGCTCATTACAGGATGGAGATGGTTCATCAAGGCATGGTTTGTAACAATTACATCAATAGTGTCGTCACAAAATACTTCCAGAAATATTGTGTGAGAAGTGCTATATTCAAACATCCCCAAGAACAAGGAGCTATCCTTTTAAGTCAAATTTCCACCTCTGTATAGAGCTAATGTTGAAAACAGGACCTGCCTTGAATGAAGCTCTGTTTTATGTAGCCTTCTTTCCTCTGAAATGCTGACTAGAAATGGAAAACCACAAATTATAAATCTGTTAATTTTCCTGAGGCTTGGCTTTTACTTTGGATGGTTTAGAAATGGTGATGTATACAAATGCACTGAGTGCTAAGGGTAATGTGTAAGGTGTGTGTTTCTGATGTCCTGCTTATTACAGAATGTATTTTTTAATTTCAGCCTATAAATGAACAAATGTTAAAAATTCCCATTCAAAGTGGCTTGGGTTACCTTTTGGAGCAAAAAAAGAAAACCCTAAAATTTGGATGGTTCTTTCCAACATCCTTTTGAAACTTTTTCAGTCTCTCATTTTGTACCTCCTGGGCCCTGTGAAGTTATAATTAATAAAATCTTGTCATCAGGAGTTTCCTATTAAATCAAATCATTTCACAGAGTTTTCTCTCCATTTAATTCTGTTTAGCTGAATGTTTACTGATGAGTCAATTAGCCACCACTTTGTTTGTTCAACTTAATGTCATCACATCACCATGAGATCACCACAGCAAACATTCATCAACAACAGCATTGTCATGTCTGGCTGGTTGCTACAGGCTGGCCTCAGGCTGTCCACATCCAGGAGGCTGGCTAGTCAGTGACCTTGGTCTGGCTGCAACGTACCCAGAGCAACCTGTATGGGTCATGGCGGTTAGAAATGACTTTGTTATCATTGGTGAGGATCACCCCTCCATATAGTGCAACTCGTTAAACATGACCTAAGGAGGTAGAGCAGTTTGCAAAAGAAGCCATGACAACAAACCAAGTGCAAGTGAGTTGATGTCTGCAGGTAGAGCAGGCCATGTTGTGTGGTGAGAGTTACTGCAAGGAGAAGCTATGTTTTTCAAGCACTGGCAATTATTAGGGAACAAGGTAGTAGATATATCAACAGATATCAATATACCAGCCCAGGAGGTTCCATATATATTGATATACCTGGTCAAAGATAACTGAACATCTGATAATTTTGTGTGCACTGAGTGGTACTACCATAGACTCCAATATTCTGGAGCTGAACAGAAGATGGTAAATGCATGTTAGTGTCACTCAAACCTAGTGGCTGAATTACTTCTTTAAGTACAGGGCACATCTGTCAGGTCCTGTCTTCAGAGATTGTTTTCCCAAATATCTGTAAATGGACACAGTCTAGCTCAAGGTGCACCTGGGTATATCGGACAGTGATATGTTTCAGAGTTTTTGAAACAAAGTGCTGTAAAGGTAGAATGCACTGGCTATTGTTTTGGCTGCTCTAAGCAGAAGGCACCATACATGTCAGTATGAGGCCAGGTTGGCTACGTTGGCACTTACTTACACTAACGTGTAGGTCAGAAACCAGTCAAGTTCAGGTGCTGAAGCCAGTATCTTCTACACATAGGGCCACTAAAAGTTGTTCTGGGCCCCAGAGGAAACCTTTATTAACTCCTGGCACCTCCAGTCCTGTTGCTATTTTACCTTGTGACCTGAATGCTGAAGCACAAGCAATCTGAATTTTGTACAACTCCGGGGAGCAAGTAGATCTTGTTACTTGATTTTTGCACAAAGTCAGTGCAGCAAATCCCTACTGAAGCCAAGCTTTCCAGCTGACTTTCCTTACAAGTCACATCAGCAACATGCAATAACACAGAGCTACCTCTAATCTTGTCCATCCAGTGGAACAGTGTAGGACTTCCTGTAGATTCATCTACAGGCATCAAAATAAGGCTCTTTTTGTTCAGTGAGGATAAGACCCTCTCACGGAGATGCTGAAAATCTAAATCATTCTCCAGGAGCGCCTGTCACTTTTCATGGTTTAAACAAGTAACACAATTGGGCTCCTAACCAAGAAATTTCATCTAGGTGGGCTGGATGTGGCTGGAGTATAGAATTATGAGTGGCACCTTAAAAAAGAGTGCTATTTTCTTCCTCTTTGCAAGCCTTTTAAAACCTAGCAATCCAGATTTTAACAAAGGCATAGGTAGACCAATAAGCTGTTTCAGGGGGAATAAAAATTTGTGTTGATACCCAGTCATGAACGATATCTAAGCTAACAAGGTCAGGACAGTCCTCAAATTCTGTGATTTAGGGAAGTAAGGAGGAGAATCAAGCAGCTGCACAGCACCCACCACATGGTCTGTGTCTTCCACATGGTGCAGGCTCTAGGTCCTAATAATATTCTGGCACCAATGCATATTAACAGTGCAATTTCAATAATCAGCATATTTTGTCAAATAATTGTTAGGCTGATGGTTATAAGAGGTGACACTGCCAATATCTCATAAAGGCTGAGAGAAATATTTCCCATTTCCATGCTGCATAAACAAAGCATGCCAGACAACCTCAGGAATGCTAATGATCTCCAGCACTTTAGTATATTAAGTATTCATCAATTGAGTACAGACCACAACAATGTTCCGAGAGTCCTTAAACACATGAGAAACACATGAGAAATGATGTAAAGTTTATATGAGCTCATATAATCTTGGTTGGTTATAGAGTTAAGCATAAGATCATAGAAATCAGGTCATGTGTACCGTATCTTTCCTACTGGAAGGTTGTGCCCTACATTAGATTTGCTGGTGCCACATCCAGCCCAGATTTAATTGACTCAAGCAACGAGTCATCCACTGCTTCCCCTGCGGCATTATTCCCCAATCTAACAGATGACATTGTTGGGATTTTTTTTCCCTGATAATCAGACTTCACTGTCCTTAATTTCGTCCCATTATATAATACCTCGCACTTATGCAGTAACTGCCATCCAAAAGCTTTGCAAGTGTTAATTGAGTTTGATAACAGCCCCCCATGAAATAGATAAGTTCTGAGTCAGAGATGCAAAAACCTGAGTTACTTGCCGTAGGCCGTGTATGGGATCATATCAAGCACAGCTGGGTCTACCTCATTGACTGCCTCATTGAGCTGTTTGCATGCAGCTTACGCAATAATCAAGTCATAAGAACTCTTTTCTAGGATGCAGCTCTAACCTCTCTCCTACCAGTGTCTGTCTGCACTGTGAAAAACAGTTTACTCTTTCATTAATATTTGTGCCTTTCAAACATTCATATGTATATCTTTCCCTAGTCATTATTTTTATACTGTTGATATTTGCTCTATCTATAAATAAACCAAGCCCTTTATTATTTTGCTCTTTCCTCATGACTTTCTGATCTACAGACACGTCTTTGGAGATTATGTGCCCAGAATTATACTCCGCGGGTTTATGCAGATAAGTCATGCCGTGACTGTTAGCCTCCTGGCCTGTGATGCAATACGAGGGGCTTAATCCAGCTGGCTGCTCCGGACTTCGTCAGCTGAGACACAGTAGCTCACCGTGCATGTGCTGCTATCCTATTGTGAAGCAAAGTAACATGGGTTCATATGAGTCATCATCAGCTCACCCTATTTTTCCACACAGTGCAGCAATGTATCTCACTCAGTTACCACATCTCAAATGAAGGACCCTGTCTAACAGGTGGGGGACAGGAACCTCTACAGGTCAGCACAGGCCTTCTGTCTGACAAACCCTTAATTTTCTTTAATTAATGTATTTGGTTTTAAGATACAAAATTAGAAATGGCATTTTATTGCATGCATTAGCGTAGGATCTCAGGTTTCTAATTGAAGCAACTCAGGCAATATTCTAGATCATAATGGAAATGCAGGCAAGAACTAAAAATCTTCTGGCTACTTTGAAAACTAATCTCTGATTTTCATCTTGCTGAATGTAATTGCTTTCTAAATATTTCTCTTCAATTTGCTTATTAGATTTTTGATGATATTTATCTGACAACTGTTTTTCTAAATCAGATTTAACCTTATTGCTTATCTGTGTTTCCACAACACCTCTCCCTGAGATTATTTTGTAACAACTTTCTGCTTTCCTCCCTGCTTTTGCTACCTTTTCTTAATGAATTGAAAGGTTGAGTGGATGATGGAGATTCCTGCCATGTAAAATTCAAGATGCTTTAACATGGTAGAAACGCATATTTGCAAAAATTTCTGAAGTGATGAATGACTCAACATTTTTCTGTGTTCTGCTACATACAACTGAAAGGTCATAATACATGCAAAGGTTGTCTTTTACAAGGTACAGGATCTTCCCTGAAATAATCTTTATGCAATACCCATCACTCTCCCATCATTCTCCCTGCAAGCAAAAGCAAATTCACATAAGGAAAACTAGCAGTCCTCCTCCCCTCCCTGGGAAAAACAGCCCTGAAATATGGGAAAGACATGTCTTTCCAGAAAAAAACAACAATAAGCAATAGTTCAGGGTATGAACTAGTGCTGTCACACCTGCATACCTAATGGGTGTTTCTGAGCTATTTACCTAACTTTGAAATTGCTTTCAAAAAGGTTCACAGAAACTGAGTCTAACATCTTCCATTAGCCAGCCCTGCAGCTCACAGACCTCGCAGAAAAATCTGCTACTTCTGCATAATTAAAGGATCTGCAAACTACCAGTCAAGATAAAAAGATCAAGGGCTATCATAAATCTTGCTGCCTCATGGGATGAGCTCACCAGCAGCTGAAAAAGATGCGTATTTTCCTTCTATGAGGATTACTTTCTCAGGTATGATATAGGAGTTTGATTTCCTCTCCAGTATCTGTCATGAAGCTCTACTTAAGGACACAACTGAGTCTCTTTTTCTAGAACAGTTCCTGTGTCCAAAAATGCTGTCAAATTATTTGCTTATCTGGTCTGACATTTAGCAAGGGACCACACTGAGCAGAGCTAGTGTGGAATTTTATTTATTTACTTCATAAGAAAGTGTTCATAGATCAACACTGAATTTTTTTCATGGAAATGTGTCAATTCAGATAAAGCTTTTGCCAGGAAAGTTTCCTACTGTCCAGAAACCAAGCTAGAGAGACCTGGGGAAGGGCAGAGGACTCAAGCTGACAGAAGCAGAGAATTCAGTATCTGTTTTCTCCATATGTTTTGCCCCTGATGACAGTTGTAATCAGTATTTCCTTTTGAATCTTTTAGGAATAGTAATAATGTTGATTAAATGTTTTGAGCTCAAGCTCTATACCAACCTGATCAATCATAAACTGTTTTCAGGTCAATAAATAATCTTTCCAAGTGGTTTGCAGAAAAAGCAAGCAAAAATTTTTCCCAGTTCAGTGTTATCTTTTTGGTGGGTTATTGTTTTCTTTTCTTTTTGTAATGTTTTCCTTTCAATTGTGCTAATGGTTTATCACTTGATGAACCTCCAAAAATTGGAATCTTTGCTCTAGTAAATATAGAAAACCTTGAAAACTCTTCCAGGACTGTTAGTCTCATAAGTCAGCAAAATTCAGCAGTGGGAAATCTAGGAAATTTCCACGTCCTACATTTATAGCCAGTTATCAGTTTCACTTCTCTGTGAAAATGGTTTTATTTTGCAGCCTATTAGATTGCATAAAATATCACTTTCACAAGCAGATAGGGAGCAGGAAAAGTAAATAACGTAGACATGATTTTTTGACCCATTCTACCTGTGCAGGGTGATTGTCCTCTGGCTGTAGTAACCTTCCATCCCCCTCACTTGAGCTCATGCCTTTTCCCACCACAGAAGAGGGTGCTTAAAACAGGTTCGATGCGGCAGACAGCCAACAGCACATGGGATTACCACCCCTTTTAACATTAGAGGGAATGCAGTTGCTGCAGCTAATTATGACTGCTTACAGGTAATCTCTAGTAATACTCATCTGGACAATCTTAGTTTCTCCAAGAGCCAAGTTTAGACATATTAAAAAGTAAAAGCAGTGTAAAAGTCAAAGCTGAGAACAGCCAGATGACTGTTACTACAGGTCATTTCTGTGCCTTTCCTACTGTTTTTTGCCACACACACACACTTTAAAATGCATCAACATAGGCCTCTCACATCATTTGAGATGCTGTAGACTATCTGGTATGACCTCCAGTTGTGGCTTTAGAAGGGTGTGGATGTCCCATGGATCCTAAAGTCCTTTCCACCAGCTCTGTGTGGGTGGCTTAGCTACCTTGGAGCATCTAAAATGTCCTGAGAGGCCTATATTTTGGCAACCGGCCCCTGCTCCCAGTGTTGCAAGCTACGGAAAAGATGTATTTTCACTTTCAGGAGAATCCCCAAGTGTGAGAAGACGGGGATGAGGCAAAATCTGATCAGAGGCAGGTTTTCTTTTGCAGATGTGACAGACATTTGGTACCCTGCATTTCAGCGAGACACCCATTGCCTTTTTTGTACATCTACTGGGGTAGTCATAACTGCAGCGAGATAAAGGACTTCCATGAAACTGCTTACTGTCTAGGGCTTTCCTCACATCCACAATTAGACTCTTTGGGAGCTACTCTATAAAGCAGAAAGCACCTCTGTGCCTACTGTGGCTTGATAATGCAACCTGGGACATCCATCCCTTGGGGGAAAATGCACCAATGTGCCCTGTCTGGGACTGCAGAGGGGGGTGAGATAGAGTGCACAGGGCTGCATGGGGCTCTCCTTGCGCGAAGAGGGTGCCACAGCCATCGCACACCAGGCCCTGCCCTCCCTGCAGCACCCATGGTGGCCCTCCAACCAAGCAGCCCAAGGAGAAAATCCAGGAGAACAGTTCCCCCTCAAGCAAATCTGCTGCTCAGGCAAGGAGCGGGCTGGCTTTCACCTGACATCATGGCGAGCCCAGACTGAGCACAGCCCTGTAAGTGGAGCTGTGGGAGCACAGGGGAAAATTCTCACCTAGCAAGCCTTAAAGGAAAGGTGCAATCTCAGCTCCTTTACAGTCAAAGTGGGAACAGGGATAATTTAATGTTGTTCAGCTTTAAAAAAAAAAAAAAATCACATTCACCCTCTTTTTCCCTCTATACTTTCATCTGGTGGAAAATCTGATTCAAAAGGGAATTGTGTGCTTCGGAAAATCTGGCTAGTGTGTCAGTTCACTTTAAAAAAGAGTGGAGAACAAAAAAGCCAAGCTCCCATGCTCATGATGACCCTTAAGGGAACTTAATTAAAGGTGATGGTGAAAGAAAGGTAAGCAGTTAAGTGTCTACACCAGACAGCATATGGTAAGCCAGACTACTCAATACCTGTAAAGATAATGTTTGTCTCTTGCTCTCATCTCTCTTTCCTTCCTCACTCCCCACTCTTTCTGCCAAAGGTGAGTGGTAGAGCTCGGGACGAGGCAAATGGCAGGCAGTGGTGCCATTTCTCAAGTCCTGTTTCCCAGGGAACTGCTCTTCCAAAATTTCTATTTCACTCTGTTGCTTTTCTCTCATATCAGGAACCTGGCCCAGAACTTGCCTGCCACTTACCAAAAATGAAAAGAAAATGAAAGAAAGAAAGAAATCCTGTGCAAACAGGGTCATGTTCCAGTGAACTCATTCTAAACATAACTTTTTCATTTCAGCGCTCCTGCTCTGGCAGCATCTGAATTCCCTGCCCACCTGGTGGTTCAGGGCTTAAAGTCTCTATTCCCATCACTCTCCAGCCCTATAAAGAAAAACCTCTGCGGCATACAGCAATCAGATAACAGGTTTCATGAGGCTGAGTCGTAGGACTTTTCATCTAGGTTGAACAATTAACTTGCCATCGTTCTGCTTTGCCTCCTGCCATTCTTTGTCTCTATTGTCCACTACAGAAATTTGCAGTTTTCAGTTTTTTTCAGTGTTTTCACACTGCATCATTAAAATCTGTCTCAGGCCACCTTCCCCTACAGCTGCCTGTGGATCCTCCTTACCCTTACACCAGAGGGACCAGGCTGCAACCAGCCCTGGCTGTTCTGGGAGGAGGGTGAGCAGCCCACAGCCAGAGAAAAGCAACAAGACAACAGGCAGTAGCCTCAAAGAGCTTGTTTAAAACTTAGCTTTTCTGTGCTTTGACTAGCACTAGTTTGGGGAACTGCAAAACAGCATAATATGGCTGTGAGCTCATTACAGCTGGTGGAGATCAAATTGTACGGATCTGATGAAATTGGAGGTGGGGGGACATGCCCTGTCTCTTCTTTTTTTAGAAACTCTGGGTTTTTCTGTCATTCCTTATCTATAAAGGAGTTGATATCTTAGTTTTGGTTTTACACGTCATTAACACACAGGGCAGGGAGTCAGGACTATTCCTGGCACAGGATTTTTGCATGACCTTGATAAGTTACCCTAATGGGATCATGCTGATGCTCAGCAACTCTGAAAATCAGGCCACAGAGGTGCCTAAATATGGATGAGATACCCACATTTCAAAAGCTGAACTTAACCACTTTGCCCTTCAATTTCCCTACTTACAAGAAATCAAGCTAATAACATTTTACCAGGCTCAATACTTTAGTGAGGAAAGAAACTGCAGTGACTGGCATAAATTTCTAGCAAATTCTAGCAAATGCTAATTCATTTTTTTAAAGGCCATTTAAGATGGCAAGATGAAGGTGCTATACAAATGCAAAATATCTCACAAAATTTTTGTGTTTTTCTTCTCTGTCCAAATACATTGTTCATACTTGCAAATGTGTATATCAGATCTCTGTCTTATTAGAGTTGATAAAGTATTTCAAAGCAAATGGATTAATATTAGCTTATTTGCCTGCCATAAAAATATTAATATCTGCAATACAGATAAAGAATGAGAAACAACTAAATGTTACAGAGAGCATCTTCCATTTGGAAAATATGCTCAAAGTCTCACACTAATGAAATGTCATAGGCTTTCTAAAAATTATAGATCATAAGTTTCTGACACAGAAGGTTACTTTGCTTTGGACTTCATATGATAGATAAAGATGAATTAATCACTGGAGTAGAAGTTGGTCGTTGCCTAGGAACCAATGATCATGACCTCATTGCATTCAATATACCCAAACAAAGGATAGCCCCAAAGAATAAAATATATGTGACACTTCAGAATGGCTGCTTCCAAAAATCTAAAGGAAACTCTGAAATACATTAGCTGAAAGAAAGGCATCTACTTTAGAGAAATATTTTAAAGAAACTATGCTTATATAATTTTCTATTGAGAGTCCTAGAAGAGTTAGCTACGGTGATCTTTGTGCCAGTGATGCTAATTTTTAATGAACCTGCTGATGGAAATGATGTTTCAAAGGAATGGAAGATACTCGGTTTGAAAAAAAAATAAATAGACAAGCAGAAATCTGGGTAACTACAGGTTGATTAGTTTAACATTATATCCAGGCAAAATAATAGAAAAGATAGTATGTACTTCAGAATTAATTCATGTCAGTCAAGTAGCTGCTGTAAAACAAACAAAAAACCAAACAGGTCATAGTCTTTCAGATTACAAATTCAGATGGCAAAGGTTATTTACAGATGTGACTTACTTAGGAATATTGTTAGTCATTTAAAGTAATAAAACATAATATTCTGATTAAAAATAGTATTTTTCATCTCTGGAGCACCTATTTAATGGATCTAAGAAATGGCCAAATGACAGCTCTTGAGTATTGATAAGGAAAAGTCAGTGAAAGGCTGCATTCCTAGTGAGATCCTTTAAGGATTGTTACCTTACATTATTCAATATTATTATATTAATCAGGAGTAATAAAAACAAGTTTCATGCTCACTTAGAGGTTAGTGGAACAATATAACGTGATGGGGACAAGACATTTATTTAGAGCAATCCATTTGTTCAATAAACTGGGATTACTGCAAGAAAATATATTTTAATACAGGGCACAATAATAAGTCTCTTAACTGCTACTAAAAGATGTGGCTATAACATCTGACCTAGCTGCAAGTTGCTGTTAGTTGGAAAGTTTTATAGAGGAGGGATCAGCTTTTAGTTTTCCTGTCTTTGTCCTCTGTCCCTAAGCCTCTCTGGTAAGAGAGCAGGCACTGGGCTGGCTGAAATTTCCATTTGCCCAAACACAGCTGTCCTTATATTTTAAATGGAAAATCATATGTCTAGGGTCAAGGAACAGGCATGGTTCAAGCAATGACTAACTGGTTCAAATACACAGGAGATCAGACTAGATTTCTAGTTGTTTCTTCTAATCCTAAACCCTGTAAATCACAAACAGCCTAATGTGTAAAATGGTCAGCAAGGAGGTAGGTAACGATTTTGCTTCAGTGTATATGTTGTATAAGAGAAAACAGCATCTTCACCCCAAAGCCTGGCACAAGGGACCGTTCTGCTGCTGCATGTAGCCAGTGTGTGCAGAGCCCAGGTGCTGGGGTGGGTCAGGACTCAGACACCACCCAGATGGAGCAGGGCAAGCTGCGAACCTTCAAAGTGAACCAACTTCCAAACACGGATTTTTGGATCTCTACTTGTGATTCAGTCCTTCACTTCACCTTCCCCATTCTAACTCAGAGCTGCCCTGTATGCCTTAGCAAGTCAGAAATGGTACCTTGTTACTTCCTAGAAACCACATGTGGCATCACTGTTCTTCCCTTTCTTCAAGTCAACACTTTGCAGGTGATCTGAGTGAACTGGGAAGAAGAAAGAACATTAAATTAACTTGTAGGACTCTCAGAAAAAACTTTTAATGCAATCCATGTTTTGCCACACATCTACCATGTAAGAACATAGTTAATTTGCACATTTATCCCATTCCTTGTACATCATCAATGCTTTATATAAGCACTGTAATGTCAACATCATTGGAATAGGTATTCTTTGCCACAGTTTCTGTGTCAGTAAAATTTTTGCTTTTTTGGCATTTTTGATAAGCGGAGATCTTATCAGGTCTGTAAAGTGCTTTCAGATCTTTGTAGTTCAATGAACTGAACTTGTTCTGGAAATTATTTACCGTCAGCACTTTATTTGCCTGACTTTTTCCAATAGGATAGCACTGTTTCCTTGGGAAATACACAGAACCTTTATTAAACTACACTAAAGCAAAGTTAGTCTAAATTCTCCTCAGCTTCTCCCTTATTTGGAATAGCTACTCTTAAAACTTTGTCTTCCATTGTATACCCCTGCTGCCTTTAATTTTTTAGATTCTTTTGAAATTCCCATGCTTTGCTTTGCTTTTCACTGGCAACTGATAAAGCTTAGTTGAACATTTGAATCTTAAAAGAAACATATTTAGTATTTGAGATAGTCATTAAAAATTTAGATGCAAAAAAATGAAAGATTTCCCCATCTTGAGATGGCACATCTGCT
This sequence comes from Fregata magnificens, assembly GCA_013389945.1. NCBI lineage: Eukaryota > Metazoa > Chordata > Aves > Suliformes > Fregatidae > Fregata > Fregata magnificens. The sequence continues at coordinate 150,161 of WAAD01007766.1, forward strand.
CAGTAAACTTGGCATTAGTCTTTACTGCCTCTGTTCTTTTTTCTCCCAACACCTGCCCTGACCCCAACACCTGTGAAGACAAGCCAGACATAGCAGCATTAAATGGACATTAGCGATGTGTATTGCCAATTCTCCAATCCAAGTTCTGTCAGGAAAGAACAGAAAGGAGGGTCTGAAAAGCAAGCTGACTGAAAAAAATAGCCAAAATGGGCCAAGCCAGCATAATGAGACATCTTCCTCACAGAAAATGTAATGGCAACACTGAAACATTTAAAATAGTCAAAACAGGAAAAAGAGTTCAACTTAAGTGTAATCATGCCACAAGAGTTGTCCGAATAGTTCTTGGATCAATTCTCATCGTGCTACTTAGAGTAATGTCAGAGCTTACTGGTCATCTTCCAGAGAATCTACCAGCTGCCTGCTATCAACATCGCAGCACTCATACACTTGTCTTTTCCTCTTCGTTACAAATCTGACTGCTAGTGCTTTAAAAGCTCTTTTCCCCCAAACAGCAGAGATCCTATTTTTGTGCAGTTATGTTAAGAACAGTCATTTTATTAGCAAGTACTTGACCTGTTGCACACACAACTATATGAATTCTTAAGTATTTCAAATAAACTATTCTTAATTATCACACTATTAATACGTTAGTAAAAAAAGATGACTATGATATATCGTATCCTGAGTACTATATAATACTACTTGGAAATAACATTCATATGAAACACACATTCTCCATGGAAATGTAGCGTTCATTTTGCACTGTCTCAAACTGTTTCACAGCGCTGTAGCACACCAAGGAGCTGGTGTTGAAGGAGGATATAGGTAAAGCTGTGACTAGATGCAATAAAGCATAGGAGATATAAATGCTGACAAAGGAGGGTATGGAAAGGACTTCAAGCAATTAATTTAGAAACTGTGTGTCTGGTTCTTGCCCATCTTGCGCTTTCAGAAGTCATTGGAAAGTTGAGCACCAGGACTGCAAAGACCAAGGTCTACCTGCCCAACTGATGTTTTACTGCAGACAGCTCATCTGCAATTGGAGTCACTGAGCAGCGATAGTGTGAAAAGGCACCATGTCATTTTAACACTTTTACAGATAAAGCTAAAATGAATGGTAGAGCACCATGGCAGGAAACTCACTGTCCTACAAGTGAACAAAATGCAGGTCATTTCTGCAAATTATTTCTCAAATCAGCCACTAGATTTAAAGAGAAAAACAGAACTGAAAATCTGGATAACGGCAAAGGTTGAACTACTTCTGACAATAATTGGCAGTGGAGAAATGCATATGCTGTGGATGAAGTCCTGGCTTCACTAACCATGACAGCAGATCTTCTAACTGAGCTCTTTTAGGATTAGAATTTGACCCTAAGTAGCTACACAATGCAAATAAATGGGCCACAGATAACTACAGGGACTTATGAAAGAAATTGAAAACTGAAACAGAGAAAAATAAGCAGGAATGACACAAAGCTTACTGTGTTTTACTGTAATTTTTACAAAGCAGTGGTGTCTTCAGCCATACCTCCCTACAGAGTCCAAGGAAAGAAGTAAGTGGGAATCATTTTTGCAATGTAATTGCATTCTTACATGTTGATTTTACTCAATTGCCTTTCAAACACCCTGTGACCCCCTGTAGATCTGTGGCACATCAGCATATATTCAACTACCTGGCTGAACTGGGGACTTCTCGTGCAAGAAAATGAATTGCACCCATGGAGCACTGGAAAAGAGTCAGAGAGAGGCATGGATTAACGGGAGGGGTGTCTACAGCAGCGGCATCCCTCCACACTAGCCCTCACCCTCTCAGTGGCACCCGCCGCTGGTGCACAGGTCTGGTACCACACCACAATCATGGCCTCATGGTGCCATCATCCCCTCAATTTTGAGCAGGGCAATGTGCCAGAAGATCCTACCTGAGATGAGATGCTGCATCTCTTTACTGGGGCTCAATGACACTAAAAAAGATGCACAGGAGGTAAGTAGTAAATGCAATTGCTTCATTCTAGCAAGGGGAGTTGCTCTACCTCAAATATTCTTGGATCTCCCAATGTTCGGCTGATATGTTTTACATTTTTCTCTATTAATTTCAGCTTTTCACTTATATTTAGTGAGAGAGCAAAGGAGGGGTGAACTTCCACAGCCCTGGCTTACAAACTGCACCAAAAAGAGCTCAGTGGAGCTGCGAGCACGATCTGAAACCAAAGATAATTTACTGGGTTATTTCATTACAAAATAAATTGTTTATGATACTTTGTGAAACACCCACGCCAGTGTCCATGAAAACAGAATGCTGTATTTATGAGGCAACCCTTATGAGAGGTAGTATAATTTTAGTGTCTTATACTTGAACTATGCTAAAAATATATTACTCTGTCATCAGGGAACAGTTATAGTAAAAAAAAATAAAAGGAAGATCACAACCTTGAAGACTGGATAGTTCTGAGCAGCTGAGAATTAGGCAAGGAGTTACAGCACGTTGTTCTCTGGTGGTCTGGTGGTGCACAGTTAAAAAGCTATAGGGGCCGCCCAGCCTGTTGCCTGTTTGCCCAGCTCAGTCCACAGCAAGCTGCCTTCCCTCTCATGCCAGGCTCCACCAGGCTCCTGTAGCTTTTGAAACTCTGAAGCAGCTACAGGGATGGTGGCAGGAAGCAGGGGACATGTGTGAAGCTCGATGAGTCCCTATTAAACCTTTGGGGTCACAGTTCTACCTGGTTCCTCCACTGGACTGCAAACGCAATGGGCAGAAGTCCGAGGGAAGTGCCTGCTGCACGCCAGTGGCGAGGTGATGTGTTCCCCCATGTCAGATTTCTGGAACACAGCGGTAGCAGCTGAAAACTGTCAGAAGGGTTTAAGTATGTGCACAATCATCAGAAAGCGAGGGAGAGAGCCTCCACTAACAAGAGAGAAGGTAAATAGAGCCTGAGAAACTGGAAACATTCTTTGATTTGGCTTACAGCGGGAAAAAAAAAATCTTAAAAGGCATTGTGCACAGCAGAGAGGACATTAATCATGGGAAATGCGCTTCCTCAAGTACAGTAAGGACATGTGGGAGCCTGTCCTTTTTCAGACCATTACTCAAGAGCTTTCCAGAATTTCAGAATATGCCAATCCTTCCTCGAGACCCAGGTGACATGGCGTGGCAACAGAGTGACGGATTTGACCATGGTGGCATAGAGCTTTCTTGGGCTGGAGAAAGACACCATTCCTAGGCTTTGGAAGCCCACCACAAAATCGACGCAGGTGCCCTGCCTGGCTTGGCACAGCCGGCCTTCCTAAATATCCTGCCAGCCACATGCACAAGATAAGTAACCTGGGAACTTGCTGAACTGTAAATCAGTCTCCATTCTGGGCACTTTCTCCATGATCATCAAATCCTGGAGCAGATATATCCTGCTATGGCAATAATTTAAAAAATTACAGAAATATTTTAGAACCAGTAGGCAAATTGTCATCAACATCTGAAAAGAGTCATCTATTTAAACTTCGAAAGTATCTCTCTGCCTTGGTCTTTGAACCTAAAAGCCCAGAGCCAGATGCAGTATTTGCATTGTACAACCAATGATGGGCTATAAACTGGGAACTCTACACATCTGTGGGAGCTGGAAAAAATAATCTCCGCTGGCAGTCACGTATTAGGGCTTGACAGGTTTTAAAAATAACAATTTCATACAAAGCGTTAGGGTTTAATACTAATACCAGGCCCTTATTTTTCACTTGACCACATTTGCTAATACTGTTCATGCAAGGTCCTACACACAAATTCAGTCTTCATAATACCCCACTGAACTGAGACAAATTCACTCTAAAACAAAAATCTTTCACCAAATCCCCAACAAGGCAGTAAAAAGCTCCAGCAGGCATCAAGGAACAGGTCCAGAGAAGTTTTTTCTCCCCTGTGGTTTTGCTCATGTATAGGTAGCAATCATATTTGTTCCTACATTTTTGAATGACATTTCTCTGTTAGAAGAGCAACAGACCTGTTCTGCTGGAGAAACAGTAGGAGGGAAAGTTTTTCCAAGAAACTGTACACATTAAAATAAGCCAACTGCGCACTGCACGAAGTTATGCTAGCAGGAGCTGGGCTTTTTGTTCATGACACCGGCCATCGGTGAGACTCGGTGCTATCTTCTGTAACCCCATGGGTTTGTCCATGAGTTGGCATTGGCTGCACGTTGCTGCCTCCCTGCCAGCACAGCTTTCTGTGGCTGCCCAATTGTCTAAACGAAGAGGAGGGAAATTATAGGGGAGAACCACCAGCTCTGTATGAAACTGAAAAAGCTTTTCCATGTTTATAGCAATAAAGTCTTATAAAATCCCAGGTACAGAACGGATGGCGAAAACTCGGTTTTGAAATGAGCAGGCAGAGTTAAGGAAAGTGCTTTTTTAACTGCTGCCACAAACATTGTTGACAGCTAAGTGACACTGGAAATCCAGAAGGAGGAAGGGCACAGCAGAGCTCGTCAGTTAACTCTTTATCGGAGCACGTTTAATGGGGCTTTATGTTCAGCCATGTGAACTTTGAAATACCTAAGTTCAAATTTCACCTTCAGACTTCCCATCTGTTCTTATTTCATCCTCAGACTTTCCATCTGCTCCCATCTAGGCCTTCCTAATGCCATGCCCAGTCAGACGGTATGGTTTTACCAGGTGCTTCTGTCTTGGAAATTTTATGGCATATAAGAAACAATAAAAATTTATGTTGTACATGTTACTTGTGTTAATTAATTCCATTGCACAACAATGTTTTTTGAATGATATTGTCCAGAAAGTCTGTTAAAATCTACTGCAGACAAATATGGCAATATTTTATAGCTCCTAGTGCCAGATGGGTTTGGAGTTCAGACATTTGCGCTAATGCATTTTGCACTTAGGTGTTGTGCTGGGAAAAATCGACTCCCAGTGACAAAGAGTTAACATTAAAATATTGCTGTTAGCTAGGAGCAGTGAATGCAAGGTGGAGGTGTGTTTTCCTGTACTAATTTTTGCTGGAAAGGAGTACATGATAAGCTGTTAGTGTGCCATTTTACAAATTTTTTAAAAAGTGAAAGATGTTATTCCCTAGTACTAATATGTAAATATTTTCACGTCTGGAAGAGCAAGAATGTGCTGGCTAACAACCAAAGATGTGCTGGATAAAATCCCCTCCACCTGTTCAGAGGGCCATTGTGCTAGAAAAGAAAGATCATGAAATAAGCAGCATTAAGTCCCATATCATAGCAAGTTTAGTAAGAATAATTAGTGTATTAAAGAAAGATTCACTATCCAAGGGCATTCCTATAATTTCTTGATTCAAATCACTGAACTCAAAGCCAACAGATATTCTGAACTCAGAGCGCAAACAGTGGGTTACACAGTGGGTCTTGTTTTGGACAGTGTTTTTTGTTTGCTTGTTTGTTCCACGAGACTGGGTAAACAAGGTTTTATGCCAAGTGAGAGTTTCCTTCCCTCAGTTTTGCTCCCTCCCAAGCACTCTAGCGGCTGTGCCTCCTACACACGAGGAATCCAGAATGAGCCCAGGGATTTCACATTTGAACCCAAATGCTGTGAGATACCAGACAACAAGGGCTTCCCCCCCAACAGCAGATTCAAAAGTAGCCTCCTGCAAAAGCCTCTGTCATCTCCATCGCTGCGGGAAGCTCCCCAATGGCCAAACAGAATTTGTTTTTAAGTGGCAGCTCCATCAACATCACATCACTAGGGTTAAAAGGTGCAGAGCTGTTGATGGGGGAATGGCTCTCAGCAATAAAAACAGAAAGAGCAGCTTGTCTCATTTTCCTCAGAAAAAGAGATGCTCTGGAAAGAGGACAGGGAAAGGACAGGAGGTGCAGACTGCAGTGTCTATTCAAGTGAACATAAAGCTCAGATATTATCTTGTCTAACAATTTTTGGAAGCTGACAAACAGTTACAATTAATGCCATTTATTTGCTCAGAGATTCAAACAGGAAATTGTACCATTGTGAGAACGGGCATTTACAATAATGCTGTGATTCAAGAATATTTTTGTGAATAAAAGAAATAAGTAGAGTTTCCTGCTATTTGTGCTTTTATAATACGTCATGTTTATAAATCCTCACACAGCTGTGGGTATTTGTCATGATAATCATGAATCTTCGTACTTTCCTGAAATTTTTGTGCATGTGATTTTTTCCTGTAAATGATGCCAACACTGCAATTATCCCTATAATTTTTTCCATATAATTTTGTTTTTAAAAAGTCACAATCTCATTTCAAGGGACAAGAGATGATACCTGTGTGAATTATTGACTAATTGTGATGCACAAGTAAAGACTACACAGATATAATAACCACCTCACAAGCAACCCACAGACTAAAATCTGTTTTCATAAACATTTCAGTGAATATTTATGCATAACAAATATATTCATGAACAGAAAAAAAAGACTAAATTTGCAATTACTATTTGTGTTGAATAACTGATTTACGAACGGGGACATTTTGTTCAAGTTTCCTAATTATCAGTTGGTTTGCATGTCTGTGGACTAGATTATTCTAATGCCAATTGGGAAAACAAGTTAATATCCAATGCTTCCCATAAGTTTTGAGGCTCTTCATCTTCTTTTTTTTATCTTCTAAAGCATCTTAGATAATACCCGATTACCTAGTTGCAGGTAAGCATCTTTCTGAAACTGACACGTAGCTTTACTTTAATAGGTATTAATATGATCATAACCCATTACCATTTCACTCATTGTTTTTTATTTCAATAATGATGAGGCTGAAGGACTTTAAGAATTAGTTGTAGGATACGGACCCTTTCTTTTCTGACCAGTTTGGACACACCCCAGGTCCATAGTAGCCAAAAATTCTACCATCTGTTGGCCAACCAATAAGTTACAGTATGTGAAATGAGTTTGTGGTCAAATGCTATGTGAGGTCTCTCACACACTGCAATTAAATATAATGCCAACTTGTCATGAGTGTATTGTGGAATTCCTCCTAGAGAAGATGGTGAAAATCCCATCAGGTTAAGTGTGCTGTTGAAGAATCCACCGCCAAAATCAAGAGAGAGTATGTTCCCAGGAGCAATCCAATACCAATAGCAAGGGTTGGAGAAACCTGATGCGTCCATTGCTGTGATCCTGCTGCTGGTTATCAGCAGGTGAATCTGAATGGAAATCTAATACTGAGGCTACTCTTTTTTTATTTTTTTTCCTTTTTTTTTTTTTTTTAAATACACGCAAGTTCTTGATATGGGGCTTTCCTGGGTGTTTTAAAAAGGCGTAAGTCCTACTGCTGTTTAATTGCATTTTACCACAAAGAGATGGTAGAAGCCATGTACCTCCACCTCCCCAGGTGCCAAGCTGGCCCCCACCAGTTCCTGTCTTCCCTTTGGATAAAGCATCATCCGCACACACCTTGCCATTTTCCTTCAGCCTTTGCTAGGGGCTACTTCTCTTCCTTCCTGACCCACGCAGATATCCTCCCTCCAGCTCTCTGGCAAGCAGCTCACATGCCTCTCTGCCATCATCCGTCCCAAAACAAACAAGATTAAAAGATCTTTCTCTCTGACATGAAGTCTGGCTTTGTCCATGTGAAGGAAGGAGAGTGATATTTATACTCACGTGTCATAAAATCTTAAATTTCACACAGGAAATAAAAATCTTGGAAAGTGCACGCACATAGTGACACTGTCTAAAATAAGTCATTCTGTTGCTTTGTGTCTTCTAGCTTGCCTGCCCTGAGATTGGAAAAAACAAATTTGTGAATGCAGGTGGGCACAGGAGGGAAAGGAGGCAGCTAGTGTGTTTGGGTAGAAAAGAAGGGTGCCACAGTCCCTTTGGAGGTACTCGGCAGAAGTTCTACAGGTAGCAGAACTCTGGTGAAACCTCCCAGCCATCAACAGCTAACGGATCAGGTCCATGCTAAGAAAAGTGGGTTCACAAGGAACAGCTCATTGGTCAATGAAAAAAAGAGAAACACAGATTTGATTACACTCTTTCAGGACTAGGAGAAAATTTCTCTTCAAAACCAAAGAAAATTCCCCCTGCCAAAGCACCAGTGAGAGCAGTGAAGGCAGAGCAGGACTTGGAACACAGTGAGAGCCTGTGCTGATCGGGGCTGGTTGTGTGCTTGTGCTGCTTTCCCCGACGTCACCTGCATCCTTCTCCTCCTTTCTGTCATGGAAGCATTAAAAAGTGTCCCTCTTTCTGCAACTCGAGGTGAGACGCACTCCCAAACTCAACAATTTCCTTGAACCGAATTTTTTTCTTCCAGCCATATCTAATGATCATGGGATCTTTTAAAATATTTTCAAAGGTTCCTCAATTACTCAGGCAAGCACTTTTACTTGTTCTATAAGTCCCATAAACCATAACAAAATATCCAGTGCTTTTAATCCTTGACACCTTCAATCTTTTCTTGCTTCCTCCAAGTTGTAATTATTCCCTGGGAAACACTTTAAGTTTAGAGAACATCTTGATCACTAAAACAATGTCAATATATTACAGTACTAGATTCAAAATTAGTCCAGCAGGAGGTATATCAACTCCAATTAGCATTTACTGCATTTTGAATTCAGTACAAAGACTTTCCTGGAATCAAACACATCATCATAATTTTAATAATTCACAGTGACCCTCTGGGACCTAGAAGTGAAGTGAAAAACAGAGCAACATTGTCTTTTGTTATCGCTGTATGTTGTACAAGGATGATGGGCAGAGTCTGGATGATGGCAGTGGTTTTATAACAGAATTCTTTCTTGTTGCTTTTTTTTCTTGTTTTCTTTTTTATAAATAGAAATCTTTCAGTTCTTTCTTCTTCCTGGAGGATTTTTGCAGCCGTGGCTCCCTGAGGGACCTGCACTCTCAGCGTCTTTCAGCACTGACCACTTCCAGTTTGTCAGATAGAGTCTGACAAACTTCCTAGGTCATCATGGACTTGTAGATCTGTGTTGGGCTTTAGCCAGGAATTAACTACTTCAGTTTCATCAACTACACTAAGGGTGACTTTCTCCTTAATATTCTGTTCTCTGTTTTTGAACTACTTTAAATGTCTGTTACGAATAAGTCATGATTATAGGAGTGTCCTGGGTAAATAACTGGTTGGGGGAGGATGTTGATTTGGCTGTTAAAAAGGAAAAAAAAAACCTTAGATTCACCCAAAATAACATATTTTCTTTTTCTGCTTGCAAAAAACCCAACAACCATACAAACAACAACAAAAAAAACAACCACCAAAACCAAACAAACCCTGAGTCATTCAACCCAAGATAATAAATGAAGTTTAGAAGACTTACTTTCATGTTTCTGAGAAGAGTTTCTCTTTTGCCTTTTGGCCTCCTTGAGGGTTTAGATGAAAGTTCAGATGAACTTCCAGGTCTTCCTGGGAAGATCCAGACTGATGCTCTCTAGCAGAGGACACCCTTCCTGGCTGATTTGTACGAAGGGGCTCCTCTGGCATCTTCTTACTCACTGTATGAGTGTTGTTAGATGTTAAGTGAGTCAAAGAGAACCACAAGGGACTTCTCCCCAGGGTGGTAAGAATGTGGCATATATGTTCTATAACTGATGCCAGTGAATATTTAAATATATCTGTAGAGAAGAAGACTGAATCAGTGGTCAATCCCTCCAGACCCATTAACAACACCACAGCCACAGAAAGGATAAATGCTACTTCCCAAGTTGCAGCTGCCACCTCAACTCCTGGGCAGTCTCTCCAGCAGCTCCTTTAGCTCCTTAGGAATCACCTTGTGTAGACTAAGTTTTACAGCCAATGGCAAGGTTTTCAGTGCTGTTCCACCTCTTGATTCTAGAAATTATGTGAAGCCAGTGTTAATAGTTCACATTCTCATGGATAAGCTCTAATTGGGATGCCTAGCTAGACTGAGAAGTCAAATTGTTTGCCATAAAATGATTCTGTGAAATTAGGCCCAAAATGAAGTAACATGATTTTTAGGGACTGTGGAAGAGTGAGAGTAGCAGTAGCTGTAATCATGCAAATGGGAAAGAAAAACACAGGACACAAAAGGACTTGAATGGCTCCTACCACCCAAACTGCTCCAGCCAGTTAGTGCAATTCTGAGCTCCATCACCACACACTGTATCTCCTGGAAGAGGCTGACAGGGGCAGGCAAGGTTTCTTCACTTTGGAGAACCAGTCCCCAGGAAATGAAATATTTACTGTCTTTTGCAGCATTGATGACCCAAACAGAACAAAATATATACAGAAAAGGGTCATTCACCCACTTGGTATTGCTGTCCACCTCCTGCTTTCCCAGATAAGGTCTATCTGTCAATTTGTCTCAAGAGAGGAAGCACCAACAAGCAGCAAGGACTGCTCACCCATGTGAGCTGCCAGATTCTATACAACCAACAAACTAACCTTTTCCATGAGCCAATGGAGTTAAGAATGTGGTACCACTGGCATCTGCTGTCCTCTCCTTGCCAGTCAGAAGCCAAATTATTCCATGCTTTTTGGTATTAACAGTAATACCTCATTCCAACATGCTAGCATTATTGGTTCAAGAGCATCCATGAATGACCCTTGAGGAAGAAATGTAATATTACAACCCAATTCAAGTGTACATTTAAGGCTACAAAGGCCAGGAATGGGTCCCTATTCATCCCAGGACTCTTACCTGAGTGTAAGTAGAAACTCCTTATTTCCGTCTGGTTCATGTATGCCTTTCTCTTTCACATTGGGAAATGAACAACACAGTCCCCAGACTCTGATATTGGCTCCCATTCCTGCCTCCACCAGTATTTTGGCGAGATTTATGTCCAAAGAGTTATGTATTCAAAGGCCATGTATCAAATATCATTATTTATTTATGCCATTGCATCTATTTATTTTGGTCTATCCATGAACCCTGCATATGTTCCCTAACTGTGTCTGTGTGCCCAAAGCCCAGTGAACCTTCAAACCTTTCCATGAAACCCCGAAATTGGTCTCTCTGCTTGCCGAATGGCAAAAGCCTTTCTTTCCACAGAGGCTTTTCAGACTGCTGTCTCTTGATCTTTGAAATATCTTGAGTGTTCAGGACCTTTTTTCTCCCTCAGGACTCAGAAACCTCCTTCTGATGTTTTCTCTGATAGGTAGAAATGGGTGACCTCAGTGAACCCAGATATCAAGTCATAAGCCTCAGAGATCCTATTAGTCCCTTTGTAACTGAATCATAAATTCCTAGATGGACTGAAGGATTGGTGGTTCTTCTGAAACGTGGAGGCATGTGTTGCATTCAGAATCTTGTGTCCAGAGTCTTAACTTTAGGGATGATGGAGAATCCTTTTTCCAGAAAAGAGCCAGTTCATACACTCCACACAAACCTGGAGGGGAGATTTGCAGGATTATTGTAGAAGATTCAACCTTCATGGTAATACTTAACTCAGCCTAAGTGCACTGGCACTTCCCAAATTAGTTTTCACTAACTGCTGAGGCCTTTCTTAACTCCCTGTCTCTGCTCCACTCCTGCCTCAAATCCCTACTCCTGGTACCACCTTGACTTCTCACCTTGGTCCTGCCTTGGGTACTCCTCCAGTCACAGGACTAACTTCTTCTAGCCTGAGTTATAATATCATTGAACCCCTCAGAGGACCTAAATTCTCATATATATTCAGAAGTCCTTGGCCTGGCAAGACAGGTGGAAGCAAGACATCTAACCTCCTGGTATTTCAGAGGTGAGCAAGGAAATCCCACATAAGCCTTCAGAGGAGCCTGATTTATTAGTCTGCTCTTGATTCATTCAGTTAGCACCAAATTCAGTACAAAAAAATGGGGTAATGGAGTTACACGCCTCTTGTTCAATAAGTTCAAGTGTTCTTTTAGGCAGCGAGTGGGTTGAAATCCACAGCCTGAACCCATGTCGCAGGTCTCAGGCGTATCCAGCAACTAGGCTATTGAATTGTCTGGAATAGCATCATTCTCCCTTCCCTTCCTCTGAAGCTGAGCCACAGAACATAAAAGCAATCACAATTCATGGTTGAGAAGAAAAGATGAAATAAAAAGTAAAGCAGAGGAGAAGGCTTAATAATTTTCAAAGTCAGAATTGGATTCATAATCTTTCTTCGAATTTCTGAAGGCAAGTAATCCAGACAATTGTTTAACTCCCTAATATTCATGGAGCTGATTCTCATTTATGCTAATGTCCTTTATGTCCTGCATTAACAGTTCATTTAAACCTTTTTAAGGTACCTTTATATCTCTAAAGCAGTGTAAAGGAGCCGTACTATAAGTTAGTGTAGGCTGGAAACATTTTCTCCACTATTATTTATTCAGCTTTGTGTGGATTTCTTTGGTATGGAAACTATATGAAGCTTTAATTGAATGTGTCCCCATAAGTCTTAAAACATTACTACTATAGATGATCATTTCCAAGAACTGTTCTCTAGAATTATTTCTTTGTCAGTCTTGCTAAGAACATGAAGATTTTGCAAGTGAATATGAATTATCATACATGCTTGGGCTTTCACCAGGACTTGCATGAAATGAAAGCATTTACATAAATGAAAGGGATGTCTGATTTTTCTCATGGCTTTCTTGTATACTTATAAAATTTTGCCAAAGTGTTGCATCATGGACTGCTTCATACTTCTGTCTAGAGCATGCAGTGTGCAGTTCACCCCTGTGCAGAGAACTGGCAAAGTGTATTTTTCCCAATGGGCTTTTGGGTATGAAGGGACTCCAGTCACTGTGCCTTTTGCACAGTAGTGAATTCAACCAGGGTGACTGCCAGCTCTGCATCTTGCTAAGGTCTTTTTAGACCAAGAATAACCCAACCCAACTCCAATAAACAAACTCCATTCCAAAATGGAGTGCTGCAGTAGTGGTTTTCTATTTTCTATTGCCTGAGCAAACAGTTTGCATGGTGATCACTGCATAAAAGGTTCACTGGTAAACTGTTATAATGTGTTTCGTTTGGTTGTACCAAAGCAAGTTGATCTTGCTAAGCTTTCATCTTGAATGTAAACTATTTGAGCCACTGTAAATAACAGCATCTATGGCATAAAATAACAATTGCTTTAAAAGGAAAATGTGGTATTTGCCTTCATGTAAAAACAATTCATCTGTAAAATCTCTTTTTCTCCTTCATTATTCCTCCACTGGGTTTATCCTGCAGCTCCAGCTGCTGAAATGTAGTGCACAGTCACAAGGCTATCAGCTGCACTAACTGAGAGGTCTTTGAAAAGCAAAATTGTCAGAGGCTGTTGATTCTAGTAGTATCTCAAATGCAAATTGTTGATTATTCTGAATTTCCTTCCCAAAGTAACCACACTGAAGAGCAGCTCCTTTTACGTGTATCAAAGCTATCTTGAAGTTTTACTACTGATCTCTGTGGGGCCAATTTTTCAAATTACCAGTAGTTCTTGGAATTAAAATACTGTATCCCACTTCCAGCACTGTTTTGCAAATCATCTGCCTTCCTTTGAACTAAACGCTCCTTAGGCTCCTGCGTTATTCTTCTATGGGGCTCACATGTCTGAATAGCTCAGTATATAACACAGCTACTTACTGAAGAAGGTAAATGTCTACTATTAGAGACAAATTGGAAATATCTGCTGGGGCCTGAATACATCCCACTTAGCTATAGACAGCAAACTAAGGTGCATGAATTAGAAGTGCAAGTACTCTAGGTTGCCCATAGAGTCAGCAGAGAGAGAAAGGCATTTTCTGGATGCAGAAATCTTTACATAAGACCTCTGGCTGGGAAAGGTGACAGGGCAGTTATGCGACTAAGTCAAGGTGCCTGAGTCTAGCATGAATCTGGATCTGAGTCTACAGTGAAATATGGCTGATTCTGAGAATATTAAGATACAAGGACTTTAATACATGTTTCTGTCATGTTACCCAGCCTGAAAGAGTGGATTTTCAGTAATGAGCTGAACTGTAGTATCACAGAACAGTTTGAGTTGGAAGGGACCTCTGGAAGTCAAGTAGTCCAACCTCTTGCTAAAAACACGGTCAGCATCAACATCAGATGAGACTGGTCAGAGCCTTGTCCATTTGACTTCTGAACAGGTCCAAGGGTACAGACCCCACAACAACACTCTGATTTTTTTTTTTTTCAGGGGTGGAGGAGGTGATAGCTATTATTGCATAGAAACATCTTGTGACCAGTGAGTTTAAGGTCAAACACACCAGCAGAGAAAACCACCTGATGAACATTTTTGTACTAGTGAAGGATACACTTTTTAATCAGAGTGAATGCAAACTTTTGGCTAGATAAATATACAGGTGGATGAGCCAGTATGAAGCTGCAGTACACTGCTGAACGTTGCAAAGATTTACTGCATCTAGGATCACACCCAGTGTTTTGAAGATGTTAGCACTTATATAGATTTGCATGGACTGTGATCATGCACACTCCTGTTGGAGCCCCATCTTATTGCCATACCTTTGGGGATAAAGAAGCATTTCTTTACATGCTGAAATCACTTAGCCTTAACTGAGATTTGCTGCATGTGAGGACTTACCTATCAATAGCACTCCCCAAGACATGTATGCCATTATATGAATTAAGTGACAAAACAAGGACAAGTTGAACAGTTATTTCAAGGATAAAGACGATGTAAGAATCTAAAAGGATCCCAAAATGTAAACATCAAGATCCATGTATCCCAGCAGAATTAATTTTCTTATTCCTGTGTGTGATTATCTTTTTTTTGTCCTAAAAAATCTGGGAAATAAACTACCATAATCCACACAAGGGTCTAAGGGTCATTGTTTTAGGCATATTGCTGGAAAAAAAAATTCTATTTGCAGGGTCATGGGTGCTCTTATAAGAGCTTATGGACAGCAAATACTTCTTGTCAACTTGCAGCATTTGTTTCTGTTTCTTTTCCTAAAAGCTACCCATGCTCTCTCTTTTACAAATTAATCTGAAATTTCAAAAGACCACACACTTGGCTTTTCCATCTTTTTTTTTTTTTTCCAGAAGCCCCTAAAAGGGAGAGGAGCCTTGTTAGAATGATTTCTTTCCAGAAGAGAGTTTGAACTGGAATTCCACTGGTGAAATGTTATTTTGTTCTGGCCTGCATCCATAAGTTCCATCTTCATATTAGAAGTTTATCATCTTGCTTAAGCTGGAACTGTGTCCAGCTGGGGAGATGCCATTCACCTCCCTTCATCATCTTACTAAATATTCAGAGAATGAACTCAAACAGCTAAAAATGTGTGGTTCATAATATGCAGCTTGAATTTATAGTAACACTATCTGCACGCTAATAAGGAATTTGCAAGCTATAAAGATGATTATCTTTGTCCTTAAAGATTTATATCTTTAAACAAGACAGTTCCATATTAGCAATGATATGCTAAGCAGTCACTTATTTTAGAATTGCCAACATTTTCCCTACCCTCTTTTTTTCAGCAAAATGAACAAAGCTCAGAAATTCAAAATGAAACTGAGGTTAAGACAGAAGTTGTCACAATCACTATTTAGTCCATAAATTGTCAAAAAATCCAGATGTCAGCCTGTTATCCCACCAAGCAATTTGAAGTAGGAAGTCCTGAATAACCTTATTGCCATTGCTTGAAAATGGATTAAAAAAACCTCTAGGAAATTACACTTTTGATCTTAATAATATGTAAATTTTCATCTGATCTCTGCTGACAGTCCACAGTTCTTTGAGGTCAAATCCATTCCTCGGTTCAAAGTCCAGCATTTCTGTATGAAAAAGGACATTGCTCTGCACAACTTGAGAAATTCCTCGTGCAAATGTTTATAAGGCAATATTTCAGTCATGTTTTTAGAGATTACTTACAAGTGTAGTCTGTTGGGAGCAGTCACTTCACTCTCAGTAGCAGAGGTGGTTTAGTACATTTGACCTGATTCTCCAAGAAAAAACGACAATCAACCGCTTAATCAGGTCTCACTTTCAGCAAAATTTTATTTGCAAACTAGTCACCCTGTGTGTTTTATGTTAATTAGGAGATCAGCTATGCATTTGGAGGATCCAAAATTTCAATATGTGTTAGAGATCAGAGAAACTGAGGTATGGCGTATCCAGTCAAATTTCTTTTTTTACTGGTTGAATGTGAACAGTTGATCTGGGAACATGCCCAGCTCCCACTAGTCCACACGGTGCCTGTGGTTTTGGGACAGCAGAGGTGGCCTGCAGGGTCCCAAGAGTCATCGCCCTCCTCCCCAGTGCCTGTGTGGTGCTACCAGCCATGACCACTGCTCCTCTCAAATCCTCAACAGCCTTCAGGCAATGAGCACAAAGTATAGATATCTCAGACACTTTACCAGGAGTCGGAAGTCTCAGAGGAGATCCTAACTCTCTGTTTCTCTCATCATGAGCCCTCATGTGCTTGTATGTGCATCACCTTCAATCCTGAGCCTCCAGCAGCCACCATGAGAGCATTGTGATTCCTTCCAAACTAGTCAAACACTGTTTATCACTGTAGTTGCCCAGGACAGTATGTTTTATTTTATACACCAAAGGTAGATTCAATTTGGCAATACATTTTCTTTAAAAGTCAACCCCTCTGGTGCAGTAAAATACATTAGGTTGGATGTGCTTGGCTATGAAAAACTTTCCTTTTGCCAAGGCTACATTGTCTGAAGTCTCAAAGTAGGAGTGATCATGTTATTTGAGATGAAGGGCAGAGTAATTTGTGGTGCTTGGGCATGACACATGTAATTTTACACTTTATCTATAGGTGTGATACTGGATTCTGCCAGAGCAGGCACCTGTTATCAATGTTCATTCTGGCATTAGTTCAGCAAAACTCACAACACCTGAGAAAAAGCACACATTTCTGTACAGAAAAATGATCTAAAGTGTCCAGAGATAGGCTAACATTAGAAATGGGTGACCTACCCAGCAATTTGTGGGTGACAGGAAAATGGAGGAAGGTATTCCTCTGGGGTTTTTTTGCTTTTGGGGTGATGTGGCAAAAGCAACTGCTATGTATCGCTGTCTATGCCTTAACAATTGTTTGGAGAAATTTGCTCATACTAAAGTTTCAGTGCAGTGTTTATCCTAGAGCACATTAAATAAAACTCATTTTGCTCTTGGGAGGTACTTTTTCTGTTATCTGGCTGCCATAGCTATCTGCTCCTGGGAAAGAGATCCTTGAAGAGAAGGAAGATTTTCATCACAATTTTAGTGGACTGAGAATTGCAGCAGTCTCCAAACAACTGATGTTTCTGTGGGCAGGCTAGGCATGGAGCATCAGGGGAGATCATTATTCAAAATCAGTGCTGAGAAGGCCCTTTCTACTGTCAGTGCTAGGATGATTCATTTAAAATCATTCCTGGAGCTACTGTAGAACAAGTTTATCAGATTCATACCCCTGACCTGGATTATTAGCATGCAAGTGTGTGCTCCTCACAGAGAGAGCAGTTGCAGAGTCTGGTCCATTTTTCAAGCTGTATTTCCAGAACTGAAATAATCCATTGTAAAAATAGCCACTAGTTTAAGGTTGGGTCAGCTAGTGAAAACTGCCAGACAGCCTCATGTTTCCATTGCAGGATATAAACCTTGTTATCCACCTATCAGTATTTTTCAAACTGCAGCTTTTGTACAAAACCGGAAGTGTTATGCTGCACATAAATGGAAATGACTGATTTCACAGCAGGTCTCTATGTACAAACAACTATAAAAGATAGATGACACAGGATTTAGCAGGCCATGCTCAGAGTACTAGCCATAGCAGCATTGTTTCACATCTTTGAATTTATAGAGACAGATCAGTGTAATGAGAGAATCAGTGATTCATTTCACCCACTAAATAAAAGAAGTATGTTCCAGCTGTCATGACTTGCCATTAATAAAAGCACCTGTGCTTTGAACTAGATAATCAATAACACTCTCAATTTTGGAACAGGTTTTTATACATTTTATGCTCAGTTATTTCTTTTTTTTCCTAAAACTTTATTGTTTTGTTTCTTGTTCTTCACTAAATCAAAAAGAACCGGTCAAACATTGAAACAGTGAATCTGAATCTATCTCTGTTTTTCCACTGCCATAAACTGCACTTTTGAAGATCAAAGCCAGCATCTCAGCAACTGAGGTTTGTGTCATTTGGCATACTGAATAAAAGTCGAGACTTCGAGTAGCATCTTTAAAGCTATGTGTTGAGAAAGCTGTCTCTAATCCCCTCCGCAATTACCCCAAACAGAGCAATAATAAACCATCTTTTCCTGCAACTATTGCAACTGCAGCAATTTCTACTGTAAAAGATGCTATAAGAAATCTTGATATCCCATTTGACAAGTTGGAGTGCAGCAACACAATTTGGCTGCACAGCTTTGAATCTCTGGAGAAAATTCGCAACATGGTTTGAAAAATTCCGCAACTGCAAAATGTCACTGGATAATATTTGAATATTAAACAAATCTGAAAAAGTTATGCATGTCCACATACACTTGTATTGAGATAGGCAGAGAGAGAGAGAGGCAGAAAAAACATGCTGTAATTGTTTGCAAATTCCTACAGATGTTTATTCATTTTCTCTGGTTGAAACTCTATTTGGTATGTGATCAAAAGCAACTATATAAAGGAGTTTGCCTTCTTTAAGAGCATTCCTTCCATTAGTGATAGTATTAGAAGACAGGCCAAAGAGAGGATTTCTGAATGGAAATCTTGTTGACAGTTGTGGTAATCCAGACTGCAGTTGGCTATTTTTCCCTGTGGTTGTTGGGCTGGGATTTTTGTTTATGGTTCGGGTTGATCCCATTTTCATGTCCTCTATAGTCTTTGACAGACAGCTTCAAACTAGAAAAGCACAGCTGTAATCCAAAAATATGTTCATATCCTTAGTTACCACAATCTTCCACTGCTTTCAGGAATTATTACGCTATGCAGTTTACAAAGGGTACAAAAAAGTCCGTAACAGCTATTATCAAATTCAGCTGTAACCTTCCTAGCAATGCTGCTCAACCGAATATCTATAAAGCAAAATTTTGGCTTTGCAGGTCATTGTAATAATGGGAGAGTTCCTCAGAGAAGGCCTAGCACAATAAAAAAGCATGACGTTACAGTTAAAAACACTTATGTAGAAATAGCCTGACTCATGTGACTTATTCCCATCTCCGAAATGCAAAGGTTAGAGTGAAAACATTAGATCATCTAGTCTGCCTCTTTAATTCAAACCATAGAATCTCGTCCAGTTACTCCTGTACTGAAGTCAGCTGCTTAGGCTTGCCAAGAAAAATCTTCTGAAAAGATATTGAGCCCTGATTTGTGAAGAAGTAGTAATTGTTGCCAGTCAAGTTATTTACCTATATTTTTTTCATTATACTCTTTGATGAAACTGAACTTTGATTGGTGAGTGTGCTAGGGAAATTCTGAAAAAAAAAAAAAATCTGTTGCTTGCAGCAATGTTAAATTAATGAACTTCATTCCACTCATCCTATATATCTCCAGAAGAAAAATGCCAGAAGTGTTTTGCAAATAATCCTATGACAGTTATAAAAACAAGTGTTCTTTCCAGAAATTGATGGAGAAATAAGGAAAAAATGTATAATTAAAATATCATGGATGACTGGAGGGTGGCAGGAAGGACACAAGGCACTATGTCCATGTTTTCTCATGAATCAGATCCACAAAATCATGATTGTCTGAAAAAAATAAAATACACATATGCAATTTATAGCTGAAGATCTATATACAAATAAACGTATGATTCTTGCTGTTTATATTCCAGCTTAAAAGCCTTTGGATTATACTTCAGGGGGTATTTACTTCATTTTTATGTGGTTTTAATTGTTGTACCCCACCAGTTCTAGATGGCTCACACACACTGATGCAGAGCTTTGAAACACTGAAGATTTCATAATGTCACCTGTTACAGTCATGCTTGTAACAGTCTTGCAGAAAAAGTCATACACATATACACATGCACACACACACATATTGATCGTATTTATGGTGAATGAGTCTGCCCTGCTGCTTCTGTACAGGCAGATTCTATGCCTCATAGATGTAGGTGCCAGGTGCTCAGTTCAGAACTAAATTTCATCTGAACCCTTCACTCAGTTTTTTAAACAATTCTACCAACAGCCCTTGGCCCCATCAACAAAACTTAGCATATCAGAGTAAAGGCCATTCTTTAACTCCTTATTAAATAAACAATCTATCCCAAATTATTTCCCTGGCCAATTTTGTAATTTTAGGGATGTATTTACTCTAAATCAGGCATCAGCTTTTCTTTCTCAGCTTTTCTTGTTAAGACTTTCCCTCTCTCACGATTCTTGGAAGGGGAATATGTAAGTTACATACAGCTCTTCTCCCAATGCCTGCCAAGAAAAGATAGATCAAGTGTTCAGTTATATATATAAAGATACAGTGATGATTCCAGAATAAAACACATTTCTTCATTAGCTAATGAATTCTTGGAAATTTACTGACACAGACCTTTGGAATAATCAATATTTCACAGAACAGCCAACAATGAAATAAGCCACAGCTGTAACAGTCACAGAAGTTCATATACACTGCAGCCAACGATCAGCAGAGAAGAGGGAGTTTTGCCCCTCCGTTTTCTACCTGACACCTAAGGCTGCATCTGACCTGGGTATTCAGTGGTTTTCTTTTCTTTAGTTCCTTTCATTGCAAGGAATTATATTTTCCTTACAATACAGTATCAAAATAATTTCTTTTAGGGATATTTTCCGTGGCAAATCCTTTTCCACAAAGACTGCAAAGACAAAGCAAATCTAAAAGGCATGGAATAGGTCTCACATCAGCAATAACTGTGCAAATAGCAGGTGACTGTCTTCTCTTTTAAAGTCTTGGGATGAGTAAAGGGAGACGGATGCTGTCTATACTTTCCCTTTCTTCAAATTCCAGACTCTTAGGTCATTAGTAAACAGGGTGATATTGCATCTCTGCCACATTGGGTAAAGTTTTACAGTCCGTGTTTAGAAATGAATGTCCAGGAATATGGAGTTAATTTACATTTCTTTAAAGGCATATGATCTGAATTGAAGAGTGCAGATGTTAATAATAATAGAAATCAAGGAGACTCTTCCTGGAAAGGATGAAAAGTTTTGTCCTCACTAGTCCGCTGTTCTGGGCGGCTTTGTTGATTCACTCTTCGTGCCATTCATCTAGCTAATTGATAGTTTTAAGTATACTTGCAAGCTTTTTATATTTCACAGAAATATTCCTCAAGGGTGCTTACTGACAAATAACAAGTTAAGCTGCTAACTAAAAAAGGAGTGGGGACACAGTATCTATGAATGGGCATAACACATCTGGTGAAAATATGTTACAGCTAGAAATGTCAATGGTCTATTCTACCTGTATTTTTTAAAAATGCGGTACAGAATATATACATGTATCAATGACCTATCTACCTATAGATGCAACATCAAGGACAAAGACAAAGTAAAAAGTGGCATCTGACATTAGAAGTATTGTAAACTGTTGTGTTCTCTTACATCAGGGGAAAAAAGGGGAGAAAAAAAAGAATGGCCTTGTATTCTGAAGTCATTTATTCTGCTAAATCAGAACCTGAACCCTGATGGAGAAATCCTCTCTGACAGGTAAAGGGGTTGTCAGGTCTCCAGGAAGAGTGCTCCAGAGCTGCTGTTCTGCTATGGGCTTTACCAAAGGGTGTGCAATGAGGTAGATCCACAGGACTTCACAGGGTCATCCTTCTCATAGAAAGTTAGCCAGAAACACCTGTGATTTGCTTTGCATGCTAGTCTTTGACTGACTCTGCTCATGGGTTGTCATCCTTTTCAGCCTGGGGTGTTTCATAGAAGTCCTGAATTACAGAAATCAGCCTGGTGAACCTAACGTTGTGAAACACATTTCATAGAGCAAAACTCTAGGCTTCGTCTTTAAATCCTTGATTTAATTGTCACGTGGTATAGTATGAGTGGAGTAGCTTTTCAGATGGCATAAATTAAAGCAAGATTTAAACCAAATGGGGAGCTGGCCCCCATGACTGGAAGCAATAAAAACCAGGGGGTCCTCATCTAAGCTGGAACAGACCAGACCTGATGTGGTGCTGCCTTCTCCCACGCTGCCACTGCATCCACCACAGTACAGAGTGAATAGGATCTCTCCAGAGCTGCAGAAATTATTCAGTTATTCTACATTTGGGGGGGTGGAAGAGTCTGACAACAAGTTGCCATTAGCATCCATAGTATTGAAGAGTTAGCAGGACTTGGGCTACCCGGAGCTAGGTAAAATGATAATAAATGGGATTTGCCAAATGCGATGACCAAATATATTTCAGGCCACACAGGACTCACCGGTAACTGCTACCACCTCAGGGTCACAGCACAGTGTGACACCTCACAAGGAGCCAATGCTCTTGCAAATAAAATTCCTGCATGTCGTTGGGTCCCCTCACCCCAACATGTTATAAAGATCAGATAATACAACAACCACTCACAGAGTAGAATACATTTATGAAATGCTAGTGAAACTCATAGAGTCACAGCAGTAGAGGGGAAGATAAAATGTCTTTAGTGCTTAAGAAGTTGCTAAATATTTGGGTTGGGCAGCCGGATTCTTTTGGCACTTTCTATCCTCTACATGTAAATTGCCTTTAAAAGCTGATTCAACCCCAGGCATATCCAATGCTATTTCAAACAAGGTATAAACTTAAATATTAAGTTGTGAGCTTATGAAAGATGAATAAGAGAGGAAGATGAAGGGATGGAAAGCAAAGTGAGTAGGAGGCAAAAGAAAATGGCAAGGCTGGGAGAGTTTTTTTTAAAGTTTGCTATGGAAAGCAAAGCAGAGATAAAAGCTGCAGGAAAGCTCACTTGCCAAACAACCTATTGTAAGAAGACATCCTCAAATCTCTAACCTAAGCTAGCTTTTCTGCATCATCAACACATATGGCTGCCATACAGCCCATTAACACCCATAGGCTGGGTTTCTAGTGTCTGGGCTGACTGCTGGAGAGATCAGATGGCCTGATCCATATTACACTTCAGGCTGAAATAAGCCAGGGTGCTGGGGTTGGCTGTCTCCCGTGGTCTGCCTATGAAGCAATCTAGTCTGCATGGAATTTCAAGGGGTGTGGTAAAAATCACAAAAAATCCTATCTCTAATACTTTTATTTTGCTTCAAGGCAAATTGTTTGCAAAAACTTTCCTTTTGATTTCTGTTATCCAAATAATTCCAGCTTAAATTGGAACTCAGCTATTAATCTGATAATGACATGGCTGAGATGCATTCTCTGACGATTGATCTCAAATGACTTACAAGGCTTTACTTTACCTCATTGTCTGCATTCCTTTCCAGCCGGGAGTTCTGTCAGTATTTAACACACACACAAAACCCCCTCAAATGTAAGTATTAAGATGATTACTATGTACCTGGAAATATCCTTTAATTTTAATTTTGTTTTATTTTATTTTTAGCTTCAAAGCTTTCCCAGGAATGAACACCTGTCTTTCACAGCATTACAAGAAATAGTCGGGTACCTCAGATGCTTTGTTGTGTCGAGTGCTCTAACAGGGACACTGTGAGTATAAGTCACATTTTAATTAATGATCAAAGCAAAGGACACCTGTAAATTTTGGTTCAGTTTCTTCAGTTCTTTGATATCAGGTTTATCCATTAGAAAAAGACTCCTTTGATGCATATCCTGCTGACACAAGGTATCTTTCATGCCTAGATGCCATGGTGACTGGAGCCTTACAAACGCCGAAACAGAACAAGATGAAGAGAATACTATGTTTTTCCCCCTTCCCACATATCAGTTTAAATCTTATCTCTAAAAGCAGGAAAACTCGCCATCCTGTACAGTCTTCTTTTACTCCCATGACTCTAATTTCCATTGAAGACTGCAGCTACTTTAGAAGGTGCCATTAGGAGGTCTTGTTAGGGTCTGGCCCTGAGAGTTAGTGACAGATTTGTGCAAACTTTGCAACCTGCTTACCGCCCAAACCAGCGCCAAGATGCTGCTGGGGAAGGAAAGGACATGGAAATGCCAGCCCCTGAGACTGCCTCCCCACTTCCACTGCAAAAAAATGGTGAGAAACCCCAGCTCAAATCTCCATTCATTTCTAGGGGAACTGAGAAAAGGGGTGAAGTAATAGCTCAGCCACCCCCATCAGCCAGTGTAAACAGTGCACCCGGTACAGGAGGGACAAACCCTGCATCACATGGACGTGGTAACACACTCTCCTGCACGGAGGGGACGCAGACCCCACTTTCAGGCTTTGCAAGTATCGGAGGGGGGAGGTGAAGGGTGACTGGTCCTGGTTAAATAAAAAAATAATACCAGAAATATCACACGGCTTCACCTAAAAGATGAGTCTGAAAGCTAATCATCATTTATCATGGGGTCTTCTCACCTGAAAAGGTGGCATGTGGCAGAGAGATCAGTGTGACATGCAGTAATTGAGGCCAGATCATATCAGCAACACAGCTACTCAAATAAAGCCAGAGCCAAATCTCTTCCTCAGAAAATACCAAAGTCCTGTAGGTAAGAAGCCCTAAAGTTCAAAAAAAGCCCAGCATTTTAGGTGCCTGAATTTTTGAAAGCCTATTTCAAACTAAATCTAAAGACTCAGAGAAGGTCATGCAATGATTTAAAAGTAAAGTATGCACACATATTGATGACAACTATATGGATTCTTTGCCTAACCGAAAACCAGGTAACTAGCCTAAATAAGTCATCCAGGTTTCCTCTACAGTTAAACATGAGCAATAGGTACCTTCAGAGTGCAATGCCCTCTGTCATGGTAAATGATTCACTCTCCAGAGGTGCCTGACTTTATAGAGAGAAAATTGAACAATCAGTGACTACAGTTAAGTGAAATAAATCCCATTGCAAAGTAAAATATAAGCAATTTGCAAAGGGAGAATTTCATTGACAAGATGATTGGTTTTCAGAGGGAAGAAAAAGGATTTTAACTTAGCTAGATCCAGTTTGTCTGCCTTTAGCTCTCATCTATTTCTTTAAACTGAGTTTCAAAGGAAACTACACTCCAAAAGTTGGTAAGTAAAATGTTTATCTTCCAGAAATGAGTGATTTTTGTTTGCTTTCCTACATGAAAACAAATGTGCATATCCTTAGTAGAGAAAAGCTTTGACTAATGTGATAGCAAATCCATCAGCATAACTTCACACAAAATAACTCCTGGAAACGACAAAGATTGCCAGAAATACTCCCTCCCACACCATGCAGATCTTATAGACTGTTTCGAAGGATCTGGAGGGTCAAGGTGAAACATCAAATTCTCAGAAACAGCACTACAAAATCAAACATAAAACTTCTGATTATTTCAGTGTCAGAAAACCATCAAATCAGACCTGAAGCAGTACAGGAACGTCATATGCTTTAGACATCATCTGCTTTGCTGTATGTCTGTCTCTGCCTGCAAGGGAAGGGAGGAATGTACTTAAAAAGGAACAGAGGAGAGAAAAAGGGTAGAAATATCTCTCTACATGTCATATTTGGAAGAGGGGAAAATAACCTTGCAATATGTCTTTAGAAATATTTTCTGCATTCTCTTTCCTTAACTGGAAGATACATTTCCCTGTCTAGACCCTCCCTCCTGCAGTACCTCAAGGCTTTGCAGTCATCAGTAGATTCACCTTCCCTGCATCCCTGTTGATGTAGGAAAGTATCATTATCTTTTTTTTACAGATGGAGAACCACGACACAGGAAAGATTTAAGTATCTTCCCCAAATTAACAAAAAAGTCTGAAGTTAAGCCAAGAGTTGAGGCCTGTTCTGTTGCATCATAAGCCAGCAACCTACTCTCTAGGCCATCGTTCCTGTTCATATTGCCCTAACCTGAATCTTATAGCCAGTAAATTGTGCCTGTTCTTTTGCCAGGGACTCCACTAATGTTTTGCATAGTTATTGTCACTAGTCCAACAGACTGCAGACAACACTTTTCAGATATTACTTCTTTTGTTGGTAAAGCTGCACCTCTGACCAGAGTGGGCTTAATACCTAATATAGAACAATTCAGGAATTTTTCCATGAAACTTTGGGAAAAAATGATTTGTTATAACCAAAATTTTCCATACTGTCTTGCCATGTTCAACACAAGTTTTCTGCAGAACAGTTTGTGAACCTTTAGAAGGAATTGCTTTTCAGAGAGATTGCTCAGTTCACAGCCTGCTAGTTAGGGCGCTCTCCCAGGGTGTGATAGACTTGGTTTGTGTCCCTGCCCTGCCTTATACAGAGAAAGTAGGTTTTGCAACCCCCATGAGCTACTGGCAGTTTTGGCATAAGGATCTCTTGCTTCTGAGTAAAAATTCTGATGAGTTTCAGGTTCATTGAAGGAAAATCAGTGAATGTTTCCAAACCCTGAAAACTAATTAGAGGATGGACAAAGCGGTAGCTAATAGGCCTCCCTTATCTCTGCCTTCACAATGAGGCAGATTTAATCTAGATCTGTAAGGAATTCAATATCTGATGGGTTTAAATAGTTCCTCTTCTGGGAGGATAAGAGTGTTGGTAAAGATATTCATACTGTCAGCTCAATTTATTCTCTATTTTGCTGAAAAGTCCTGATCTTTCAGTTGTCTGCACTGCGTATATGATAGTCTGCTCCCAGGCTCCAATCTGCAGTAACTAACTAGTTCTTTTGGCCAGAAACCCAGGCAGGGAAGAGCGATGACTTTGCTGCAGGGTTGCACACTACCAGCAGTACAGATGCAGTTGTGCCAAGCTCCTCTCTCCCTCCACAGCACAGAACGAGCCAGTCCTTCAGCAGTATCCCAGCAGGAATCAGAGTCCTCACCTTGCACTCGGAGGTCATTGCCTCAGCAGGCTGCTGTAAAATCCCAGGTCCAGAGGCTGACAAGCAGCCCTTCTGCTGTTCAGCTACCCAGCTTATTGACTCCAACCCAAGAAAAAAACCCAAAAACCCAAATGTGAAGATTTCTCAGTGCAGAGAAAAGGAGCAGGGTCTCTGAGGAGACTCAACCACTTTCTTGTGTAGACCACAAAGGAGCATAAATGAACCCAGTAACAATATTTCTGTTTGGAGGCGTAGGAGTGACACTCAGAGGCAAGGACTCGGCTCCTTGTTCTGTTGCAGACACCGTGCATGACCTCTCCTCATCTATAACACATACACAAACATTATTCCACCCAGACTGACAATAGGCTCTGTACAGCTTCAAGTTATGTGTTTGCACAGGTGGGGTTCAATCCTTGGAGGGTGCCTCTAGCTGTTGCTGTTGTTGTTGCCCCAAACCATGAGGGCCAAGCATGAATTCGTGACCTGGGTCTGCAAATGGATAGTCTGAACTATTCTGAGACAAATGAAAATTTTAGCTTTTGAGGGGTTTTGTCATGAAATACAGGATTCCCCATTTTGGAAGGAGTGGAGGGGAGAGGAGCATGGGGAGGAACATTGTTTGGGGTTTTTTTCATGTGAATTGTGTTATGTGAACTAGTTCTGACTCCCTCATGAAGCAACACAGACATGCAGTTTATCAGCAATGCCTCCGATAATGAAAGAGGTGTCATTAATTGAAACACAGTGATTTTGCAGAACATTAATACCCTCGGAAGACTTCTGTCTGCTCTTCATTGATCTAGGTAGGGAGGTATTGCCGAGCAGCACTGCAGTTAACCCAGTGGAAGCAGATGTACTAATGTAAATGTTTAAGTTATACCATAGCAATGGGGTTAACATATGCAACTGCACTGGCAAAATAATGCAGTAATGAAAATTGAGTTGCTGAAAAGGTAGTTTAAATTTCTGCCCTACACTGTCTTCAACAGCCAAAATCTGGTAAATTTGGTGACAAAATTGTTCACTGCCTCTTTTCCAACATGGAAGGTAAATACTAGTCTGTCTGTGCCATCTCAAACCATGAGGTGCCCTCCCTGCTGTTGTGTCAAAATCCTGCAGGGAAAAGGACTGGGCAAATGCTCACCAAGAACACAGTGCCAATTCAAAAATTCAAAATGAAGCTGATCTCACTCCTGCAGGGGCTGAGGACAAGCACAGGACTGCAGTAGCTGGGAGACCAACAACACTCCCTTTCTTCCCAGGCCTTGGTACCACACAGATACGTTCTGCACTGTTTGTGGAGTGCTGCTGTTTGCGCACAGCTCCCTTCTTTGTGGGAAAGTGCAGATCACCTGTGACGTGGGGTGCAGAGCTGTATCTTTTTTTATGCCAGGCTGATCCTTTCCAGAAGGCTGGGAATCATCTGTCAAAGCTTTCTATATTAATGAAGAAAATCTTTTTTTTTTCCTTTCCCCTTAGTAAGATGCTGGGAGTATCTCCATATTAGCCTTCTTATATTTCTCATTTTACAGTCTTCTTCATGTATATCAAAATTCCAATTTGTCAACAGTAAAACTGAGTATAGCTGATGAGGCATGGATCCAGGAGAAAGGCCTTTATCATACCTTCAGTACAAAAGTGTTATTGAAATATAGTGCAGACTCTGATCTGAAACTGTAAAGGTCAATCTTTAAATAAACAGGTCTTTTGGGATCTGACCTATGCAGGAGCATTTTAGCTTTCACTGGACTTTCTAGTTCAAATTCAGCTCTCTGGAAATAGAGCTGTGTCCAAGAGTACATCAGCAGGGCAGGGCTATTCTTAGAATAACGAGTCAAAATCTGCTTGTCTCAATACTCTCACATTGTCACCAAAACCAAGGACTGCAGCTGTGGATGCTGTTCCCATTGTGCAGTACTGCAGCACAGCTGGCATTTCATTCTCTACGCCCTATGATTTAGTCTAACCACATTCAAGACAGGAGGAAGTAGTACATTTCCCAGAGCCCTCCCACTCTCAAAACACAAGAGTTGCCATCCTGCATCAAATGCTTGAAACACTGAAGGGGGTAGTGGACCATCAATTTTCCTGTTGCCCATAGAAATAGTTTCTTGTTAACCCTGACATGGATTCTGCCAGGTCCTGACAAAATCTGGGAATGCGGTGAATCTATATCTGACACATATGTGCAGGAGGTGAGAGGACGAAGAAGGTAGGGGAATGGCAGGAAGAAATATCCAGGTTCTCAAGTCATTGGAAGAAGTGGGCACAGCAAGCAAGAAGCTCTAGGGATCCCAGGTCACTCATAAAGGATAGCAGGGAACAGCATGGTTTTCTGAAACTCCCATTAGGGCAGCGAGATGTAGAAGAGGCCGAGGGGTTGCAATGTTTTTTTCTGGGACAGGGGAGGAGCAGTTAATCTCCAGCCCCTGTTTCCTCTCACAACACAATCACAGGTGTGCCTAAAGAGCAGTGTTGACAAGGTAAGCGCAGCACAGCGAATGGATGAGCTATAATTATTCCTAGGCAGACTGCAGACTTAATTGCCCAGAAAATCATCCAAAAACTCTCTGGACTGTTCACATCTTAAGGCCTAATGCTGAATGGCCCTTTTGTAGCTTCAGCCTGAAGGTCATGCATGAAGTCAGCTAGTCATGTTCAAGATGAGGAGGCTCTGATTGCCACATTTGTACCCTATTCTGCTCCACAGCCTCTAGAGCCCCAGACAGAAGGCAACAAAAAGCCTGTATTATTACAAAGCAGAATGCTTTGGTTTGTTGTTATTACTAACATTTGTCCATAGTTTTTTGAAAATCTGTTACTGTTTTGGATTAACTCAGAGCTAACATACCTGCAAAACATATTCTTATTTGCAGAGAGAGTCACTTTAGTCACTTGGCTGACTCTTCTGAAAAAGATATCAATTTTTTCACAAGGGCAGTTTTGTATCCAATAAGTAAGTCCTTGGTAGCATGCTTAACATGCATTCTTTGTAAAGCCAGCCCTTAATTTCTAGTTTGTTCATAAATATACAGCAAAATGAGATATACATAATCTATGTAATCTAGACCCCATTTAAGTCAATGGAAAAACTCCTACTGACTTTTGTCAGCTTTGAAAGGGCCCCAGCATTATCCCAGTGAGACTTTCCAAGACTTTGAGCTTCCAATATTGTTACCATGGTCCAGTGATTATCAGAGAGAATATGAAGATAACCCCAGAAGATTTGCTATTTTTATTGTTGCCACATTAAGAAAAGAAAAATAAAAAAAGAAACACATCAGAAATATACTGTGCAAAATTGTAGGTCTAGTCCGCATAGAAACATTTCAGAGTAATGAGTGCTTTCTTACCCTTCATTCAAGGCCAAGACTTACTCAGCAGTTCTCATTGCTATTAAATCAGCAAAACCTAAAGCTTTGCATCATTTTCAAAGGAATTCATCAAAAAGCTTCTTATTTTTAAAATGCCAAAAATAGTCACAATTGTTTCCATGCTTCCCTTGGGTCTGCAAGGACAATGAAACGATAACCATTGATACAGCAATATTAATTACAGCAGAAAATAAGGAACAAGGAAAGAGATAACTTACTCAAGGCTGTAGGCAAAGGTGAGAACTATCTCTATGTCCCCCAACTCCCAGATTAATGTGCTAACCACTGAACCTCACTTTTTCACAAAGCTATAGCTTTAAATTCTCTGAGTGCTTTAAAAGTACACAAACCGTCTATAAAATCATAAAGAATAAAGCAAACGTCAAGGTTTCAAGAAATGTACCTCAAAGCATTTTTATTACCTCAGAGGGGAAGCATTCTTGATGTTAAACAAGTGAGCTTTCTGTTGCCAGTGAATTTACATTTGACCATATCTGAAATCTGAAGGTTTTTGCTGTGGTTGCAAACCTGAAAGTATTTCAGTGGCTTGCAGTAAACTGCAAATAGTCCCTCAGTTCTACAGCCTAACACTGCAGTATGACATTGACAAATGTTAAACCAAAGCAGGGATTAGATACTACACTTTATAAACCAGCTCTCAAATCTCCTAGTAGTGGCATTTCAATAGTAAAAACAACATAATCCAACACAGGGGGTCAATGCACAGGAGGGTCATCGTGGAGAGCCCGACGCTTTCCCATGGTGGCAGCCTGAAATTCCCCGTTCCTCCTGTCCATTCAGGATTTCTCAGCTACAGTCACAAGCCACTCGGTTAGCTGTGTGCCTGGACTGTGCAGCTGCAAAAGCAAGTGGAAAGCTCAGCCAAGTAGCTCTTCACAGGGCATTTAGACATACAATATTTTAGACTCGTGAGTGTGGTCTTTTAGACCAGACAAAACACAGAGGTGGCCTTTGCATACTGTGGCCAGCAGCACACTCTGAAGGTTTCCTGGTACAGAAGATGATGAAAAGTAAAGCACTGTAAATGTCATCAATGCATCATGACTCCTTTCTGATCAGGATAGTTTGTATTTGTTAATGTTATATATGAAGCATAACTGAGGCCTGAAAAATATCAGAGCTGCATTATACCTTGTTATTCAGACAGATACACACAGACAAAAGAAAAAGAAAGTGGAAAAATCCTGCATGCTTTTTTCTATGGCTATAACTGTCAGTCTGAGAAAGATCCTATTTTAGTTACATACTAGGGAAGCAGTTTTATGGTGGAATTTCCAGAGTTTATGAATGGGACTGTATGATGTGGTTGCTCACTGTACCCAGCAAGTTGGAAGGACCTTTCCAGTCCCACATTCCCTTTGCCCAAGTCAGTTCAGCATAGTCACCATCCCGATTCCTCTCCTCCTGCATCTTCACATGATGTCTGGTCTCTTTAAGAAGTTTCTGTATTCCCTACTTCTCCTGCCTCCTTGAACTCACAGTGAATTACTCTCCCATACACATTTCCACATATTTTAAGCCATCACAGACATCGAGAACAGATTTATTTGAGGCACGGTTATACTTCTCCAGAAGAAATCCAATTCTCATTGAATAATCTGTGATGATAGTTTACTGCATGTGACATAGGACCAAAGAGTCATATACCATAATATGGAAAGTAGTTTGTCTCCTTATGATAAACCATCTTTTGAGTGTAGAAGACCAAGCTGGGATGAAAGAGGGGATAATGAAGATTTCTGGACCTTATAAGACCTAGTAAGGATTTTTACAAATCCCAGTTTGTTCTTCTAATGTTCGTAAAGCATAACTGAGTGTGAAAACTTGAACATGATCTATCTCCTTTCCTATAATCACCTTGAACCAGAAGACTTAGCTGCACATGATGCAGAATGTGGACTGAGGCCAGTATCTCCAAATAAGGCTTCCTGTTAAGTTCCCTAAATCCTATTCTAGGCAGTTAAATAAATTAGCTCTTTCTAGAGGTGCCAACTCCTGCATATTCAAAGATAATAAACAATCAGCTGTATATGTTTTGAGAGAGAGAATTTTAAACTCCATGTGTATGTTGACTTTATCCTCCCTAATGAGTTAGCATCAAAACAATCTTTCTCATAGAAACACTGCTGAATCATTGACTTCAGAGAACATTTAAGTCTTCTGGCAGGAATATGACATGGTTCCCTAAAATTATTTGGTTAAAAGAAGCCAAGTGATAATAGATATCACAAAATTTCCAATTCTTGTTATGATTCATGGTCCTCATCTTTTCAGTTTTTTCCCATTAGGAAGCCAAAGGTGGAGAAAGCCAAGATATTATTTCAATTATATGAGTGAATCTATCAGATCAGCAGCCAAAATATCCTGCTACAGATGTACTGCCTGTTGCTGATACTAGCAGTAAGTATATTGATCTGTGTTTCAAGTATAGGATTTATTGAAAACCTGTCAGGCAGTTTTTTCAAGGTCTGAGCGTATCATATGCTTGGGGTACTGAACTCCTCACAGACATCCTGTGGGATTGTTTAACTTTCTCCAGAACAAAACTTCTGCAGCTTAATTCTCACATCACCTCTGACGGTGAGCTGTACTTTGTTTTGCGAGTTCAGTGTGACAGTGAGTGACAGAATTGAAGAAGTGGGGTATGTATTCTGAGACCTTTCCCAGTGAGGCTCACAAGCGTATTTTAAAATGGACAAGTGACATCATCTAACTTTCAGGTCAGCAACCTTCTTCTCTTTCCTTTGGCTTCTGCAGCAAATAGTTTTTGTCTTTCTTCTCTTCAGATTCAGGGTGTGGAGAATACTTAGGGAATGTGTATAGTTCCTGCTGCCACACATAAATCTGATGCTTCATATATAAATATGATGCTTATGAGCACATTCATGGAACGCTATCTCCACCTCTATTTTTCAACCTTTTAATCTTCACGTATTCAAGTAAAGATTATTGCTGAATTCTGTAAGGTGAGACTGAGATTCTTCAGGGCCTTTTTGAAGTGCTTATTAGTCTGTATAATGTATTTCTTGCATCTTATTAGAGAAGAAGAAATATTTATTGAAATTATATGTTTCACCATTGGAAACCTATAAAAACAGACACACTTCTGTATGCTACAATTTTATATGGTGATATCTCATTTTCATATGACTTTACAAATAGAAATGATACATATATCTATCCATACATATACATTAGTGTGTGCACATGTAAGCAAATATATATATTTATATAAAACCAGGTAACTCAAGGTTGTGTCCAGACTGAAAAGCCTTAAAAGATAACTCTGCTTTTACCAGAAACATCTCAATTTGCCCTTTATTCTGCCTTGCTTGCAACATATACATATATATGTATATTAAGATATATTTTAATATAAATATAAGTATATGCATATACATATATACACACAATATATGGGTTAATCTTACATATTATACATGCTTTTTAAATCCTCAACATGTGACACATGAAGCTTTCTGTTTGCATGAGTAGAGGCTTCATTACAAACCGTGTTAAACTTTGTCCTTTCCTCTAGAAAATAGAAGAGTTCATATAAGCCATGTAAACAAAGCGTGGCACTGATATGACCTGTTAACATAATGTCACACTTACCTGATGTCACCATCCATCTACTTTGTGTTTAATCTGTCAGCTCTCCAGGATGGAGCGTGTCTGGATGTCCTGTGCCAAGTGCTCCATGCAAGTCTCTGCACCATCCTATTGTTGGCAGGCACTGTGATACACAGGAGCACTGTCTTCATTTTCTGCCAAGCGCCTACATGGGATACATGGGATGGCATTCACTCCTGTTTCTATTACTCCCTAGAGACAGTCTTGAATTGTTAACACACCCAAAAGGTTAAGTTTCACATCATAGTTTTCTTTTCCTAGTATAGGTTGCTGCAATACATCACTCAGTGGCATGAGGTTAGCTTGCATCATCACTAGATTGCTTCTCAGTCAGGGACTCATTGCATTTGAAAAATCCCATTTATTATCATCATACCTTGCTCTGGGTAGCCCAAGTCCTGCTAACTGTGCTGACAGGAGGGTGGGGGAAGTTTTTCATTTGTGGTGTTCAGGAGGTGTTCTACCCAAAAGAGAGGGCAAGTTTCTTGAACCAGCAACCAACTGCTCTGGCCACACTATCATTTATTACACTGTCTAATGCCAGCGCAGCTTTCCTGAGTGGGCAAGCGTGAGCATCTTCTTCTGATCCTTGCTGTTACACTGGATAACTCTCAGATCTTTTTTTTTCCCCCCTAAAACTGTCAATAACATGTTCAAATACTGAATGCTATAAACTAAGATGTCAGAGTATCTTAGGGTGAGTTTATTCATGTAATATATGCTGAAAATATTTATTCTGCCATTTATTATATTATACAGGTTCAACTTTTTTTTAATATATACCTTCATTCAAAAGAATAGATATTAGGGCTGGGGATTGTAAAGCTTTTTTAATGCTGTTTACTCCCAGTTCTCTATAACAGTAGGTAGAATAAATATCTGTGCCTCCCTATTTAAGAGCAGGCTTGTATATGTTTTACACTGCACTAGTGTATGCAATGCTGAGAGACAGTCATAGTCACCAAAGGTAGCTTCATTTCATTTCAGGATTTCCTGCATTTCTCATTAGATTTAAAATAGCTTACAGTACCACACACCATGATTTCCATTGAAAATACTGGCTCATGGCCTATGTACAAAGTATTTTTTCCAATAATGGGTGGATATCAACAGTTCTCCTTAAAGAAAAAGGTAGCTGTTATTACTACCAAAAGAAAATGCTTAAGAGCAAGAAGAAAATTTAAATGGAAGAAAAGAGGAAAGGAAAGGAAGAAGGGAAGAATACAACTAGCTTTGATACAGCTTGCTCATAGGTCTCCGCCGAGGATTATTTCTGTCTCTGGGCTGCACTGTGGGACGTAAGGTGCTCCAGCCATGTTTGCACAACAGGAGCCCATCTTGCACTGCTGCTGACACCTGGCACCCTGAGCGGGGGCAGAAGAGCTCATGCTGCGCTGCCCCAGCCATGACTCTGATCTTCCCACTTCAAAGGAGGAAGACTCCTGCAGAAGTCAGGCTGGGATTCCTAAACTGTTTTTCACACAACAGATGAGCAGTGTTTGATAAACCAGAACATATAGTATAATTAGGCCTCAAACAGCACATACTAATTACAAACACAGAATTATGCACATTTCTAATGAGGGTGCTGGAGAGGGGCATAGGGAGAGGAACTCCAGCAAGCGCAGACGATCCCCAGCAGCCACAGCCACAGTGCAGAGGAGCTGTGCCTGGAGATGTGATGCTACAGGGGAAAGGATACTGAGGAGAAGCAGGGCAACCAAGCCGTTTAAAACAAAATTTTACAGTGTTTAGGCATTGTTGCCACCAGGAACAGCCAAGGGGGAACGTTAGCCAGAACATTAGGCAGCACAGGCAGCATGGGGTCCAGTTCTCTCTAACAGCCCCACAACTTCATGTGCAGAAGATGGCAGAAGGGCTTGCAGTTGAGGACACAGGCAAAGCACTTTCAGCATAGCCTTTGTCAACAGATAACATGGTCTGCTGAGGCCTGCTGTGGGTTTGCTAAGCACACCACAGAGCCTGTTAGCCCCTGGGAATCAACGTTCAGGGCCTGTGAGGTACCCACAACATGCTCCAGCACAGCACAAGATAGGTGTGTTCAGGTTAGTTCATATCCACCGTTTCTGGTACCAGCCACAGCATGATGGCTTTCACTGTGGCTTTACAGTATGTGTTGAATAAGACTGAATATCAGCTCAAGTGGAGGCTCTCAGCTGCGGTCCAGTGTGGGACAGGGACCCTCAAAACCACCCCAACATATCAACTGTAGACCAAAAAAGGTGAGGATCAGCAAAACTGGGCCTGAACACAAAGGTTTATTCTCCAGCATCCCTGTGAATAGTGTTGCTCCGTCCAGATCAAGCTGCTCAGAGGGACTTACCTGCTGTCATGAAGCCCTAAAGGTCTCACAACCAACTACCCAGCATGAGGCATCACTGCAATCCCCTTGCCACACCTGCCCCTTGTACCGGTGGCAGAGGTTACCACCAGAAGACCTTTTCCCCCAACCCTTCACTACTTTCAAATTCAGAACTAAAACTGGTATTTCAGTCTGTTCTCAGCCTTACTCCCTCCCTTTGCCTTACCCAATAACCTGCTTTCCTGAAGGTCCATTTGCAACCCATCCTGAGGTCAGTCAGGTGCATGTCTTGCTCTAGCAGTGGCATAAATCCTATATGTGACTGTGTGGGTGCTATTACCTCCTGTTATGAGCCTCAGAAGTGGGTTTGCGGATGCAATGTGAGGAAGGAAACACAGAAAAACCCACAGAGAAGATGGACATCAAAGTTAGTGGTAAGATTGCTAGATTTTACAATGACTGTATAGTTCAGGAATATACAGGGAAGTTAATAACCTGTATGTTTTAATACAGGACACAGAATTTGAGACTATAATACAAGAAATCCCATATTACATGGCATGTCTGGCAACCATCACGCTATTCTAGGAAAAGCAGATTTTATGCATGAGTGTGCCACAGAATTCTTCTGTGATGCTGAGTAAGTCGCTCTGAGCAGATTTTCCTTCATCCTGTGTTCCTCGATTTTGCACCCTTCCCATTCCCCTCAGGTTGCCTCCATCTCTTCATTGCTAGGGTAGCAGAAGGAAGAACAGCAGGAGCAGAGGATATTAGACCTTGCTATTAGATGCTGTGCCATAGCCGTACGTGGCAACAGGAGGAGAAATTACAGGGAAAGTCATGTTCTGCTCCTGTAGCCTTGGGACAGAGGATGCCCAGTGCAGATGGCATCTTTCGGAACGCTAAGTGCCAGGTTACTGCTGAGCAAATAAAAACTAAGGTTTCAAGAAACACATAACTCAGCCAAATGTGGGCACCTCTTTACAGATAGGAAGAAAAATGTATACTGTTTGCGATGAAATTTCCAGAAGACCTCAGACTGAGGTCCCTACCCCACATGGAAAAGATAAGTGTGCTCAGGCCATTTGACATAAGTAGCTGAAAAATGGAGTCTTGTAATGGAAAACCTTAAACCAAGGAGACTTTTACTTGCCTTGCTCATAATAATTATATTAAAATAAAGACCTTGTACAATACTTATCATTCGTACTTAAGGTTCCAGTCAATTTTTAAGCATCATTAGACTGAATATAGAGGGGGAAAAAAAGCTTTTGTATGTATGAAGTAATTTGCACAAGATCCCATGTGAGGTTGGTGGCAAAACCAGACACAGAAATGATAACTAGAATCCTGCACTCAGGAAAGTAAGGGAAATTTTGCCACTGATTTCCACAGGATCATCCTTTCTATACATGATCACCTATTAATAGCCCAGATTCATTTTGCCCATCCATGAAAGACAACTGACTCTCACATGAAATGCAAAGGCTTTTTTAGCAGTATTCCTTGGTTTAGGACAGGTGGGGATAAATAATGTTTTTGTTTAACTGAAATGCCAAAAGTTATTTTATTTAAGCATGTGTAATTATTCAAACTGGAATTTGTCCAGGTCACTGCAGTTAGTGTCCCTCTTTCACTCTGCAAAGACATTTCGCCCTATTTAATGCTGGGTCTGACAACTCCAAATCAGAGGAACTAATTAAAATATTAAGGAAATATAACCCAAAACCTTAAAAACTAGATTTTCCTGACTTTCCCTTTATGAAAGGGAACCTGCCATGTTTTCAATACATTCAAATGTTTTTCTTGCATTTAGAGGGATAATATTCCTTTTTTTAAGGAATTTGTATGAGGTTCTAGAAGAATGGCATGGAACCAGAAGGTCTTTCTGGTTTGATCTTTAACTTCTCCTGAGCCTATTAAATAACTGCTAAACTTTATTTCTAGCTAGCTAAACTCCTGTACTGGGTCAGAAGCTATTTCTCACAATAAGAAAAAAAAGTCAAATAATAACTTGTGATGGGCAGGTAGTGAAATACCTCTTTCTTCCACTCTTGGAAATTGTGCGTACCTCCAAAATACTTGACAAATGCCTGGTAACCAAATCTGTCTAATATCTCAGTGTTCACTCATGTATCTGATCTATATGTAAAGCAAAACATTAAAAGATACAGCCAAGACTGCTGCAAGATGAGTATTATGAATGCACAAAACTTTCACCAAAATTAAAAAAACAAGACACCCTCTCTAGGCCACGCAGACTTTTTTGATCTCTCCTACTGCTGCCACAGAGCCAGAAATCTGGGTCTGACCCCTGCCTGTGTGGGAAGGCAGAGGCCTCAGTGTAGAGCTCTGGGAAGTGCCATACTGAAATACCTGGTTATCTGCAATCTCCTCCCAGGGCCAGGGATGTGCCCAGGAAGGAGGGGTGGTTCGCACGAGGCTGTGCTCCAGCAACATGACTCCAGCGTAACAACTGCAGAGACAATTTGCTAGCCAGGAATCACTAGGGTGGCCCCAAGGACAGGGATGTCCTGCGCCACCTCCCATCCAAACTTGCAGGCTACATGGTCTGGCCAGCCGGTTTAAATCTGTGAGAGCAGCAGTATCCTATGGCCTTAATCACCCAGGAAATCCTGCAGGCATCATGAACGACTTCTGAGGAGCAATATTACCACATAAAAGAGAGGAAGGCTAAATGAAGTAAACACTAACTCTCATGAGTCTAAGATTGTTTAAATAAGCTTGCAAAATACTCTCTTTTTAAAGCCATTAAAGTGAAATCAGATTAATTTTCTCCATTTGAAAATCTTGATGTATGCCTGAAGATCTGGTAAATGCTTTTACATGTATCCCTCAAAGAGGAACCTGAATTATTCTTTGATGTTGCACGTGAGGAACACGAGAGGCCTTGGTTAGCACCATGAGGGTTAAAGAAGAGATCATAGTATGAAAAAACGAATAAATATTAGGAGTGGCAAATTTACAGAAGCCTTATGCCTGTCTCTCTTATATAAGTATTTCTTGATATTGCTGCAGATTACATGTAAAAAAATAATAATCCTGGTACAACATCAAGGCTCAATTAATGTGTATTCAAACTTGAAAATGACAAAATCAAGGAAAAATTTTCTCCCTCCTAGCTCCAGATCATCTTAAAACAAAAGAAGCAGTGTTCAGAAGAAAAGATTTCTGGGGAAAATGGCTTCTTCTTTGAGAAGAATATATCTGCCATTGTCAGGAAGTAAATCCTATTGCTGCCTTGGCAGAAAGCTTTCTTCTCCATCTTTGCTGAAGAGCCAAATTTGAATTTTCGTGGCCCAGGATACAAATCCTTTGCAGCTTGTACTCTTCCAAGGAAATCCACTCTGTCATCTCACACTACTAAACTGACCCACACTCTTTGCATACCAAAGTCCTTTGTGGGTTCATGGAGATAATCTCCTTGACTGATTTTATTACAAGCAGAACGTTCATTCAGGAAAGACATAATTGGCACACAATGATCAAACATTATAAAGCTATTTGCAGCAAAAAAACCTCCATATAGAAACTATGGAAAGATTATGTAAACAATTTATTTTAAGATGAGTCAGCTAATGTTATGCTAAGATCAATGGGGGAAAGATGATTCTAAAATAGCAAGATGACTAGAGTCAAGAGGGAAATAGTATATTCTTTTTTATATGTATAAAATGAACAGTAAAGTTTAGTCATAATTGAGGTAATCATGATCATAATATAGCAGATTTGGCAAATGGCATATAATGTTTTGTAATGCTAAAGAGGCCATGCCACATTACTTTTTATTATCCAAAGAAGACCATAGATTTGTTCAGGTTGGAGGGGACTTCAGAAGGTCTCTAGTCCAACCTCCTGCTCAAAGCAGGATCAAGACTGAATTCCGACCAGGCTGCTCAGGGCTTTGTCAGCCCTCTGTAAACCTCTAAAGATGAGGTTTCTCAACCTCATGAGGCAGCCTGTTCCAATGACTGACTGTCCCCATGGTGTATCTTTTTCCCCCCCTTATATTCAGACACCCCCCCACTCCCCTTTCAATTCAATTTCAATTCAACAAATCTCTTCTTTCTTCTCTGTGCACCACTGTGAAGAGCTCAGCTTTGGCTCCTCAGTGACATTCCCATACGCACTGGGAGCTGCTGTTAGGTCCTTCTGAAGCCGTCTCTCCTCCAGGTTGAACAAGCCCAGCTCTCCCAGCCTCTTCTCACAGGGTAAGTGCTCCAAGGTTCAAACAGGTAAAAAGAACAGAATCCCAGGTGCAATCCTAAGTGCCTTTTCTTCTGGCAGAAAAGGACCTGGGGGTGCTGGTTGACAGCCAGCTGAACATGAGCCGGCAGTGTGCCCAGGTGGCCAAGAAGGCCAACAGCATCTTGGCTTGTATCAGGAATAGCGTGGCCAGCAGAAGTAGGGAAGTGATCGTGCCCCTGTACTCAGCACTGGTGAGGCCGCACCTCGAATCCTGTGTTCAGTTTTGGGCCCCTCAGTACAAGAAGGACACTGAGCTGTTGGAGCATGTCCAGAGAAGGGCAACGAAGCTGGTGAAGGGTCTAGAAAACAAGTCTTATGAGGAGCGGCTGAGGGAACTGGGGTTGTTTAGCTTGGAGAAGAGGAGGCTGAGCTTATCGCTCTCTACAACTGCCTGAAAGGAGGCTGTGGTGAAGCGGGTGTTGGACTCTTCTCCCAAGAAACTAGCAATAGGACGAGAGGAAATGGCCTCAAGTTGCGTCAGGGGACGTTTAGGTTGGACATCAGGAAGAATTTCTTTACCAAAAGAGTGGTTAAGCATTGGAACAGGCTGCCCAGAGAGGTGGTGGAGTTGTCAACCCTGGAGGCATTCAAAACAGGTATAGATGTGACACTCCAGGGCCTAGTTTAGGAGTCATGGTGGTGTTAGTTGACAGTTGGACTTGATGATCTTAGAGGTCTTTTCCAACCTTAATGATTCTATGATTCTATGATTCTTTCCCTGTGCCTTCAGGATCCAGGACTACTGTATGGAACGAATGGCTTACACACCTCTGTGTACATATGTAGCCTGTAGGCTTTTTAATTTTCCTATAAAACAACAAAATATTTTAAGTTACTAAATCACATAGTCCCTATCAAAAATAATTGCGTCGCTACTTTGCCTGTCTTCCTAGCTTCACAACCATTCTAATCACCACCATGTCAACGCTACACTGGATACAAGACCCCAAAAGATCCATGAGGTTTCTCTTACCTACTTTCAGCTTCAATATGCTATATATATGCAGATGAACATTAATTGTAAATGTTGGAAAGCAATCTCTCTCTGTGACACTCTCCATTTCCAGTCAAACTGCCTCACGCAGACAGTAAGATGTGCAGTTATCAATCTTACTCAAAATATGAGTAAATAAATGAATCAGTAGAAAAGTTCTGTTACTGTAACAAAAGGCCATAGGGGCATTTGCTTCATCACATTAGTCCCTTTACATCCAAATAGTACTGGACAGACTGTTTCCACTTTTACTTGCAGTAATTACTTCTGTGCCATTGTATGCAGAAGGTTCATGCAATTCACTGTGGAAGAAATGACTGTGACCCACCTTCTCTTTCCATATTAAACAATAATTGCACTTCTTCCATTCAACCTTCCTGGCCAGAGAAAAGCTTTCCTAATGTCCAGAAGTTTCCTACTGTATGGAAGGGTCGTATTCACAGAAATTCAGCATCAGTTTCTCACAAATCCTGCTCAGTTTGTCACAGGTTATCAAAAGTAACAGATAAGCTAACATCTCCAATGGATTTCTCTCAAAAAAAGATCAGCAATCCTGACCACAGCTGCCACATTTTACTGAAACATTCAAAAATAGGTATCAGCAGCTTCCTCTGTGTACAATAAGAGCCATCTAAATCAAGGCAGTTTCTTTTGCTATAAAATATCTTTTTAAAAAGAATAAGAAATGTCTCTTCAGAATTTTTTTTCCTCCAGTCAATTTGGCTTTTTGCAAAAGGCTGACTCCATAAAGACCAGCATTATGTCATCGTCCTGTCTGATGGCCAAGTCTGCACCGTATACAACATTGTTTTGGACACAGGTCTTCTTCTCATCCTCACTTGAAGTGAAATCTCATTATAGTTTATGATCTGTGATTTAAAGTTTGACTTGAGTTAAGATCAATCTCAGCTTATCATTTCTGATCCCGTCTAGATACTCTGGTTCAAGTAAGTCTCCACTGACACAAGGCCAAGTTATGCAATCACTTGTTACCTATGCCATCGCCCCGTTGATGGATTACTATGAAAGAAGTTGGCTTCCAGGATCCTAAAGAGGCTCCTCTGTGTCAGGGCACCATGGGGGACGGGGAGTCCCTGAGAGCTGGGAGTGGTGGGGGGTCCCTGCGGTGGCAGGGCCCAACAGCCAGAGCCTGTCACACCATCCCAGCCAGGATCACGGCAGACGAGGGGCAGCCCAGGGGGCTGACATAGGGTCCTGGGCTGTGGGCAGGTGGGGGGAACTCTGAGGGGGGCCAGGCAGGGCCATTAGAGCCGATGGTGTCCTCTGGGCCCTGACACTCTGATACCATCAGAGAAGCCTGTCTACAGTTCAGCTGCTTGTTTTTTCTCTTCTTATGAACGTCTCTCGGGAGCACAGGAATTACGGAAGTCCCATTGCAGTGCCCAAAGCCACATTGTAACTGATGAAAGGTCGTGGTGTCTGACACTGGAGCTGTACACGGCTTTCAGATGGCTGATGCTGATTTCTTGAACTTTACCGTGCTTTTTGGCTGCTTCGGTTCCTGAACTACATCTCCCACAGCTGGCACTGGACTTCCTTTACAGACTCCTAAAAGAAGAACCCTTTGCATAGATCTTACCTGGGCATTTCCTTCCCCATGTCACACCTATAAGGATATATAATTTGTTTCTTTCCTACCTTTTGCACATTCCACAGAAGGAGCCAAGTTCTTGGAGTAGCACATTGGTGGCCACCTGAGCTGCTCCCTGCAGGTGTAGCAGAAGCACAATGCAGGTCCCAGAAACACCATCATTAGACTGGACTTTTCTTCAATTTGTTGGATACAGGATATGTGCAGAGAGAAAAAGGAAATGGTAAATACAGAGGTTTTACCCTCCAGAGCACTGGACTGCAGAATCTCTCCTGCACTGAATGCACCTATGCTGTGATGCCTCAGAGCTGATACAGCAGATCTAACAGCAGCTCAACCATCCCTGCTCTGCAGGAAACACAGCAGGAGACTCTTCAGAGGTGTCTCCAGGCTGCTTCTGTTTTCACCAACACACAGACCTACCAGAGAAGTATCAATATACATTGACAAATTAATGTCCATTCCTTCCTTGTTTAACCACTCCCAGAAGATAACCTTTCCTCCTGTGTACTACACTAGAGAGCAGTCCTAAAGGCTGAGTCTTACCACCTGTTTACTACACTGCAGCCACAGTGGCTATCTGTCTGGATCCAGAGAGCTTTGAATGGTATCTTTTGTCCAGTCAATTATCTCTTGATTTAAAGCAAACCCGCAAGGGGTGGAGAAGAATAATTTCCATTCTAGCTATTCAGCCAGAAGGCAAGTTAAAAGACTAATAGATTCACCAAGAAAATTATTCTTCCATAGACCAGAGCTGCTCTGTACTTACAGTTAAGCTTCCTTTTAAGATGTTAAAATTGCAAATGGAACTAAATTAATATAAGCAGAATGGAAGGAAGTAAAAGTCCCAACAATAT
Source organism: Fregata magnificens (assembly GCA_013389945.1). Classification (NCBI taxonomy): domain Eukaryota; kingdom Metazoa; phylum Chordata; class Aves; order Suliformes; family Fregatidae; genus Fregata; species Fregata magnificens. The sequence goes on from WAAD01007766.1 coordinate 193,892, forward strand.
TTAACTCCACTGTCCATAATGACTGCATACATGCTTCTGAGTGACCATAAGATACAATCGTTCATTGAAGAAAACATGAGAACATGACTTACCATCAGAATAAAGGAAGCAGAATGGAATGTTCTATGGAAGAATGCAGTAAAAATGCCTCAAAACATCCGAATAAAAAAATACTGGGCCTGCTCACATACACTGATGTGGAGCAGGAATAAGTCTGTCGGGACAGTAGTAATTATTAACAGGCTGATACACACAGGCTTTGAGTGAATAGAACTGGGCTGTTATCAGGTGCACAGAGTTCACCTATCCCTCAGCTTTAGAAACATCGGATAATGGAACTGGCAAGGGCTGGTGTTGTGTGAGCTAGAGATGAGCAGGAAGAGGATAGGGTTTGAACTTTACAAAATTATACAGTTCCTATTAAACTTTTGATGAGAAGTGGTAATTTTGGTCTGGCAAGTTCCTCAGCTGAGTGTTATATACTCAAAACCACAAATGTCCCAATTTACCCAAATCCTTAATTTCAGGGGAATTTGATATGTATGACTTTGCCTTTTGGTTTTATTTTTATGTAATCTGTAGCAGTCTAACCCATTATATGTATATGCAATAGTTCTGACAGAGTGACCTTTCAAATTAAAGAGCTCTTATGTCTCCATGTATCTATGCTCCAGAATTCCATCACAGTACTCCCACTGAAGTTCAGGTTCCCACAGCGGATTCCATCTGAAGTTCAAGTCAGTCAGTTTTTAGACCCAAAACCTTCCCCAAGATCCAGGTGTACAAAAACACCAGATCTTGCAGAATTTCAGGGCTCAGAATTTGAATATTACTGCATGGAAAGCTCCTCTTTGTTCTTGCTTCCATGGAAACTTATCTTCCTCTCAGCATCACTGGGGTGAGATCTTGTCGCAGAAGAGAGAAGAGTAGCATGGATTAGGTCAGTATTGTATTCTAACAATAGTGTCCCTGATTCCACTGCTGTCCATGTACCCTGCTTTCACGTAATAAACTATCTGAGCAAGAATTAGATCCTGTAGATATCTTACATTTCATCTGGTCTTCAACCAGTTAGCTCTCTGTTGAGTTTAATATCTTGACTAATGTTAATCTCTCAGAAAAGCAGACAATTTCAAACTCACTTAGTCTGGTTTTGTTCAGTCTCCGCTTACAGCTGAGGGGCCTTGTCTTTCCTCCATCAAAAAGCAGACAGTATTTTCCCCCTTTGAGGGTGCTAACACATTGAAATTGGGGTATCTCACAACGTTTATTTTGGCAAATGCTTTGGCTTCCAGTCTCTCACCAGCAGGCCCTTTTCCCCGTCACTCTTTGCTCCAGCCTCTGCAGTCTCACCTTTTCGAATGTGGACATGCCAAGATGGTACACACTATGCAATTAGCAGTAGTTAATTAGCTAACATGCAGAGAAGTAAAACCATGTTCTTTTTCCCACTCAGTCGTCACTCCACTAGTCATATAGGGAAAACTCATGCTATACCATGGTAGAGCTCATTTTCAGCTACTTCATCAGTCTGGCCCAGAAATCTTTGCCAGAATTGCAGCTTACTAGGTTACAGTCTTCTTCCTGCAGGTAGTACCTGCCTTCTGTATTTCCCTGCTCTTGACTTTTTCTGACTGAATTTACTAGTGGATTCAAGTCACTCTATGTGACCTCAATCTGCAACAATTGAGACTCCGACATCTTTGTGTCATTTGTAAAATTTAGCAGGATTTCAGAGTCCTGACTAATGTCCATTGTGTTACTGAAAGATAACAGATTTTAATGCAACGAGGTGACCATTATAATCATTTAGTGGACTGATACCCTGCATAAAATCACAGGCCATGAAATCTCACCCAACAATTCCTGCACTGGAACACAAATTTTAGATTTGTTTCTTCTTAGAAATATAATCCCAGTTTAAAGGTTTCATTGATGGAGCATCTATTGCTGATAGAAACATTGCTGAAGGAAAAAAAAATTTCATATATATACTTAGCATTATATAAAACCATAAGGCTAGGCAAAAGCCATTTTTTGTCTCACATTTAGACCAAAGCTCTGTAGCTCAATTTGCAGAAAACAGGATGTTTGTTTATAACAGTAAGGTAAAAATTATTTCCTTTTTTCTTTTTTTAAAGCTGCAAATAATGGTACTTGCTTTTCAGCATATTTTAAAATGAAAAAAAGTCTGACATTTGGAAATATAAGCACATGTTTCTTAATTTAGTGCTTCAGTGTCAAGCAATGGGAGCTGTTAGTATACTGTGGAAATATTTCTGCACAACAGAAGTAAAAGGAAGTTTTGACTTTGATTTACATGCATGCAGGATACATGTGTAAAATTAAGACAGTGGTTGTTATCCTAGATCAACCAGGAAAAGAAAGATCTGAAATTAGAGGCTGAAAACCTAACCGTCCTGGCCCTTTGACATCAATACATCAAGTAGAAAGAAATGTTATACCAGCTTATTGAAAAAAACCTACCAACTAAAGCCCTGATGCAAGATGCATTTATTTAAGTTCATTATTTAAGCACATGCTTAGTTTGAAACACAGGCCAGAAGCTCTGTAGGCTCTTATAGGATTTAACCAGATACTTAAGGGTCACTGAAAATCCAATTTGGAATAAAGTTCTGACTCAGAGCAAAAACTTTGAAGAAGAGTCTTTGCTCCAAAAATAGTTTAAGAGTTGTCCTGCCTTGACCATGACAATCAGAAAGATAAGGGGAGATTTCAAATTATTACTCTTAAAGATAGAAATGTTTAGTTAAACCACAAGCTACAATAAATATGGACTGACATCATAAAAAGAGAGTTTTGAAAAGATTTCACAGGCATGCCCCCCACCAGACTCAAAGCAATTTTCTTCTCTGGCTGCACTTATCTTGTGAGTCTCCCCACATATACAAACACACCCACCTCCCAGTGAGATCCTTGGAAAGCCAGTATATGGAATATTTCTAGGCTTTGGTTTCTTGCTGCATTGCTGACAAGAGAGGAGATATTTACAGAGGGACGTTTTACCCCATGGAAAAGGGAGCTGCAGAGCTGAATATGTGTGCAACACAAGGAAGTGCTGGTAGGCTGTGGACAACCAGCTCAGGGGGCCAGGCAAGAGAGTGCATGTACACAGCCCGTGGGCTTTTTGGATTCAAGCCTGAGGAGGTGGAGATAACAGAAGGAACTGCCTTGAGAGGCAGCAGGAAGGGGCAGAGCTTTGGAGATGTAGTTTATAACAGTAAGGGAAGGAGCTGGCTCTGATTTTAACATCTAGCTGTCCCAATCCTCCCAACACTGCATGTCCTCTGTTAGAACAGATGTATTTGCTTTATTATGTCTCAGGACATACCGCTGTTCTGAGGCTTGACACCCACTTACATGGATGCATTTACTTTTGCATCACTCCAGCCATGAAATAAGGCTTTAAAAAGGGGATTAAATCATATAATTCAAAGGTTATTGACTCCACCTGAAGATCCTTTTTACACTTCCAATGTGTGTTAAAGACCTTTCCTGTAAACACCAGTCAGGCTCATATTTTGAGGAAATAGGATTGACTTGCTAGAAATTATAGAAATATTATAGTCAACCAATTTCAAATCACTTAAGTATAGCTGTATGCCATTACTATACCATCTATGTAGTTTGTCTCCTGTCCTTCTTAAAGAAGGTATCAGATACATACCTTCATCTCTTATGAAACTTTCTATTTAAGAACAAAGATGATGCTGAACCTCTTATTAGAATCAGAGTTATAATTCAATGCTCCTGCATTTACTCTGGAGCATTTCAGATGGCTTCATAGTAGGGGAATACTTTGATCTTGGGATTGGATGAGACCATAATTTCAGGGAAACAAAGAAAAAAATTGGCATTGGAAATTCTTGAGTCATCTCTATGATCTTTACAGCTGTGCTTTGCACCGGGGTAATAAATCATGAGGAAATAATAATCATTGAAATGAGATATGTACATGTTGGATAGTATTTTCTTACTGTCACCCATTAAAACAGTAATTTTGATTTTATTTAGCAAATTGTATTGATACCAAATATTCCTATGGTGCAGCTTTCAATTTTCAGGTCATGTGTTTCATTTTGAAATAACACAAAGATTCATCTGACTTTCCTCTTCAGAAACATAATACATTTTCCCCCATTGCCTTCCATTTTTAAATATTCGGCTTCCACCATTATGATTAAACTGATACTGTATGTATTGTATTAATTACTCTGAAGACTTTCATCATTCCATAGTTTCAGGCCTTCCCCAATGTAATAATGTGCAACCCACTCTCTAGCTAAGCCAACTTCACTGTGTCTCTATTATATGCTGGTCTCACATAGGCTCCTACACTGCCTTGCACCTGTAGTGCATCTGATCACTTCCTAATGATATGCTAGTCAAAGCAAATTAATACCCTTGTGTGTGGTTTGTCTTCCCAGGAAGAAATTGCCTGGTGGGAGAAGTCTCTTTCAGTCATCATGCTCTGCTCAATTTTTTGTTTGACTGCTTGGCTTTTCATTTTCTAAGGTGCATGTTATTTTGGGTGGGATTCATGTCACCTAAATTCAGGCTTACAACACAGATGACTACATCAGAAATAGTAAGCCAAGGTTCCTTTAGTGGGCTGTGAAAAAAGCATGAACTTTAGGGACACAAATCATCCTATCTGTTTTAAGTACCTATACATGAATTTTACCTTAAGATTTCATTGACCATTCTCTCTACTGACTAGAAGTATGACCAGTTCAGTAGCAGACACTTACAGATATCTGTACTGGCTAAGAGTCCATCCTTTGGTGTACATGGAGAAGACAAGGTTAGAAAACACACCCAATGCAGGAACAAGGATGTGATTTGCCGTAGTGCCTAATACCAAAGATCCTTTTGACAGCATACAGCAGGTTCCTGATAGGCATGTTTTTCTGTCCTGCCTGGAAAAGGTTTTGTGCTATGAATGTATTTCTCATTGTGCCACAGGGATGAATTTTTTTATTCCAGTCTTTACCCCACGCGAGCTGATTTCTGGATGAGTTGGACTTAAGCCCCCTGAGCCTCTTGAAGGCACAGCCAAGGCCCTCAGCCTAACCTGCTGTTCCCTAGGACTCATGTGTACAGGGCAGGAAAGGGGTCTGTGTGCTCCCAGACACTCATGTTGGGGAAGAAACATGCTCCTGTGTTTCAGAATTTCCTGTGAGCTGAAGGATTCATAAGAACGAAGACCAGTGAACATCTATTTGTAGCTTACATTTCTCTTCACTTTTTAGTTTAAGTTTTGATTTTGTGTAATTAGTAGTTTGTATTATTAGTAGTTATCTCAGTTTGACCTACAGGGAATTAGTGCATCACTGGTTATTTTGCTGTCTTTAGTGCATGTTTTTTCTACTTCTGTAGCTTGAGTTGATAGAAATATTGTGTAAAGATGGCAAGTCCAAAATCTTCTCTCTCCTGCTGCTGCTGGACTGCTTGTGGGTGGATTGCCATTACACCAGCTTGTTGCCAGCATCAAGAAATTCCTCCAACATGCATGAGATGCTCCGAATGTCCGATCTATTTAAGTAGAAAAAATAGGGGGAGGCGGGATAAGAGGAAGAATGATAACAAAATTTGACAGTATTTAATGGGCCATGGTAGCTGATCTTAAATGTGGATATAAGAACTTTATTTTCTCTCTGCTGTAGCAGGAGTCAAACAGGGGTAAATACTGCATTTTATATAACTGACATTCAGCAATTTCCAGGAAATATTTGTTTGTTTCTAAATAAAGTAACACATTAGGTGACACATGCATTTTTGGAAAATACTTCTGACATGAAAAGTACAGAGTAGCAATTTAACAGGCTTGAATTAATGCTTTCAGAGACAGTACAATTTTCTGACCTCTTGTTCTGCACAAAAGGGAAAAAAAAATGGATTTGTTGGTATTCAGTAACCAACAGTCACTACCCAGAGTACCATGTCTGAAGGTTAATCAGCAGCCAATGTAAGCTGCACCCAAAAGCAAAGATGACCGGTTACCTTTATGGCCATTCAAAAAAATCTGAGAAATAGCCCCAGATTTCTCCTTGCCCTGCAGAAGGTTGTACTCTTTGTCCTCTTTAGCTTGTGCTGGCAACACTGCAAACTAGTGTGTGACCCAGCCTGGCCTCAGCTGGAAGTTTCATGAGAACCAGCTTGTTTCCTCTTGAGGATACCACTGTATGGTCAGAAAAATAGAAGGCATGGTCTTTCCCATGGTGTTTTGGCACTACTGCTTGTAGTCTCAGCTGCAAGTCACAAGTGGACAAGCCAATGGAAATGGAAATTAAAAAACAAAACCAAAAAACATGTACACAGTTATAGAAGATTTCTCAAGCCTCAAGAAAGGATTTGATTAGAGTGAAACCATTGTTTTGGTATCCTTTTTATCTTGTCTGTTCCCTGCTCTCTGCTTGTTATATCTTTGTATGCAATGGACCCATGGCTTTGGCTGGAAAGTCCTTTTGCTGAAGTTTCTTGCCAAGCCAAACTCCTCTGCTGAGGCTGACAGGCTTTATGGAAAAGTGACCATGTTGACTTGTGGGGGGGAGGTTTCTAAGATTGGAAGAAAAGAGAGAGAGCAGAGAGAAATTTGGTCTTTTTGATCCAAAAATGTATTTTTCCCTTCAAATACATTCTGACAAAATGCTCAGAAGGTTTTGTTTTCATTCCAATATAGGAAAAAAATCAATTCTGCAACCTTCAAAGTTATCACGAAGTGGAACTACTGTTCTCTAGCCAGCTCTAAATGCATCATTAACGGACTTGGTTTTGATCTCGCTGCACAGGTGCTAAGTTGGCAAGACTCCACTGTCATTAGTGAGTTACCCCAGGCTAACACCTGGCTGAAATGAGATTAAGGCCCACTGCCCTTAGACTTTCTCCAATGCACTGCATGTGTTAGAGCACACAGTGCCTCTCCCCTGTTTGCAAAGCAGAAACCGAATATATACTGTGTACGTCACTTCCTAACCTGTACCTAAATTTTAGGTGTATAAGTAACCTGTCCCCTGAAAGAAAGTGCCAAATTTCCTATATAGTCAGTGGAGAGAAGTAGGTGTTTGTGAATGCTTCCAGAGGGCAAATGTGTCTGTCTCCACCTGGAAATTTTGCAGGCTTACGGACTCTTTCCATTGACCCGTGAGAGAACTCAGGCAGTAAACTTCAAGATGACTGGTTTGCTGGATGTCTAAAATTTAATCAGAATCAGTTCTTGCTTTCAATAGATTGGACAGCATCTACTGTGAATCTGAGGGGAGCAGTACCTTTGCATAATATGTCCATTACTAACACTACCATTAAAATTATCACTGAAGTAAACAACATAAAAGCAGTGTAAAAGGATATAATTCCAAAGTCTGCTTAACTGCAGAAGTTTGTTTCAGAATTGGGTCTGTTTCAAAGCTTCTGTAACTCATGATACTATGCCAATGTCCATACCTCTGCCTAGGGTGGATTTATGTCATTAGTAAGAGGACATCAAGTTTAGCATAATGCTAAAAAGTCTCCGCAGCTTGAAAAGGGGTATTCTTGATACTGGTTGGTGAAAAAGTTTTTACCTTTCACATCATGCACACAAAAAGAAAATCTCTGAAGCCAGAGGAGCAGCAATTCCATGTTCTTTGTGTTTAGCTTGATCCACGGAAGCTCCAATCTTGGAAGGACCAGTAGGCCAAATAATCAATAATCATCTTCTAAAGCACATTTTTTGTTTCTTGATGATCATAAATCTTTCAGGATTATTTACACAGTAAAAAAAAAAAAAAGACTGCTAGAAAAGGGATGTTTTCATATTGAAAAATATGAAAAATCCTTTTATTTCATGTTTGCCTGTAAGCCAAGTCCACCTGGTGCATTGTAGCTGCATGTTTCTTTCTGTCTTCGAGGAGCCTGGACTGTTGAGCAGTGACTACAAGTGCATCATTTGGTTGGCATGACAGGTGATGCTTGTAAGAGGTATCTTGCATCGATCAAGAATGGTGATTCCTCCGTCATCGTCTTTGATCACCACTCATCGTAAAAATTTTCCTCTTTTCCCAATATCTTATAACTTCATCCAACCTCTTCCAGCAGAACTGTCTTAATCTGTAAGTAAAGAAAAGATATGCAAAGCCTGTATAGTCCTTGAATATCATTTGCCAGTTTTCTTTTTTTTCCTCATCACCTTGCTTTTGGTCAGAATTGTATTTAACCTGACATAAAATTAAATTCTTTAAATGAAAGCTAATTTTGTAAAGTTAAGTGTAATCCACTGTCAGCCTGTGTTGCACAAGCACCAACTGTGTGGTAAATACAGCATGTTGAAACATACTGAATTATGAAGACAAGCAGTAATATTACCTAAGTACTTGCTCCTTACTATCATCTTCCTCAAGTCAGAGTCCTACTGGAATATTAAGCTATTATAAACTTTTGTAAAGCATGCCCAGAAAGGAGAAAAATTAAATTTTCATCAGCACTCTTCATTTCTGTGGTTTGTGAGTTCTGAATTTTTGACTTTACAACCTTCGCAGCTGTATTTGGTGTATTTATATGATTATTTTTTTTACTGTACAATAACCTGTCCAGCTATACAACCCTTCCCACTCTTAAACACATACAGGGGTCCTCAGCAGCCTGAGACTACAGCTCCACCACCCCTTTGACCCCTGATGCTGAGCTAACACCAGCAGCTTCAAGAAGTTGTTCTCTTCTGTGGCAGGTCATAGGTTTACTGAATCATCTGCACAGAGACTAGTTTAAATGTGCCATGGTTCCCAACCAGCCCTTCTGCCTCTTACAGATTGTCTCTGCTCCCTAGTCTGCCATACACCCTTTGCTCTCCCCGACATCCCCACCATAGTGTGCCACTTCTCTTGCTGGGGAGGCTTTGCTACACAATCACAAAGCTCATGGCAACAGCAGACAGGTGGATTCCTGGGCCAGGATTTTTGCCTCCTATTCTCTACTTTTGATATTCTTGTTGCTACTGAAAACAGGAGCATGTAAATACGTGAGGTCACACACCCGTCACGGGTGTATAAAAAGTAATTTTGCTACTCAATATTATGCTGGGAAGGCATTTCAAGTGTGGTCCTACCAGGTTCTGTAATGTTTAGTCTACCTGATATCTTTGTTAATGATTTGGATAATGGAAAAGAGAGAAAGCGTGTAGAGTTTGCACATGATGTCAAGCTGGAGGGAGCTGAAAGCTTTTAAGAGGTTAGGATAAGAATTCAAAATTACCTTGATAAATTGGAGGCATTGTCTAAAATTAACCAAATGAAATTCAGTGAAGACAAATGCAATGCCCTGTGCCTAGGAAGAAGTAAAATGCTAGTAAAACTAAGACTAAATGAGCAGGCAGCAACACCAGGAGAAAGGTCACAGTGCAGGACAAACTGAATATGCATTTATAATGTGATGTTGATACAAAAAAAAAAGCTAATTTCATTCTGGGTCATATTGGAAGGAATGTTGTATATGAAGCAGGAGGGGTAATTATTCTGCTTTACTGCTATTGTGTCCAGTTTGGGGCACTGCACAGTAAAAAAAGATGCAGATATACTGGAAAGCAGCCAGAGGGGGAGTAATGAGAATGATAAGAGGTTTAGAAAACTGGAGCTATGAGGAAAGGTTGAAGGAATGGGGTTTGTTTAGTCTAGAAAAGAGAAGACTGAGCAGGGACAAGATAACAGTCTTCCAATACATAAAAGGTTATTCTGAAGAGGACGGTGATCAGTTGTTCTTTATGTCCACTCACTGTAGTACAAAAAGAATTTAGCTTACTTTGCAGCAAGGAAGATTTTAGCAAGATGTTAGGGAAGCCTCTTTTACTCTAACAAGAGTTAAGTACTAGGACAGGCTACTTTAGGAGGCTGCAGAATAGCAGCAGAGGTTTTTAACTGAAGGTTAGGCAAACATCTGTGACCTTGTGATTTGCAGGGGCTCCAAACCGAGCCAAATTTGAATGAATTTTCTCAGGCATAGCATAAGGCACACCCCTGGCAGCACTGCGTGTGTCCTGACAAAGCCCTAGTCTCTGGTGCAAAGCAGGCAAATGCTAGCAATTTTCAGTGAAACCAATTCAACTGTTTTTGTGCAAACCATTTTCACATGAGCTTTTTCCCTTAGACCCGTTCTGGGAAGCAGCTGAACACTACAGATGAAACTTTACTCAGAAAAAGATTCCATCCCAGGCAAGCACCTGAGTAATTTCAGTCTAAATAGTTAATCTGGTAAATTATATGCAACTGAAAACAGGATCTTAAAATACAGAGGGTTAGGAAACCTTAATTATAGGTCATGTTACCAAGCTCCACACATAATTTTTATTACAGTATCAACCCAAAGATCTGGCCAGGGTCACCATCCTGAGAACTCAGTGAAGGACTGAGATGAAGGAGATTAAAATAGGTGCATGTGCTAATAACAGTCAATAAACTCACAACAACTCTTTGTCTAAAGAAGTTTGGTAGACTATTCTGTCTCTTGATATGGTCAGTCCTTAGCCGCCTTCTGGAAATGTGCTTAGTTCATAAGCTTAGTTCGAGAATCTTATGTGCTTTTCTTTGCCTCTTGATCCTGCTGGATCAAGCCGAAGTTTTGAAGATTTTTCTTTATAAATTTAGGAGCTAGAAATTCCCCATTTGAAATGAAAAAAAAATAGGAAAAAAAAATGAAAAAAGAAAAAGGGAAACAGAAAGAAAGCTGAGACCTTCACCCAAGCACCTGCCCTGAGGAGTTAGGACTTCAAGCGAAATACTGTGAGACTCATAATAATAGCATGAGAGTTGACAAGCCTGCTTAAGGGTATAATTTCCATTTCTTCTAAACCCCCTTTTTACTAGCAAAGTGGTCACACTGTAAAGAAGACTAGACCCCTAATATTAGGAGTAATCCAACACTTTTCCAGTGCAAAGTAAACTTCTCAGTAGTTTAACCATTTTTCAAATGCAAAACTTGTGTGACAGTGTCTCTCACACATGTAGGGTCACAGCTGAAATTCCATTCCCAAGCTAAAGGATGGTTGCAGTCATTGAAAAGATTACATAGGATCTTTCTTAAGACATTGGGGGGCTGTAATTAGTGGAAATGTATCTCTGTACACTAGAGAAAGGAAGAAGGTGTAATTGTTTTACACGCTAAATTAAAAAGGGTGAAATAAGACAGGGGAGTAGTAGAAAGATGTTGATTAAAGAGTAGAAAGAGTCTGAATACATGGAGTATGCTGCATTTTATATGTTTGAACTCTGGCCATGAAAAGCCACTTAGTGTTGGAGGCTTGTTAGAGCTTGTACCACAGCAAGACAGTAAACACGAGTAAGTGGATTTCTCTATGGAAGGACTAGCCCTGCTGCAGCAGGTGCACACCTGAGCAGGTAACCACAGGCACAGGCTCCCGGCTGCACCCTTCCAGCACGGAGCTGGGCACGGCAGCAAGGTCTCTGCAAGGGACTGAAAGCCTGCCGCTGACTTCTGCAGGCTTTGGATCATACCCTAGCAAGGTTGTTTGCTTAAGTTGGGCTACTTTACAAGGGAAGTGTTTTCAGATTAAATCTGGCCTTTCCTTTTTAGATAAATTTTGCCCAACAAAAAGGAGCACAGTGCCAGGCAGCATACGATATATTTCACTGTAAGAGACTTCTGTTCAGACATCATGCCAAAATTTGATATAAGCATTGCAGAGGTGATTTCTCTGCCAGGCCACTCCCTTCCCCTCATGATATTCTTCTGTTATCAAGTCATCTCCTGAATGAATGTGTCAAATGAACTGAAATTTGTTTTCTTGTCATGTTTGCAAAATATCCCTTGAAGACTTAGAGCATTTGTGTTCACTTAAGATTATGCTCAGTGTGCTTAGAGTTTCAATCCATCATCAGAACTCACACCCACCTGTGCCTCTGTAGTTATAGAGTAAGATGAGTTCAAGGAAATCCAGCCTCCATCTGAGGGCTTCTTCTACAGCCGATGGTCTTGAACCAGGAGGTTACCACCCTGCCAGCACAACCAATCCCAGGGGAATCAAAGGGCATGAAATCAAGTCATTTTGAAGTTTGATTCACCCTGGACTCCGAGGTTTTTGATGCAACCTGCTCCTAGAACTCAAGTATCTAACAAGGCGATGCAGAAGGATCAGGCAAGTATTTGATATTTTGATCTCAGTCCGAGTGAAAAAGGACAGTCAGCTCTCCAACTACAAGTGAAGGAGTTTACTTCAGCCAGAAAGCTTTGCCTCTCCTACAGAACCAGGTTTTGGGGTGGGATGAGGCCCCTTAATTCCCAGTCATCCTTGAAGGAGATAAAGCTCCTGGTGTTTCTGTGGAAGCATTTCACAGAGGAAGTTCTGGCATGAGATGGACATATAGGTGCTTCATAATTGGGCATTTAGAGAATTTTGCATTTGTCTGGTTTTATTTTGCTATGTTCAGTGGCAAGAACTTTAGAAATCCAAGCCCCTTTACCCACATCTGGATGGAAAATGCCATAGGACAGGATTAGTACGGAGGATGATTCCAAAAGCTAGAAGAAGCTACGTACTTCTTAAGTAAATGTCTAAATACCTAATTCCAGATGTGTAACTAAAACTTTGCTAGGATAGAAGGGTTTAAAATTAAAACGAGCTTTAAACAAACATTTTAGGGAACATGCCATTGAAACGTTTCATCTTTTTTGGATATTTTCAAGTTTTCTAGGCCAGGTATTGCTTTTCTCAAAAGGTAAGTTTTCTCAGTGCTCTCTTAACCCCTAAAGGGTTTATTTTAAGTATTCTATGTCTAAGTAGAGTGTCCCAGATGGGTAGAATAATATAATATCTTCTAGCTCTACATGCTCTCCATGATTGCAAGCAATCAAATTGCTGCTAAAATTTTCAACATAATGGCTATCTTTGCTTGGTGAGCAATTTTTCATCTTTTATTCATAAGCAGAAACCTGGAAGTCTGAAGGATTTCATACCACTTCTCTGGAATTCTCTCTGAATCCAGTGTTGTGCCTCAGCTCCATGCTGATGCTGTGGGATTTGATCCATTTGCATGGGAAACTGTGTCTAATTCCTGATGGCATGCAGCTGTATTTTACTTTTAAGGCCATATGTCTTTAGTTCTATATTAATGTTGCCTGAGATCTATCAGCTATTTGCATCATAAAAAATTACTTTTTGATAGGAGATGAAATTTATTTGGAAGCACCTGTTCCTGCTATTGCAACACATCATGTTTTCATATTAGCAACAGTACTTGCCTCGTAACCCACCCTTGCACTTGCATGTTAGTTGTGCAAGACTTTTAGCCTAGGACATCTTGTATTGAGGTTTCTGTTCTGTATGTAATTCAGTGCGGCTCCCTAAGCATTTTGTAGCCATGAATCCTTGCTTATGTTAGATAGCACCATGGTGTACGGGCAAGTAGATATTGTAGAGGCAAACTATTTCCAAACTACCCCCACAAGGTCAGTAAAATCTGTCGATATCCATTGAGATTCTCCAGTGCTTGCAGATCACGTCTGTCTTCTCTCTCAATGGGCCACTTTATTCATTAAATGTTCTGTCTTAGAAAATGACCTTCAGTAATGCGGAAGGAAACTACTGTGAAATCATGGACACCTTTTGGGTTAAAGGAAACTTTCTGGATTTGGTCACGAACTACTAAAAAAGCAGAATGCCTTTTTCACCTTCTTCTCTTTGAGCAAAATTTCCTTCCTCTTCCCCTAGCTCAACCATAGACACAAGTCTCAATGACAAGATTCATCTTCCAGATTTCAGTAAAATATCTATATATAGTAAGAGAGTAGATTTATATTTTGGGGGAAAAAAAAGATAAGTACAAGCAAATGTCAGAAATTTGTATATATTGGTCATTCAGTATCTTCAGAGGTATCAAATATTTAACCTCCAGAAAACAAAATCAGAGTTTTGTCACAAGTTCACAGATTCTTACAAATTGGTATAGATTAACTGAAGAGGGCTAAAGTGAATTCTAGACCATGGAGGTCCTGTGCTAGCTTCTGCCTCCACTGCTTGCATGCTGCAGACAGAGTGGCTATGTGCTGTAAAACTCAACAGGGAACACTGCTGTTAACTTGTGGTGAGGTCTTTTTTGGCCTATTTAAAACACAGAAAACATTTGGAACATGAAGAAGCCTACAAAGCATCAAGTGGGGGAATATCCCCCCTGAGTAGACCCGATGGGAACAGGAACATGGTTGCCTCCTGATGACTCCTTCAGAAGCCCTTGGATGAAACAGATCAGAGGATGGGGCTAGTGACAGGAGGCACATGTTGAAAGAAGAGGAGATGTGTGGTATCTACCTTAGAAAGAGAGCAAGTAGTTTCAGAGCCCATGCTGGCTGGCCTTACACATCCAGGCCATCTGGGTTTGCTTACATTAAAAATAATGGGCTTTCCATGACCTGGAGCAGTCCAAGACCTCTAATACTCAGAGAGGATTACAGTATCTTCATTTAGCCAAGCATATAACTGTTGTGCAAGTCTTGGACCTGCAGCATAAGGACATCTTGCTTTTCAGGGCAAAGAGCTGCAATATGGCACTCACAGAATATGAGAACTGAACAAGTTTAGCTAGTTAGCTGAATACAAAATTAGCAGTGGAAGTAAAAAGAAGCGTCTTTCACAAGCTCTTGCCTCAGAAGCTCTTTCACTTGTTGTTATACTGCCATCTTAGATAAAATCTCGAAAGTTGATTTCTCACTGACTGCCATCCACGAAGCTACCTGCAACACAGGATCTGGCCTCACCCTAGCTCTCTCTGAAATTAATGAGTTACTTTCAGTTACTTTGCATACCCTCCCTCTAGTTTCCTTCTAGTGTGGGACTAGGACTTAAAATTACTTTACTAACTAATAATGGGAAATAGCAACAACTGCCACAAAAAAAGACGCGATGCTGTACGAGTTCCAGTGACATACCTGGGTGAGGTGATTCCTACCTCATCCCTACAGCAAGCACAAGACATGTAGAAAGGATGGGGTAATGTGGTAGGCTTTTACAATTCCCCTTCCGTCAGTACAACATACAGTGAAAGCATTATATGGGCTTACAGACGCCTGCCAAAGCTCTGACTACTCCCTCCTCTACCAAGCTTGAGGGAAATTTCTCTAACTAGGAAAAAAACCCAGAAAAGCATTCTGTTACCATACTACCGTATTTCCCAGTGGCAGTACTCAGCTGCTGAGAAAGTATCAAGTCCTCCTTCTGCCTTCTCAAGGACTGGGTCTCCCTGCTCTCTCCTTGTATTCTGCATTAATGAACATGCCCTTCTGTTCCTCTCCCTCATTGGAACCTTTCAACTCATCCGTCTGTCACTTGGCAGTAGCTTCAGGAGGGCTCTTCCCAGGGACATTTCATGTTTATTCAAGTGTTGCTGTGCTGTGAGACTAAAGAAGCAAATCTTTTGCTTCCAGCTAGATCTGTTTATTCCCCAACACCACAGCACCACATATTCCCATACCAAAGGCAGGAAGGCAGATACCAAGTTGAAAACAAACCAGGGGACTATTTTCCTTTCTCATATTCCCTCTAGTTGCACGTGGCCTTTCTATTCAGGTAGTACACAGTGAATTCAAACAGGGTTTGCAGAACCCTTGTGAAAACAGCCTCTCTTTTTCTCCATGCCATTGTGATTCCTTTGGTTTTACCACAAGACTGTGCTGAGCTTAATGTATAGCAAGAAAGTACAAATGGATGGAGCAAGGCCAGCCCTCAGCCCTGTAATGGAGCCTCTAGGGACCTGGTAGACCTACTGACCCCATTTTGTAAAGAGCTGGACTTAGTCCTCACCAATACACTTAACTGAGGTCCAGATGGAGTAGGAGGAGCTGTATGTGCATAGTGTGGGTACCGTGGGGTTATCTTGGGATAGAAAAGCTCTTTCTCCCATGTTAAATGTAGGTGGTGGTTACTGCTGCATGATCCGAGGTAGGGCACAGGCTTTTTGTTCCTCAGCCTGGCTTGTCCTATATCCCTTGTGCCTGAAAAGAAGCTTGGGCAAGGAGCCTTCTTTGAAGTGAGGTGGTATTTGTTATCCTGGCCAGACAGGAGACAAAATGAGTCTGTAGATAGCTTAAGAAATTGCTTTAGAGTTCTTACTTTTTCAGGACACTCTGTACGGGAGCATACCCAGCCCACCACTGGCTAAGTGCTACCATGGCAGCTATGCTATGGGGCATGCAAAGGCTGCTTTTGGCTACACAGAGTAAACACTCTTGGATTACTTCTTGTATTCCACAGGGTGAGAGCCTGTGCAGAAACACCTACTTGAAGAGTAGTTTATGTGCTGTGACATGCTGAAACAGCAGTTCCTGTTCTCTCTGAGCCCACAAAAAAGCTGTATGTGGAATTGCTCATGGTGGCAAATATGGGAAATTAAGATAATGCTTGGCATTCAGAACAACCTACAAGAATAGCAAAGGATTATAGCTCTCTACACGCACACAGTCCTAGGTGAGCATGTATGGTATGGATACAACATCATAACAGCAGAACTACCAGCAAAAATGGTAAAAACTACAATAAAATTTACTTCTATTAAAATCAAACTTTAAAAAGGTGCATATGCTAAAAGGATGCCAGAAACCATTTCATTAGCATTGCAAGAAAACCCACAAGTTAAACAGGTGAAATTCAAAGCTTGCAATAGTGAGCTACTCTGCATCGTGGGAATACATGAATTAAAGATTTATGTAAATACATTAGAAAAGACAGACCAAAAGGAAAACTGCCAGAAGAGGGAATAGCCCTTGCTCCCTGCAGTGCACACTCAACAAGGTTACAGGCTGATTGCAAAGAGGATTGTGATCAACAGAGAATGAAAGGCTGAAGCAGTCCTTCATTCTAGGGGTGTCCTGCCAGCAACCCAGTGGCAACGGGATGCACAACAACTTTGAGAAACTGCAAGAGTTAAAGAATCTCTGGGTTTGAAATACCAACACAGTAGTCTCAAACACTACTCCAGAACAGATTTAGGCCTAGACCAGTAAAGACTGGGGATCAGCATTTAAAGTTTGAGACCTGGAAACTTGAATGCCAGCACTCTCTTGTTGAATGCTGGATTCATATCAAGGAATCAGTAGATTGAATTGGTAGATAGAAGATCAGCCTGCTGTGAATGGCTTATCGTCAGCTCTAGCTGACAAAAGGGGCTAGATAAACATTGTCTTTTCCTGTGTCTCACAAACATGAAAAGTAACTTTCAGCATACAAATTTACAAAAGGAATAAAACCGTGAAAGATCTACTGATTGCAGACATGGTCCTTCAAGTTTGTGAAACAAAGCTAAAGGTAGATTGTACACCTCCTCATCGGATTAAGAAAAACCTGTTTACAAACAAAACATGGATTGTGGTTGCCAGAACTACCAC
The DNA here is from genome assembly GCA_013389945.1 of Fregata magnificens. Taxonomy (NCBI): domain Eukaryota; kingdom Metazoa; phylum Chordata; class Aves; order Suliformes; family Fregatidae; genus Fregata; species Fregata magnificens. The sequence continues at coordinate 211,271 of WAAD01007766.1, forward strand.
TGAGACCACGGTAAATTATCAGACAATTAGTATCAGGCAACCCACAAGGCACACTTTCTACCCCGTTATCAGCTAAAGGAGAAGTTCTGAATATTAGATGTGATTTTGTGTACAAGCTCCAGGATAGCAAATTCTCCAGTGTAACAGGACAGGGTATTAAACCCACCCCTCATCCTCACACACAAAATCAACTGGAATCATTCAAATATTAGAAAATAGCTGAGGATGCTTTATATTGGCCCAAATGAATGAATGAAAACTGGCATGTTGCAAATGTCAAAAATATAGTCAAGTCAAAGAAAAGAAACAAGCTTAGTGGTTGGTTGAAGTACCATAAAACAAATAAAAATTTTAATAATATGATTAGCTATGATAGCTGGTTGTGAAGCTAGGCACGAGGTAAAGTTAATTCTCAAAGCCAGCAATGAATCTGGATGAACCCAGATGGCTGTTTTTTTCTGTGGCTTTCTTTTTGCATACAAGAATAGGCAATGTATTATCACAGAACCTGAAGGTCTACAACTCAGTCAAATGAATAATTCTTCTCCCAGTTAGATGCAATAAAAATGTTGTTTTTTCCCATTGTTTTATTTGCCAGGATTTATTTTCCAGGCTGTCATATTGCACTCATATTGCACATCATATTACACTCTTTACATTCTGCATCTCTCCTGCTACCTGGAATCCACTCCGGGCTACTGAGGACTGCTCAGAATTGAATGTGAGAGCTGCTTTTTGTCATCTTTATTGGCAGGAAGATGAAGTTCAAACATGTAGGTACACTACCTAAGAATAGATATACAGATTCACACCCCAGGTCAATCCAACCTATTGTCCAGTTCCAGCAACAGATGCATAGGGAAGAGTACAAGAACAAGGCAAGCGTGGAGTAAGACTTCATCCTCTCTAGACCTCAGCAACTTGCAGCTGGGATTTCCTTGGTTGGAAACATATCTATCTATTTAACGGCTCTTGGTAGATCTTTTTCTCCCGTGAATACGTTCAGTTGTGTTTGAACCCATGTAAACCTTTAACAGCCATGGTATTTTTCAGCAAGCAGTTCCACAGCTTAACAGTGTTTCTCAATTAAACCATCTCCTTTTGTTTGCTTTGAAACTGCCCCTACTAGTTTCATTTAATGATTCCTTCTCCTTGTATTGTAAAAAAAAGGCAAACACTTGCTACCTACCTATGGTATCTGTTTTGCTCTATCATATGCCTCATCCTCTAGTTTATCATATTTTCAACATCGATCAACAGCTTAGTATCCTCATTACTAAAAGATCCATAAGCAATTGAAGCAGAAAAACTTATTCCAGTTAGTGCAGAAAAGCTCAATAAGAGAATATTTAGTATCAGGACTAAATCTTCTTCTACCCAATTCCCACATAATTGAAGGAGAAACAGTACCTCTTACCATCTCCTTAGAGGGCTCAGTTCCCATTGAACTCGGTACCTTTCAAGACGAAGCTTTGAGGTGAGAAGTGTCTTCCACATCAGGTTCCACCAGGGTCAACATCTACTAGGTACAGTTCAGTCTGACCACAGGCACCACATCCTGGACCCACCAAACAGTAACAGTCAGGGATTTCTGGTCTGCAGGGAAAAATGTTTTCCCACATTTTTTGCTGTATTGGTAGTCAGGCTCCAAGGCACAATAAAGATATATCTGTAAGTGTTATAGTCGATACGTTCATGTGTCATCAATTTACAATGAAAATAAGTAAATTAAAAGAAAAAATCTTAAAGGAAAAATACTTCTGTTATCTGAAAATAATATTACACAAGTATCTCTTTTTGGAAATTATCCATTCATTTTCTTCATAAACATTTACTAAGGAGAAAAGTATTTTATGAACATATGGCACTTGTCTCTGTTTTGGATGTAAAAACGTCTGGTATTTTGCTGACTTCATTTCATTGTGAGTCACTGTGTAGCTTTGTATAAACACCAGGGTATTTTCATCAATTAGAAATAACTGAGATTTTCAACATAACATTCCCATATTTACTTGTGCTTGAATAGTTCTGCTAATATCCTAGACAATGCACATATATATACTATACTGCACATATATATATATACTATACACACAGGATCCCTGTTCCTAAAAAATTCCAGTCAAAGAAATAATGCCTGAGGAGCCATGACTCTGCTCTAAAACCCCACTGTATCCATTAGCAAAAACTCTACAGATTTTCCCTGTAAGCGGGTGTTCTTCATCAGCTAGGATACTGTGGTCAGGAAAAAGAAATAGTCTTTTAAAATCTCATTCTAATGGAAAAAATACTATCATCAAGTGAGTGGGCTGTTTCTTAAGACAATTAGAGCGTATACAGAATCTCATCTGATTGTTTCAGAGAACGTTCATTATAATATGGTCCTGCATGTTGTTGGTAACTGGATACCCAGAGTGAGCAAATTAATTGCCCTATCAATACTCCAAGAACTAGATTGATCCTGTCCCAGTTCTGGAGCACTGCAGGAGAAAGAGGATACCAGAAGTCCTGCCCTCCTCCTGAAGCTTGTAAAAACACTCACTTTACTCATGATCCACACTGGCACAACGCAGAACCAAGACAGCAATCCAAGTCACTGTGGTGGCATCTCTAGAAGTGGCAAAGACATGATCACATATGGCAGGACAAGCATCAGAAATAGGTTAGAAGGAGAAAGTGCTTATCCAATTACAGAGGGCACTTCCATGGGGGATAGATGATGTGGGTTCAAATCTCTTTAGGAAAAAAGTGTGTTTATAGCCCAGGCTCCTGGATAACTGCTCCAGCCTTTGAGCTAGCAGGTAAAACAGAGATAAAAGCTGTGTGAAGCCAGCCTGTCCCATGGCTGAAATCACAGTTTCTAGTCAATTTACTTCTCAAGGCAAAAGGGGAGCATCTTCTCCGACCTCGTCATAGTGAAAACAGGCACAACCTTTGCTGTTTGTCCTCCCACAAGGTGACACTAGATGGCAGCAACTGAAGTGGCAGCAGGAGCTGCGGATCTTTCTGGCCCAGAAGGCACTCTGGCAACCAGCCGGCCTGGAGTCGTTGGGGCGAGCTCATAGTCACCGCTCCTCTCTACCTTACTGCCATGGAGGGTGCCACGGTGCTCAGGCAACTCGTCAGAGGGGGTACAGACATGGAAATGAAGTCACCTGCGCTCTGACTTTCCTGCTTTATTACTATTTCGTGCTTTTCTCTACACTGACTTGCCCATATCTGGTTGGTCCATTTTGTGTCTGAGGCCTCTTTGCCTGCACTAAAATGATAAGTTTTCCCAAATTAACATGATTGAAGGTATTAACCAGTCTGTTGTTCTGATGGCCTCTTTGGAGTCGAATGGGTTAGTTTTCGCACGGCATTGTAGAAATAGTCACAATAATGACCTTGTCAGTAACAATTCCAGAATCAACAAGCACAGTAATAGATTGATAATGTCATAACTGCTGTTCAGACAATTTGTTGCATAGCTTCCTATTTCTGAGGGCAGCTGATGGGGGAAAAATCTGACACTCTCCAAAACATGAACAGTGCCAATATAGGATATGTTCCGCTCGTTCTCATAAGACAAGACTTCACTGCCAGCAAAACCACAGGCTTTTCAAAGTTTAACAAAGGTGTATCAAAAGACAATAAGCAGCAACAGCATTAGTATTGCCTTTGGAATATTCACATGCTTCCTGTCCTCTGCATGTCATTTTTGTTCAGTATCTCTGCCACAGTTAAAGCTGTCTCACTGCTCCATATACCTGTCTTTCCCAGGGGGTTTATTGCCAAGTTCGGAAAATGTGTTTGGGGCTTAAATCTGGAATTCAGACTCTCAGCTTGGGAAAAGAACATCCTTTACACAGTAATTCAGATTCTGACTTTGAGCTAGTGAAGACGAAATCCAGTGCTTAGTCACTGATGGGAATTGCAGTCATTTTACTCAAGACCTCAAAAGTCAATTGCTAGCTGCAACTTCTGCTGCTGCGATGTGGGGTAGTCACCTAAAGATAAGTGCCTTAGAAGACAGCCAAACCATTTACATCTTTGGTTGAGCAATTCTGGCAGTGGCCATGCTATCTGTCTGCCAAGCCGCAGGAAGTAGAAGGGAGGGGTGGAGACATGAATTGTCACTGTGCATAAGCATACGAGAGGTAGAAGCGGTGGCAGGTGACCCAAGAGGATTACAGAGACACTGTCTGAGTATGCAGGAAAAGGGTTTTGAAAGCCAAAGACCACCAGAAGTTGAATCTAAGGAGGGACATGAAGGGTGAAAAGAAAGGCTTCTACAGGTATATGAGCAGCTAAAGGAAGACTAGGGAAAATGTGGGCCTGCTGCTGAAGGGGGCAGGAGACCTGGAGACAAAGGATATGGAGATTCTCAATGACTTCTTTGCCTTGATCTTTACTTGTAAGAGCAGCCTTCAGCAATCCCAGACCAGAGGGAAAATCTGCAGCAAGGAAGACTTACCCTTAGTAGAGAAGGATCAGGTTAGGGAACATTTAAACAAACTGGATATAAACAAGCCCATGAGACTTGATAGGACTCACCCACAAGTGCTGGGGGAGCTAGCCAATGTCATTGCAAGGCCAAACTCAATTATCTTCGAAAGGTCATAACAATGAGCAGAAGTTCCTGGCAACTGGAGGAGAACAAATGTCACTCCTATCTTCAAGAAGGGCAAGGAGGATCTGTGAAACTGCAGGCCAGCCAGCCTCACCTCAGCCCCTGGGAAGGTGAAGGATCAAATCCTTCTGGAAGCCATTTACAAACATGAAGGACAAGAAGGTGATTGGAAGTAGTCAGCGTGGATTTACAAAGGGGAAAACATGCCTGACCAACCTGATAGCCTTGTATGATGAAATGACTAGCTTGGTGGATAAGGGGAAAGCAGTGGATGTTTAATCTTGATTTTAGCAAGGGTTTCAACACTGTCTCACATAACATCCTCATTGACAAACTGAAGTACTGGCTAGATAAGTGGATAGTGAGATGGATGGAAAACTGGCTGAACTGCCATGCTCAAAGGCTTGTGATCAGTGGCATGAAGTTCAAATGGAGGCTAGTCACTAGTGGAGTACCTCAGGGGTTGGTACTGAGGCCAATACTGTTTAGCATCTTCATTAATGACTTGGATAAACAGAGAGAATGCACCCTCAGTAAGTTTGCAGACAATACGAAACTGGGAAGAGTGGCTGATACACCAAATGAGTGTGCTGCTGTTCAGAGGGACCTTGGCAGGGTGGAGAAATGGGACAACAGGAGTTCTTATGACGTTCAACAAAGTGAAATGCCAAGTCCTGTCCCTGGAGAGGAATAACCCCAGGCCTCAGGACAAAGTGGAGTCTGACGAGCTGGAAAGCAGCTTTGCAGAAAAAGACCTGGGGGTCCTGGTGGACACCAAGTTGAACATGAGCTGGCAATGTGTCCTTGAAGCCAGTGGCATCTTGCGCTGCATTAGGAAAATGTTGCCAGCCGGCTGAGGGAGGTGACCCTTCCCCTCCTCTCAGCATGGGTGAGACACATCTGGAGTGCTGGATCCAGGTCTGGGCTCCCAGTACAAGAGTCCCTTACATACTGGAGTGACTCCAGTGAAGGACCACAAAGATGATTGAGGCACAGGAGCATCTGTCATGCAAGGAGAGGATGGGAGAGCTGGGACTGTTTAGCCTAGAAAAGAGAAGACTCAGGGGAGCTTACCTGATACGGAGGGGAGGTAAAGAAGATGGAGCCAGGCTCTTCTCAGTGGTATCCAGTGAAAGGACAGGGGCAATGGACACAAACTGAAATCCAGGAAATTTCACTTAAAAGTGAGAAAAAACTTTTTTATTGTAAGAGTGGTCAAACATTTGCCCAGAGTGGTTTCCCAGAAAGGTTATTGAGTCTCCATCCTTGGAGATATTCAAAACCTGACTGGACACAATCATGAGCATCCTGCTGTAGGTGACCCTGCTCTGAGCAGAGTTGGACCAGGTGATCTCCAGAGCTCCCGTCCACCCTCAACCATTCTGTGATTGTGTGAATCTGTGATTCGGTGTCAAACAGCTTAGTCCTCACATGTCCCTCATTGCCTTCTGTGCTGCAGAGGCCACCCAAACTCTGTGAGAAAAGCGCTGCAGTGCTAAAGCTATGTCTGCCATGCTGTATACAGTCAGCACACACAATTACCTTCTTGTGCATGCCTGATGTGTTCATGTTGTGATCATTGCACCAAATAGAGAAGGCCCAACAAGAAGTCTGTGCAGAGATATCATTTTTTTAACAGTAGCAGGAAATGAAAAATCATCTTCACAGTCCAGGGACAAAGCATCTTTTCTGGCAGCTCCCTGGGGAGCTGGCTTTGGCTCACTGTCTCGTTTCCTCAGCAATACAAGACACTGTAGGATCAAGAAAATAACAGGAAAAGATTAACAGGCACCTTCTGGAGTCCTGTCTGTAAGATATCTGGTGCTCTGTTGGAGCTGCACCTGTATGACTTTTTAAAGGAGTAATTGTGGTTCTGAGGAAACAATTACTCAAAACTTGCTAAAAATGACAGAAAATTGAGATTAGTCTGAATTTGGAGCTCTCTGCCATTAAAAAACCTTTCAGAGTGAATAAACATTTGCTAAACTGACAGAACCTATGGGAAAAACTAATTATCACCTGTGATATTAATGGCAGAGAGCATCTTGGTGATGATACTGTGCTACTTGAGACTGATGGTCTAGCTGTGCCAACCAACACACTTTCATCAGAAATACTACAATATTTGCTGTTTTCCCTCAAAGCTACCACAGCTCCTAAAATACTATGAATGCTGTGAATGCATGAAAACCTCACTGAAAGTATCCAAACGTTGTAACTACTGGCAGAAGCTTGAAAAGACTCTGAAAGCTCAAAAGTCTAAATGGCAACAATAGTCTGGATTACTGATGATTTCAGAGAGCCTGATTCACGTCATTTGAACACACAGGACCAGCAGTGTTCCTTACAGTTCCTCCTCTCAGACACAGAAGAGAAATCATCCAACTTTGCCACTGTGGGGCTCAGTCGTCTGTGCAAGGCCACTGCCTTCTATTTTTTTGACAGTCAGGTAACGGGTGTTCTTTACCTGCAGAGAGGTGAAATTTTATAGTCTCTATGAATGAGGAGGACAAGGTGTTGAGAAACCTCTTCTTACCATAGCTCCAATTTCTTCCTTAAATCAGAGCCTATTGTCACACACTGTCTAGCTTTATAAACTTATTAGCATTTTTGCTAATAAATACCCTGTAGGATTTAGTAGCAGCTTCAGTGGCTCCATGTGTTACAACCAGAAAGATTTTCAGGTTTTTGTCAACTCTCAACTTTATACTTATGATATCTTTTACAACTTCTTAAGGTTTTAATAAATATCAGGCTGTGCTGAAAATATTTTTATTTGTCAGATCACATTTTTTTAAGAAGTTTTTGATGGAGCTCTCAAACAGCATATGCTCATGCCATTTTTCTCTTTTACAAAAATGTATCCTATTGAAATGTTTTAGAATATTTTTTACTGCTGATGCACTACGAACCACAGGAGATCTTGCTGACCCCACCAGAGATTAATGGGTCAGAATCTGTGTCTTTCTGTGGAATGGAAGATGTCAACACTAAAAGCTCCCTTACCCCACAGATAGCTGGTCCCAGTCCTGTTGTTTTTTCCCGTCTTCAGAAAAATCCTTGGCAAGAACTGACAAATTTCCAAGAATCTTCTCTTCACATCTCTCTCTTTTTCTTTTGATGGACTCTCTCATCATTCTAAATGCAGACCTCTTGCAGGAATGTGGACCAGACGTGAGTGTAAGCCAAATGGCTTATGCCTGGAACAACAGCAAATGAACAATGAAATACAGCAATGAGATGGAAAAAAAGAGATTTACAAGGATTTTTTTTTTCCCCGTAAATGTTTCTCACTTTTTAATTGATTTGACTCAACTGTGCAATTAGCTCTGGCCCACTGGATGGCCATCTGATCATGTGGAGACACCATGTCCTGTGCCACCTTATACACATTTGAAATTGATTTGTCAAAACTGGCAGCACTGCAGAAGTTTTTTCACACTTTAACCTAAGATAGAACAGGCAGAACTTTTTTTTCCGTTTTTTCTCAGTCCAGATACATCAAAAAAAGCTTGCTTCTTCTAATTAACCATCTGACTTCCTGTAAATGAGTGAGCATGTTGTTGCCCTCTACTGACTGGCCTATATACACTAAAATGGAACTATTACTAAGTTCTTTCAATAATATTGGTCCTGTTAAAATGGCAAAGAGTGTTGATTTTTTGGCTGTCCTTCTGCAGGTGTGAGGCTCTGAGTTACAAAATGAGACCCACGTTTTTATTTTAAAGTCTTCATCCAGCAAAATGCCTTGGTGTTTAATTTTAAATCAGCTGCACTGCACAAACTCTTAAACTTGAACACACATTTAACAGCTTTAATAGTTGGAGGCCTCATTTGGGGTGTACAGTTTTAAGCAGCTGTAATCTGATTTTCAGATATAGTCATTAATTTTGTCCTATATTATTATTCTCAATTTTTCCACTCTTCTGATGCTGTCCTGCTTCTGGTAAGTTAAGAAATGGAAGACTATCTATCTGTCTTCTACATACAGTTGTATCTCGCCGAACACCCAAAAATCAGAAATGCCAGTTTTTAGTGAATGTGGATGACTCTAAGGAATGGTTAATGGTTCCCTTACGTTCTAGCCCTCATATTTACATCTTAGTCCAGACTACTAAAAATTAAGAGTTCCTATATAGGAAGAATATTACAGTCAGGCAAACATAACTTCAAAAAAATAGAGGAAGAGGGGTACTACAGAATAGTCAGCATCACCTTAGTCCCTGTAAAGATTACAGAGAAATCCTCACAGGAGCCATTTTCAGGAAGGAGAAGAAGGTGACTGGGAACAACCAGCATAGATTTACCATGGGCAAACTCTGCCTGGCCAACCCCATTGCCCTCTACAATAGGATGACTGATTTTGTGGACAAACAGAGCATGCCATTTGCCACAAACTTAGCAGGCCTTTTGACATGGTCTCCCCTTGGCACTCCTAGAGACAAACTGGGAAGATATGGACCATGGGCAAATTCCAAGATGGGTGAAAGACTTGCTAGACTGGTGGGCTCAGAGAGCAACAGTCAACACTTTGAAGTAATGACTGTTTAAGAGCAATGTTCCTCAGCGATTGATACCAGGGCTGGTATTGTCTATCCTCTTCAACAACTGGGGCGATAGCATGGACTGCACCCTCAGCATGCTGAAATCAGTTTGGACGGGGAACAGCCTGGAGACCAGGGTTGCTGTTAGAGGGGGCTCAGCAAGCTGGAGGATTGTGCCAACAAGAACTTCACAAAATGTGACAGACAAATGCAAAGCGTTGTACCTGGGAAGAATAAACCTGATGCAGGAGAACAGACTGAGGACGGCAGCTCTGCAAGAAAGGACTGGGCTGGTCTTGGACAACAAGTTAAATACAAGCAAGCAGTGCACCCCTCAAAGACTAACCATACATTGACTACATTAGCAAGACGGTAGCAAGAAGACTGAGGGAAGAGGTTACTCACTCTATATGGCATTTGTGTGGCTCCGTCTGGAGTACTGAGCCCACCTGGGGACTCCCCAGTATGAGAGATATTTTGCCAAGCTGGGAATATCTCCAGCAGAGGTCAGGGGGCTGGAGCAGCTGATGTTTCAGGAGAGACTGAAGGAGGTGAGTTTTTTCAGCCTGGAGAAGGCTAAGAAGGGGTCTAATTGCTGTCTTGATCTACCTAGAGGGAGGTTTTAGAGAAGACAGACTCACAATCTTCTCAGAGGAACACAGGAAGGGACAAGAAGCAGCAGTAACAGGCTGCAACAAGGGAAAATCTGACTGGATCTGGTGAGGGTGGTGCAACATTGGAACAGGGGCTTAGAGAGGTGGTGGTATCTCCATCCCTCAAGGTGTTCAAAATGCATCTGGACTGCAAGCAATCAGACCTAGCTATAAGTTAGAATCACAGAATCATAGAATATCTCAAGCTGGAAGGGGCCCATAAGGATCATCACGTCTAACTCCCTGCTTCTCACAGGGCTACCTAAAACTAAACCATACGACTAAGAGTGTCGTCCAGACGCTCCTTGAACTGTGACAGGCTTGGTGCCGTGACCAGTTCCCTGGGGAGCCTGTTCCAGTGACCGACCACCCTCTCAGTGAAGAACCTTTTCCTAATGTCCAATCTGAACTTCCCCTGTCGCAGCTTCATTCCATTTCCTCATGTCCTTGTTAGCCCCAATTTGAACAGGAGTTTTGCCTGGATGACCTCCAAGGTCCCTTGCACCTGCAGTTATCCTGAGTCCATGGCTCTAAGAATACTTTAGGTCCCGTTTCCCATAGTGCACTATGGAGCAGCAGTTGTCACGGCCAGGACTCCAAAGACTATTAAGATACAGGGCCTAACATCCTTCCTATCTATATAAATGTCTCTCTAGTCATATTTGAAAATACTCCTCCTTCTTTACTGCTCTTGGGAAACAGCCAAAATCTAGTTTAACAGCCTAACTGGGAAGGACTGGGAGGAAGAATTCCTCATGGTAGAAGAAAGGAGCATGGGATGCCACAAAACCAGTAAAATGACCTTTTTTCTCTTTCCTGGTCTCCCATGGAGGGGGGTATAAGTGCGGTGGAGTGTCGCAGGGCACGGGCTGCCCCTGGACCCAGGGGCCAGGGCACCAGCCGGGCCATGAGCAGCCCCCCTTCTGTGAAGCCCCCCCGTGTCACACCACCCACAGCTGCGAGCAGGCGATTTAGGTCAACCCAGCCCATTTCCACCATCACCATGCTCTCTCCCAGCACAATAAATAGAAAGGCTATTTTGTCAAGCCCGGCTGTTTTTATTCAGGAACTTCTTGGAGGAAGCCTGAGTGCGTAAACAGGAAAGCAGGGGCTGTTTTTACTTCACCCATCTATAGCCGGTACACACGGGCTGACATCAGGCGAGGGCCAGCTGCACTGAGCGCAACCAACAATTTGCTCCTGAGGCAGCAGTACCAGTGCCAGGGCAGGCACAGCTGGAGGGAAATGCAAACACACTGCCCTTCCAGAGCCACTGCCACCCCAACACCCCTGTGCCCACCCCAGCTCCCCTCCCAGGTCCCCATCCATGCTGGGGGCAGTGGGGAGGCAAAGGGGTGCCTGGAGGAGCACCCTCACTTCTGAAATTCATGAGCAAGACATTTTTTTCCTGCAAGAGTGCCAACCTCTTGGTGCAGCTTGCTAATCATGGGGGGCCTCGCCGCAGTCCCCCAGCACCCCTGTGCTCGCATGACGTGAAGCGCTGCAACCGGGGAGCACCGGGCGCCTATTTTCAGCCCTTGTGGACTGGAATTGCAGGCTGCACTGCGGATCTCCCTGCAGAAACACTGGTGTGAAGGAAAAGCGGCACCACACTGTAATTTTGTCTCTAGTGATGGGGTTTTCTTTCTAAATCCTGAGTATCACTTTCATTCACTGCTCCAGGCTACAAGAAATATGCCTCACCTACAGCCATAACGTCTTCTCTCCTGCCTATATGTCACCGTATAATAAAATGTGCAACAGTTTTACAGTCATTGTAGTTATTGCATGACGTGTACAAAGCACACTGGCTTATATGACCACACAAGCGATTAATAAAACTGGTTGCCTGCTAGAAGTGATCTTTAACTAAAGGTTGAGCAAAATTGGTCTGGAAACCTTGAGAATACTTTAGAGTGATTGCTTAAATCACAGAGACACAGAGTCTGCAGGAGGTGGATCTTCATGCAGCTTTCATCATTAATGTTTTTCTCTCCATGGTCTCAACACCTTTAAATAGGACATTCTACCAAATAATATTTATGTTAATTTGTTTATTTGCTACCATAGAAAAAAAACAACTGCAACAACAGTGCTAAGGGAACAAGCGTGAATAGTAGTGAAGAAGTGCCTTGGTTATGAGTAATTTCTGTCTCTATTTTAAACATAGGGAGTAAATTCTGCTCAGTTACACCAGCCTAAATTGGAGAAAGGTGAATTCTGTGAGAATTGAGGACAAAATTTAGCCCACAATTTCAAATTACTGCTTCAGAAAATAATGAAATCAAATTATTAATTTTATTAGTCACACAGCTTATTTTATACTTTTCTTGTAGTTAGTTACGTGCATAAACTGAACATAAAATTAATTTCCTCATGTGTTTTACTACTTGGTAATAACTTGAAAGCCACAATAATAGTGATCTTAATTTATATCAGAGAGTACAACAACCATTAGCTCTGCAACAGAAAATGACAGGAGGTGTGGAAACAGCAAGCACTGCTCTGTCAGGACAGTACCACCTTATGCTTGATTTTATTGCAGAAATCAGATTGTAGTGTGGAGTACAGCGAGAGCCCTCAGACAAACAGATTTACCCCATGCCTTTCTGGATCTTTAGTTCACTATAAATAGAACCTCACTGAGACTTTTTGGGAGACCTTAGTTTTTCTGCCTTTTTTTTCTATCCTATCAATAAGAGGGCTTACTCATTTTCTACCCTGTCTTTAACCTGGAAAAGATGAAACATAAGGAAATGGTAAGTTTCAGGCTAGATTCTTCTCTGCTGTTGACCAGCTGAGTTCATGTCATACTGGCTCCCAGTTAATGCCCAGCTGCCTTTTCTAAACTCCCTTTCTGCTTTAACTCCATACAGTCCGTCTGCCAGGCAGGAGTTGTATACAATTCCCAGAGAGTCACTGGATAGACTTCAGCATTTACTAACTTTGTTTAAACTCATCAGGGACCACTATAAAGAGCCGTACAGAACTAACATGAGACTTGGGTATTTGATCCAGGGTTTAATGTTACAGTTTCCAGCAAACACACAGTTTTGTTGAGGTTTCTTTTACAGTAAAAAGGCAGAAATTTCTGCATTTGGCAATGCAAATTGAATAGGTGACAATAGACATTGGCTGTTCCAGCTGAGTTTGGTTTTGTTGCATTTCTATCATGGAAATAAGTAGCCGAAGACAACTCCTCCTAGGAGTTCAAGTGGTGTAAATCAAGTATAAACCATACAAAATCAATGGAGGTACTTTGATGCAAATGGGAGTAGAGCCAGACTCGGCATCTCTTACAAACAATGCAGCATGTAAAGGAGATGTCTCTGTCCATTCATATTGACATCCAATGAGTCTCTGCTAGGTGCTCTTCAGGGCAACTGCTATTTCACAGCTCTCTCAGTCAGGACAGAGTGATATAACAGATTTTCTATTTAACCGTGTGCATGTGTTAGAATGCAGGTAGAGAAGGTAAACAAGCTCATGCCTGGATGTGTTGCAGCATCCTTTCCAGCCTCCTTCTGCATCAGACTTTCAGAAGTGCAGTTATTGAGCCTTTTCTCATCTCAGCACAGGCAGACATACTGCAGTGGCCAAACTCTCATTTTCCTGTCTTCCAAGATAACATGATACAACAAGATTTCAAGAATCTCTGCCTTTCTCTCCCCCTGACCTCCAAAAGCCTAAGACAAGGCATCTCATGCCTTCTTTCTCTGAGTATGGAAGGGAGGCAGAAAGTGCCATTTTACTGTGAAAAGTCAATATTTCAATTTAAAAAGAAAAACAGTAAGGCAGATCAATAGATCTTGCCTAGTGCACATTTATGAAAACAATCAGTTTGTTTAGGAGAAAATGTTGAGAGGCTGGGTGGTGGAACCGCAGACTAAGCAGGGGGACTCCGGGACAGAGGCTCTTGCTGCCTCAGCCTGTAAACTTTGAGATTTCATAAAATTCTGTCCCCTCCAGCAACATCAGCTCATACGCAGGTAAATAAGAGCACAGCAGCACATGGCAGGAGAGAGAATCAGCTCCTACATGTTTACATCCGCTGAAATTTGGAGCAGCTCAGTTGTCGGCTCGTGCACTAGGGAATGAAAGTCATGTGGCTTTCCTGGGTCTGGGAATAAGAGAGTTGCCAGTGTGAAAACAAAGGAAGATGTGGTAAAAAGCTAGGAGCTACCCAGAGAGTCCTGAGGTACCTGTTTTCAGAAAACAATCAATTCTGGGATGTAAGGGAAGAATTTAAAAACTCCCTGGAGCTCCACTGCAGTGTTCAGTACTGTTCCTCATGGTACCCAGTACAAATAAAATGTGAACTAAATAGGCCCATGTAAAGCATATTCAAGCTCGCTTTTTCCTTTCCTTTTAGGGTTGTCTTTCAAGTCTTTTTTCTTTGATTTCCGAATGAAATGTCTGCCTCGCCTTTGTGGTCAACCATGCCAGCCATCTAAAGGTCTCTTGAGAAGGAGACTCTTTTCAAGAGTTAGTAATCATGTATGAAGAATTTTGGTCACAAATACTTCAGGGATGTTGTCAAGAATAAGATGCAACAGAAATAGGCAAGTTAAAAAAAAAAAAAGCAGGAGCAGTCTAACAGAGCCAACTGCACTTCCTTCTGTCACACAGTCCTTCATGTATCCTTCAGCACAGGGCAATTCAGAGGATCCCAATAATTTCATCTGCAGGAATAAGCTGCTAGTCACATTCTCAAGCAACACAAATCTTCCTATATTAATGAACACAATGCTAAAATTGACATTTTAAAAACATGTACAACCCATCTTTCATGAAGTATCATCAGTACCACAGGTAAGTACCAAAAAGAATTAAGAGACAGTCCCTAGCTAGCAAACACCACTGACTTAAGCCTACACTTACAGTTTCTGAAACTATTATATGCTTTCTCTATTTGCAATGAAAAGGCATCTCCTTCTCCACTGAAAAGGAGACCATAACTTGGAAGATCACAGCAACAATGTGCCCATATGAATGATAACAAAATCAAATGCTTAGCCTGCTTTTGCTAGTAGTCTGTGTTCTGTGCCCCACCCATCAATATGAATGCTGAAGGCATCCTTAAACCATCACTTCTCCTCTACCAAATAGGCTGCGTGATTTATTGTCACTGGGTAGCATCCTACAGCCGCTGCAGCAACAGGCGAGGCCTTGCCTGGGGAAAACACGGTGTGGTCAAGCAGAAGGACCTTTATGGGAATTCAGTCAGCCTCGCTGCAATCCAGCAAAGTTACAGCCAAAGGCCGAAAACCCAGAGATGTTACATCTTGTTTAACATTTGTCACCTGTGAAAGAGTGCTTTTTTAACAGCAGAGGATCCTCAGAAAAGAGAAGCCAGTCTCTAAGCCCCTCTAAGAAAGTGTGCAGCTTTCCTTGCTACAGTGCAGGTGTCCTTTTCACAACAAATATTATTTCATTTCTGAAATCCATCAGATTTCTGCTTTGTATTAGTTTACAGAGACTCCCAAAGTATCCCTAAGCAATTTTGGAGTGGTGAGTTTATATGAAGTTCTCTCTGTAGCTGTGGTTTTGTCTGTCACTAAAAGATGAGGCAGAGAGATTTTTCCCTCAGTTGTTTCATTCCACCCGAAGTTCTAGCTAAATAATGTACCTAAATAAAGCAGTCCTGTACCCTTTTTTTCCCCTTTATCTATTGTTATGATGGAGCATAAGTTCATTACTTCCGCCAAAGCTCCAGTCGTTACATCATGACTGAAGTCAGGTGGGAGAGAGACAACATATTGACTATTAGGCAACACCCGTGCACAAAAGTGGGTTTTGTAGCAGGCTTTGGCTGTGGCAGAACAGGTGGTCACTACCGTGAGAACTGATGTCTGGAGGACAGAGAGTTCCTTTCCAACAACTAGGAGTACCAGGTGAACTGAGATTCCCTTAAGCATCTAAAGAAATAGCCATATTTAATGATCAGAATATCCTTGCAAGCAGTTTGGGAGGCCAAATGAGACTCAAAATCCAGGAGGCACATTTACAACATCCAATGCATTTCCAGTCAATCTGGTTCATACATTATAATCTGAAGGCAGAGCAAAGCACTCAGCAACTACTGCACTGCTCAAAGTAACAAATGACTCTTCTCAAGGTTTGGAGAAGTAAATAGATGTTCTTATTACGTGTTTATGTGAATCATTTGAAATGATTTATTGGTTTGTTTTGTCATTAAAACTACAGGCTATGAGTATCACTCAACTTCTGTTGTATGTGTTAAATTTTATCAGTCAGTCACATGCACTTTATTTTGGCTCTATTAATGGCTCCAGCTTCTTGAGTTTGAAGAGACCATGGGGAGTAATGCAAGGATCTATTTGAAGTCTCCAGCTATTTTCTATTTTGGCAAAGAAATAACTGACAGTAAATAAATATCATGCCATCATTTAGAATCATGTAGATGATTCTGGATCACCTTACGGAGCCCAACAAAATAGGAGGCAAGAAATATCAGCAGCCAACATAAGGCATGTGCAAAGATGAGCATAATACCATTAAACTGCTAGTACATGGAAGCGTGGCTATATTGAGCTAACTTGAACGAACTACTTGATCACTTCTTCCTGTGTTGCCTTTTCAAACTTGAGTCCAAAATTACTTGTTACTGCTGGACTCACTTCAGATCTAGGGCCTGCTTCTTGAAATAAAACTATTCATGACATTTTATTCACAATACAAAAATTAGGCCATTTCTGTATTTTTTTCACATACTTCAGTTACTAACATCTGAAGTATATAAGGATGCACTTGGAAATCTGGGTCTTTTTGCACCACAGTACACCTCTCCCATTGTCCTATCCTTCCAGTCTAGAGGTGCACAGTCGTCCCATCTCCAGCCTGACAGCTGATAACTCTTTTGCTGCTCATCATCTTCTGTGCTGCCTCATCAGACCTTAAAAGCAGCCACAGTATTTAAGGCTTCTAGCAGTGCCCAGGATTGAATACCTAGGGAAAAATCTAAGAAACAAGGGTAGAGTGCAACCCCCACAAATTATTCTCTTGAATTTGGGAGCAACCGCTACCTTAGAGACATCATCCCATCAGGAGGTGGCATTTGGTTCTTGTGTTATAAGAAATGCAAACAACTGTGCCATATTCACCTTCTCCGGCCCTTTATGATTTTATAGACAGTCCCTTCTTTCCTTGCAAGCAACAGGCCCAGTAATTAGCACTCTTTAAAATACAGAGAGCAGTTCCCACCTCTCAAGCAAACCCAGCATATGCCATCCCTTCCTTCTCCCTCTCCCCACACCGGTCCTTTCGTCCCACAACACAACACTGCTGTGCCAACACAGCCATGGCCTTTCCAGGACCACCCTGTAAAATGTATCAGCAGAGTGATTTGTGGTAAAAATGTCCTGCCACCCAAACCCGTATATGGTGAGATTCCAACCTAGCAAATGAGAGGTTAAATCCTGGTTTACATGAACTAAAGTAGACATCAATGTGTGTGTGTACAACTCTGGCTGAAGATTTCACAGCCTGTAAGGTCCTGGCTATCCTTTTTTCTGATTAGACCAGTCTATGGTCATCACATGATAATAGGTGCATGAGTTGAAGTGCTGCTTTAGCCTTTGAAAACCTTCTTGTGAAGTGGGACTTTATTTCCCTTCAGTCCATCCAGCTCTTACTCTACTCTTATTTCCACAGAGGTCTTGAACCCCTACTTCACCAGTAACCCTCAAAACATGGGAGAGTACAAAGCTCTGAGTAAAGATATTGTTCATCGCATACAGATAACTAAACCAAACTCGATGCTTCATCTCTTCAAAGTTTGCCTCATCTGCTGGCAACGTAAAAATAATTACAAAATAAAAGTCTTACCTCTTTCCAGGCCACTTTAATGACCTATTAGCAGAGAAATAACTGGTTTAAAGATACACTCTTGTGAGGGTGGATGTAAGAAAGAGCACATTAGATGGGGGGTGGGGGGTGAATTTATTCTGTTGTGCAGTTTCTCTTTCACCCATTTCCCAGCTTGTCCTTATCACCACCAAGATTACATAAGTCTTTCCCCTACTAGGAATTGGGCTTGCTTTAGCTGGTAGTGCTCCAATTAATGTTACCTTTATCTCTAGAATTGCTAGAATTCCTTATAAATCCTATGTGGGATGATATTAGCTTTTTTGGCCAATACTTTTAGAATATTTGTTTGTTTTTGCTCAGACAAAAATATTCAGGCCATTATGCTATCTAGTGCATTAGAGCTGAGCTCACCGCCTCTGCTCCAGAAGACGTCAGGACTGGCAAGGGCTACCCACAGGACAAACCACCTCCTCCTGGGCTATGCTGGTGACTTGTCCAGCACAGCCGTCACTGCTGTCATTGATGCCATTGATGGTGCCACACAGTTCCCTTCCCACAACAGAGCAAGCTGTAAAGATACCTGAGCAAACAAAGTTCAGCTCTCAGTTACATGAGATTGTCCAATGATAAATGCAGAAACTGCTTACAGATTTTTTCTTGTGGTCAGTTCTCCGCCACATCTTCTTTGCTCTATTTCTCTACTTAGATGTATTTTACTGTATCCTTTGCTATGTCATACCACAGATAAAATCACAGTGTTTACCAGCAGTCCTAAGAGCCGAAGCTCTTGAATACAAATCAAGAGTTAAACCTGCAGTAGGTACAAATTGATATATCTCCATTGATTCCATTGGATCTATGCCACTACTCTGGTTTTCATCAGGATATCTAGCAGGAAAATTTTCAGATGGGTTGTTTTTTAATACTAAGACATAGCAAAATAGTCCAGCCGTAGATCTCTTCCATGGAACAGTCTTCATTCTGAAACACAGATCATCAGCTTACTTTTTAAAAAATAATATAACAGCCTTTAAGTTCACTCACAGGTTACTTTTTTTTGCTGCTGAGATATACCCAATAGGTCATTGGGTTGTTTTTTATTTGTGGGATTTTTTTAGAAAGCTCATAATTCATATATACACACACCTTTCAAAAATCACTCTGTTGTTCGTGAGGAACTTGCTTTCAAAATAAAGAACTCATCCACATGTCCTGTCCTGGTGCTGGAGTTGCTGGAGTGGAAATCAGAGCTGTAGCCAGTGCACTTTAAAGTTTTTTCACTTAACAGACCACTTAGTTTACACAAATTGCATACTTGCAGGTTTCACCTGTCCAAATTGCAAAAACAAGCATCTACAAAATAGCCAAAGTAAAATCTGAGCCGCATTCAGAAGATGAATGGCATGCAAATGTAGCTGTTTGTGGATGGAGAGCATTTACACTTGCATTCAGTGCAGAGTTATCAATGTGACAGCTTCCTTTTGTTACTGCTATGTATTGGCTTCAATTACAAACCACCACAGAGCTGAGGACAGAGAAAAACTTTCACATTTCCCAAATTATTTCTGGAACACATGAAGGTCGAAAGGGCAGATTCTGCTCCACACCACACCCACCAGCTTGACACGAGTGGAGCGGTTCTATTGTGGGAGAGCAGGCTGGCCTGTGCAGGATTCACTGAGAGATTTTAAAGGAAACTTTTTGATAGCCAGGTTACACCAGTTTACCTACTATGCTACAGGGAAAGAAAAAAAACAAATTCTGTTTATACTGGGCAAAATCTCACAGTTTAATAGTTATGGGCTTGAGTGCTACAAGAGATCTTTTTAATAACAAGTGTGTTTTTCTCTACTGGCTATACTTCCTATATCTTTTTGCTCCCATGGAGCTGCATCTCCTCCCTAGTCTCAAAGGACCACGTGTTCTTCCTCTTTAGCCTCCACCACCTCATTTCAAATATTCCTCTCCTGCTGTAACCATGGCTATCAAAGCAACTCCACAGCAGGCAAGCGATCAGCACCCAGGGGAACATTGCAGCTCTGGAACCCCTCCTGATGCTACACACAGAGTTGTCTCAATCCCACTGCATTTTTTTTTTCTTTCTCCTCCCCACCTTTCCCCAGGCTCTCTCCCTTCATATTTATTGCAAAACACCAGACTTTCTACAATAAAGCAGAAGGAAAACTGAGTCCATCACTAAATGCAAGCACTGGCTTTATTCCTTCTGCCACTGGACCCCATATGCGCCTTGCATTTCACGCTCTCATGTAATGGAGGGTTCAGGTGTTTCTGATGTTGCTGCCAGGCACTAAAAGCAGAGTGATACAAATGTGAGCTAAAAAAGATCCTTCGATCCCTAACTGCAATTGTGGATAAAGCTGGGAATTCTCCAGCACACGCCAAGCAGCTGCTGCTGTGAACAGGCTCCAGGGATGTACTTTGGTGCATTCCTGGCCTGACTTAGTACCTCATGCTAACTCAGTTTTCAACCACAGTCATTCTTGTACTGGCTCATTATTATAGCACTGTAAAAATAAAATCTTTGGACAGTACTGAAACTTCCTCCTAGCTGCTGCTCTCATTTGCATAGCAGGCTACTATTCTGTATAATGGGGTGTCAGTTGTTTCCATCCTATTGCTTCTCTGATTTTCCTGTCATATTATGTTTCCATCTAATGCCCTTCATACACCTCTAGTACAATTAACAGGGTAGTTACTTGATCTCTGAATAACAAAAGTCATACTCAACTCAGCAGGAGTTGAGTGAAAGAAGCGTAAGATATTCTGGACTTGACCTTGTTAACTGACTTGCTAACTGAGATAACATTGAGTTTTAATATTAACAATGTTCCAAAGTACTTTTCTTGCATTTTTATGTTTCTAGAAAAGATCATATTATTATATTGTAACAGTTAGGAAAATATATGTTTTCACATGATTAACAGCTATATTATTAACAGGTATTTATGCACCTAAAGGGAATGAATTTGATATACGTTTTAATTTGGGTATTAAAAGGCTTTTCAGCATTTAATGGAGTGACTTTTATCTGCTCTTGACAGAGATATTTTTACGGAGTGTCACATGTTTGTTTTCTTTCAGTTTCTGAATTAAATAGATAGGAACAGAAACAACTACAAGCAAGACAGTCCTCACAACTATAAAACTCTCTGGCTTGTGAAAAAGCTGAGCAAACGTGGATTCCTCATTCTGGAACTTGCTCAGCAACACACTTCCAAAATATGTTCATTCTTGTTAAAGCCACTGATTCTAGTCATTCCAGCGAAGGCCTTTTAACTAAAATATTAGGGAAAAATTATTCCTTCATCTTTATTTGATGTTTGCATTACAGTTTTGCGCCTCAATGGCACCTTTGAGGCAACTGATACTTTCCAAAATCATCTTTAAGCAAAGATCAACAAAAAAGCTTCTGCAAAGATAAACTAAAATACAGAGTTAGATGAGAGCCTGTGTTGGAACCATGAATGTCTTCTGTAATATACAATCTTTTAGGAATGGTCCTCAGTGTTTTCCAAGCTGCATGTTAGACTGAGACCCTCTAGCCCATGAGAACATTTGACATATTAATTATTGTTGGCTATGTCTAAAGTGGGGGATGCAGGAACACTTCCAAGCCGAGTTTGACCTTGTGGTTGCAATTTCACTTATACCAGGGTGAATCTAAGTTATGCACAAGCTACCCTGCCTGGATGTTCCGTTCCCATATAAAGGACACCTGGGTGAGTATGTTGGAAGGCGCTCCCACAACCCTACTCTGATTAGATGAGGACAACTGAGACCCAGGCCTCGGGTCAGCCTATCCATTCTTAATAAGGATTTCAGGCAATGTCCTCAATAGCATCCTGACATTAATCCTCCAAAGATGCTGCAGGATAGTAAAATTTTGATTTTGCCATTCTTATTGGTCCAGAACAAAAGACATTTTACATATCTATATTGTCCTGGGCAGTCCATATCTATAAATAAATAAAGCAATGAAGATGCTTACAAAAACAGTATTGAAAAAATTAGGAGCAAGTTGGTTTTCACAGTGACCAAAACCAAACTGTAATGGAATTAACTGTATTTAAAAAGATAAATATTGGTGAGAGTTCAAGTAAGATATGGTCTGAGCTTTTTGGCCTGGACTGCTTTTGTTTTCAAAGAATTGTGTTTGCCTCCAAGCGCAGGTGAGGAATAGGAATGTGGAGAAGAGTGATCAAATTTCATCAGAAAAAGTACTGAGGAATAAAAGCAGCCATTACATTAATCCTCATCTTAAGACAAATTCTACTTCATGTCAGCAGTTGGTAAAGGGAGTGGGCAAAAGGTGACAACAGGGTAATCTGCCCTTTCCATGTCCTTAAGCCTCTTGAAAAATCCACTACCCTTGTTGGCGCAAGAGTTAGAGTTTTAACCCTTCAGCTGATGTACAGGAGTTACATTCTTTTTCAAAGAAGGAGAAAACCATGTTTCCCCATCTGGAAGCTGCCTTGGCACCCTGTTAGTATCCTGACGGCCATTTGTGTCAATGATTGCACTCACTCTCACTTTTGACTTGCAGGTAAAACCTCTGAGTCTCTGGCCCAAAATCAATTCTCTTTTATCTTGGTGGGAAGACTTCTGTCAGCCGTCTAAAAGTCAGGCACCTCATCCAAACAGGTGGCCTGGACATATGTGATGGGGTTCATCCCACCCCAACCTAAATGTCTAAGCTGGCTTAACTCCAGAGAGGCCCCCCTCTTTGCACTGGTTATAGAGCAGGCTAGACAACTAGCTTAAACCAGACCTGCAGCTTTTAGACAGTTAATGCTAGATTAAATGGATCCCACCTCCCGGACTTGTGTGCTCTTCAGACAGCCTCCAGCCACCCTAGCTCCATTTTGTCTTGAGTGTCCTGACCACTGTATACTGGGAGCAGGTTGTACCTACATTTTTTAAGAAGATGCCATGGCACTACAGACCAGTGTGGCAGCAGTAGCATCTGCCTATTGAACCATGCTTGAAGTGGTCCTGAGGCAATTTACAAATCCCTGTGCCCTTTTTAGGTTATTTTTATACAAAATTTACATCAGAGTAACTCTGACACCTTCGTTAATATTATCTGAGGTGTTGAGGTTACTCCTGACTTTTAGCAAAACGAGCATAAAGCCGACAAATTTTTGAAAGAGAAGCTCAGCAGAGCCTGTTTTCATGCAAGTCTGACCTTATAATTCCTTTTGCAAAATCAGCCCTACCGTTGAGGCACATCTGTTGAGCATGGAGTCAGATTATTTTTGCTGTGCCTGAGTATTTCAGTAAGTTTGCAGATGAACTCTGTAAGCTCTGGTGCAATTTAAAAGCTGTACACTGAATATGCTCTTTTCAGCCCCTGCCAAACTCCAGCTCACTGCAGGATTAACATATACATAGCATTCAAGCTGTAGAATACCTCTGAAAGGACAGTTCAGCATAGTCCTTAGACCACAGTAGTGCCATAACACATCTTCTGGTCACATCTAAACCACATCAACCTTGCTCACAATTAAGCACAAGTGAACAAAGACTGGAGAGGGAGTGGGCTAGTGACCTAGTTGTCTATACCCTCAGAGACAATAGAGGGAGACAAGCACTGCCCCAGGGTAACACATCTTGGATGGGACAGGATGGGATGGGAAGAATCACCCTCTGGAAGTGCCTATTCACTGTTCCCTGTGCAGGGATTGAAGACAACTATTTTAGGATAGACCTCTGACTTTTAGATGGCTAAAGTCTGTCAAGATGAAACCCATCCATCCCTGGACAGGAGAAGCTCACAGTCCTGTTTTTTCAGCCAGCTTGTTTGTCTTTGCCCTGAAATGAACTCCCATTAATCTCAGAGTAAGTCGTGGCTGAGAAGTAGTTTGTGAATCTGTTTTTTATCTTTACCACGTTTCAGCTCTCATTTACCAGCTTCCAGCTCAGCCCAGGTCCCTGGCCATGACCATGTGCATAGGCATGCTACCAGGCATGCCAGGACTGTTCTCAAGATAGGGGGCTCAGCCACCGAGCTGCGTAGGCACAGCCTTTGGCATCTCACTAAAGAAAGGGCAATAGAAACTTTATATTCCTGGAACGGCCTTGCTTCCTTGTAAGAATATCTCAAGTTTCTTGAGAATAATATCGTAAAAAATAAGAAAAGATTCTTATTTTCTTGGATTTTCCTTCTGGGAGACTACTCACTCTGGTTTTATTCACTCATGAGAAAGGGAAGAAAAATAAACGCCGTAGTGGTAGGACATGAAGAAGTGTATGTAATTTGATGAAGATTGAGTGCTGAACTCAAGTACTACTGGAGCCATAACATTTACTAAGCTTTGTATTCAGGGCAATACCCCAAGCTCTATTTTCTCTGTATTATGTTCGTCCTGGCTATTAATAGCCTGTATGACACCCATATGACCAAATAAATCTGGCCACTGTGGAGGACCCCATGGAAGTGGCTTGGTTGTGCTGTGTGTGGGCTGAATTTATGAGCAGGTTTTGAGGAAGCTGTTCAGGGGTTTTACCGCCCTCCGGGGAAGCGTCTCGCACAGCAGCTTTCGGGGTAGGAGGGAGAGGAGAGGAGGGAAGCGAGACCCCCTGTGTGATGGCAATACCTCTGGCCACTGCCGGCCTGGGGCTAGAGTAGGTCTGGGACCTTTGTGGTCCAGTCCTGGTGCCTAAAATGCCTGGTCCTGGGGGCAAGGGGGAGCAGTCTCCACCCCTGAGTGAGAATTCATTCTTTGTTTGTAATTTTACTTCATTCCGGTTTGAAGCAGTGAAAGAGTAAGACAAGATGGCAAATAAAATCTGGAGTTGCTTATTCAGTTTTTAGTTCTTTTCAGTTTGTCTCCTAAAAACTAAGAGCAAGTTACCCTCTTAAGACTAAGGGCTTGGATCATTACACTTTTACAATTTTTTTTTTCTTAGCAGCAGAGTAGATGCCAAAGTGTTAATAATATTCCTTGCTAAGGTTTGAAAAAGTACATTTTTTTCTGCAACTAAGCAAGGCTTTTTTTTTTTTCATTTTACCTACAAAATTGGTAATGGAATTAAAAAATGGTCTGTGCTTTGCCTTCCCCCAAGAGACCTTGGCTAAGTACTACTTCAGATAGTAGCAAAACATACAAGTAACTTGCTAAAGGGACTGTTCCGGCACTGAATTTACTGCAGAACAAACAAATGTGACATAAGCAAATAGGTGAACTCCTGAAAAGGGGCTGGGCAGGGCAAAGACTTGAGGGTTTTTTCATTGGTTTCTCTGGTTCAAAAGGCTTAATTTCTCAGCAAAAAACTAGCAGTGCGTGGCCAGGCAGTAGCAACTAGGCATGTTAACTAAATAAGCAATTTTAAACCATTCAATCAAGCTAGCCAAGGAGAGTGGATGAAAAAGGTATTTTTAAAAGCTATTCCACACACTTGAAGTGTCTTTTTTCATTCCTCTGGTCTCCAGATTCCAGGACACGTCTTTGCATGTCACCGAAATCTAGATGAAATCTCAAAGACTGAAATTCTCTGCTGGGGGCTTAGCTGGAACTTGAGCGGTCATAAACCTTGAATGGGCTGCTACACCGGAGGAATTTCATTCAGAGACTTCCTTTGCCACTTTACTAAGTATATTTTATTTACATTTTGTAACTATATCTTCTGCGTGCACTACCAAAACCTCTTAGCAACTTTTCAGCAATGAATCTTCTGTATAATGTGCTTTCTAAAGCTTCCTGAAATGAACTCTTCATACTGTGTATAATAACAAACTAATATTGCACTAAAACTCTCTTTTGACTGCGTGTTTTTCAAAGGGGCAGAAGAGTTCATTCTTCCTATGCCTCTCAATGGTACGTATCCCAGAATCATCCATCATGTGCAGATCAGCAAGGTCATAATCAGAATGAAGAAATAAGAGTTTTAAATTGCGGTGCTACCACCTGAGAAATACCCTGGCTTTAAGACTTAGCAGGGTGTTTGCATTCCTGTCATGTAACCTTGCACATCCGTTTAAGGTTAAGGCTCTGTATGAAATATGGCATTCTGCGGGATTAGCTATATGGATCACAGCATGGCTGATGTATGGATGAAGTGGCATTTTCTTTGTACCTTTTATGTTAGAGGATGACTCTGATGCTGGAATTTTACCATCTGAAGTGTATTTTCTTGGCAGTTCAGATGAGCAATGCTCATGTTCTCTAAGAAGCAAGTTAAATTGTGAGTAGGTAAAGGCACAAGTGTATGCCATGTTGCTGTTCTATGCGGATAGGCTTGGTTGGACTGGCCGCATTTTCCCCAGTATGGTCAGAGTGCACTCACTAGCCATATAAACATCAAGAAGAAATAAACTTATTTTGTAATGTGATCAAAAGGCAACCATTTCTGTGGCATGATAATGTTCTATGAATTTTACCTTGTGTATTACTTACTTACTTAAAAATTGCTACCTCTAGAGATTTTATATGAGAAACATATGAAGATATCATTTATAGGTATTTCAGATGAAATTGATGAAAAATATGAATCCATGCATATGAATAGAACAAAATTAAAACAGGGGCTTCTGGAAATCCCCAAGAAATGGGGTTCCCTCTCTGTATTAATTTTTCTGTGTATTCTGGAGTAGGTTTCTAAAGCCTGCCAAAACCAGCAGGCTCAGCAGTAGCCGTAGTTAAGCCTGCTCAGGTAGAGGATTATGCCATGTTTAAATAGGTTCGGATACATTCTGCCCAGCTCTGTTCTTCGCATCTGGTGTCCTGAGTGACATTAATACTGGTCCTTTTCAGGGTTTCCTCTTCATTCTTCAGTCCCATACTTTTAATGTCTTTGTAACTGTCTGCTTTTTCCAGATGTAAGACAAAGCATCTTTTGAATTTGGCAGAAGATAATAGAAACCTGTAGTTGCTTTTGCTGCAGAGTGTTTTCTTTAGCTGTAGCAAGGAGCAGGCAGTATAAAACTATATCAGCAAATCTGTTCTGTTTCAACCTGAGTCTGTCTTTTCTTTCTCTTGGTGATATTTAGACGTACTTAAACACCATGACTACAGTATCATATGATTAATCAAAAGATTTTTCTACATGGTACATACAATAAAATCTTTTATTCCAAAACGCAACAGAGAATATATACTGGACATATATGCTTCTTGTATATTTAAGCAGTATGTACTTATTCCAGCCATCACACAAGACCTAATACGAAAGTAGATGCCACTAAAAATCAACACCTGCTAAACATTGCTTCCTTACATTAGCTGAGAAACAATTTTTACCACCACAAGGGCTCAGATGCTATTTAGTGTAATCACTAATGGCAAATATTTATAAAGAGAGTCCTAAACACAGGACATATCTGTAATATTTCCTCCTCACCCTTTTTCTTTCCTTTATCTCTACTCTCCCACTGTCCCAAACATCTCCATTCACTCCTCATGGATTTCAGGATCCTGTTCTAACCTGCTTCCTTTGCACTTTTTGAAGGGGGTTGAATTTCACCCACTTAATATCACATGCTTTGACACTTGGTGCTACAACAGAAGATGGAAAGTAGGCAATGCATATTCACAGCTCCTGAAACAAAAGAAAGCTGTAAAAGACATTAGAATTGTAAAACGTGGCAAGAAAAACACATTATTCCCCAAGGGAAAGGAACTATCATTTTTATCTTTGTGTGGAAGAAGATGATGCTGCAGTCACCTAACACATTGGTAAGACTAAAGGCTGCTGATATTACTCTTTGGCAGCATTCCAAAGGTGAAGAAGGCACACGACAGTCATATGAGGAACACAGAAAGGTGGCAATAAAAACATCTGCATAGTTGCCACCCCAGCTTGGAAGCCTACTGGCAAAATGCAGTTTTTTTACACTAGGTAACTCTTGAGCTATATTCTGTTCAGCTATACCTTTGTAAATCCTGTCACTGAGATAGCTGCTAATTGTTTGCACTCCTGTAAGCCAAACTGGAACCCACAAATGTGTATTCACATCTTTACCTAAATAAGAACTAGTAAACTCACCCAAAAATTACAAAGAAGCCAAAAGCCATTATTCAAACTTTTGGGGGATAACCAGCCACTAGAAATATTCTTAAGATTTTGTTCTGATTCTTATGTTAGGCCACACAGAAATAAAGAAATTATAAAGATATATTAGGTAAAAGTGATCATATTGCAAAAGGAGAATAAACCAAAACATGTCTGTAAAATACTGGTTTTATTGTGCTGCATTTTTAATATCTAAAAATAAAGCCTTGTTTATTCAGTTTTGATGATAACATTGACTCACCTACCATGCAGCAAACCAAAAATTTCTCTATTGTGTTTGTTTTGCAGAAGTAACTTGCAAAACAAGAAGTCCTTTTAGTGCCAATAACATTTTATAATCGCAGAAGGGCTGTCATTTTTCAGATTGGGAACATAAAATAGCACTTTATGTTTACCGTGTTCATACTCATAAATGTAAGTGCCCTGAAGTGGAAGACTTGAAAGGCTTTACATATAAGCTGCCTCATAGGGCATCACATGTGTTCCCTCATTTGATATAAATAGCTTCTGCTTTTCCCTGGGTTGTTCTTTCCTCTATTTGGCTTCACCCCTTCTGAGGCCAGAGATGTATTGTGCTGATCTCTGCGTGACAAGGGAGGTCAGCTGTGGCCATTTGGAAGTGCAGAAGCTGGCCCTGTGCATGAATCACGCTGTAAAGAAGACGACAGTCTGTCCCTCAGCTTTTATTCAAAATTCCCACTGACTTCAGTGTAGCATCTTGTTAACAGCAGACACTTTAGAAAAATGCAAGTAGACTACACCTGTTGCTTCTATTGAGACTACACCTCCTTAAGACAGTGAGATATGTCGCTGAGGTGCCTGGTGATATGCTTTAGCTGTATAGCCCTGCACCTCCAAACATTTCTGAGTAATAATATGGGTTTTTTAATTTCTCATGGTTTCCTGTGAAAACAACTGCAGAAGCAAATGAACTGAGCTAATAGAAAGAAGATCATTAGACTCCTTTAACCCCTCCTAGGTGAAGCCTTTCTCAAACCAGAATGGCCAGCCAGCAATAAAAAAGTGTTGTGTGACTGTAACTGTATAGCATTTGTCCCATGATGTGGGATGACATGTGGGACAGGCCGAGTACACTGAAAGCAGAGGAAAGGTTTGGAGATACAGTTAATCTGAGACAAGGAGAGCTGAATTCGGTTCCTGGCTTTGCCACGGGCTTTTTCTGTGACATCAGATAAATCACCCAATTTCCCTGTGCTCCAGTTCCTAGACATAACATCAGGATAATGCGTGAGGAGTTTTCACAAGGAGAAGGGGTGAGCACAACACGGGCTGTGGTATCCCATTAGCATCTTGTCACCCTGCAGCTCACACACCCAGTAAATAACACTGCCCTTGAGTCAAGCTCTGCTTTTTTTCCTTCTGCCCTCTGCTTGTCTTCTTCACCCCACAGCAGGTCCATCTGGGCAGTGGTCAGCCCTTCCTACATGCAGTGCCAAGGCAAGGTCTTGCAGGCACCATCGTACTGTGAGCAACCAAGAGGACCTGCACAGGGGCCCATCATAGGGCTATGTTGTGACACACCTGCCCTGCTCCTGTAGGCACACACAAGGGCCATGTTTGAGTTTAGTGATGTACCGAATCGCTGGGCAAATAAATGCATATGCTCAGGGTGGCTATAGCAGTGTTTGCTACACAGAGTAGCACAGTGAAATAGGTTATTCAGGTTTGGCTGATGTCACTACACAAGCACCACTGCATCAGTGTCATTAGTTGTTAGCACCAGGCAGGCAGCTCCCTTCTCCCGGCTCGGTGTTGCAGCTCAGCAAATAGGTGTGGGGGTGTGAAACGGGCAGTTGAATCATAAGGCAGCAGCACCTAACCCAAGCTTGCAGGTTTGAAGAGGCATTGGCCAAAACACCTTCCTTAGGAAAAATGCAGCCCTGAGTGCTCAGAAGAGGAAAATGCATGCACACCCTCAGCACAGGGGATGGGGCTTGCCTTGCAGCCTACGCAGCCTCTGCGAATATGTGGGAGTGAAATTCAATTGTTGAACACCACAATCGTCTCACTTATTCAGCTGTAAAACCAGCCTTCAGACTAATCCTCCTTAGAGGGTAGTTACGAGGAAAGTTTCAGCTTGTAATGTTGTCATTTTGGTTACGCACATGAAGACAGAAAAGGAACAGCTTGATTTGAAGTGTTCAGCACCTGCAGCTCCTATTGACTTCAGTGGGATTTCTGACTGCTTGATTAATCGTTTCACAGCAGAAAAGGATTCTTTTTTTCTTCCCTGTAACCAGAACTTGTGTATAAATCATACACAAACTAGGAAAAAAAAGCTTTAGGGCTGAAATCATGCAAAGAAATTTCAGCCAAAAAACGCAGTTATCGGCATATAGAGACACAGGTATTTGTAGAAGTCTCCACTTACTTACATGCAATATGGCGTTCTACTGCAGTACAAAAATAGAAATGATACGAGTATGATTATTACTAGAAGTTATTGTAGCTGTAACAAGTGATTACAACAGTTAGCAGATTGTTAAAGACTCATTTTAACTTCACCTCTTCACTAGTGTCCCCAGTATTTTTTGTTTTGTTATTCTTTCAAGTAAGTACAAACTGTTTTTTGGCTTTTACAGGCCCTAGTGTTCAACTCCATTTTTATATCTCTCAAAAACAGCAGCTTCTGATTTAAATGGCTCTGAGCAGGCATTTATAATTGAATTCCACTACAATTTTTGAATAAAACCACAGATAGGCTGTTTGTTTTTTCAAGCTAAAATTAGTTGTAGCCATCAATACAAATGGTCTGCATACATGCAGGTTTGTGTGGTGGACTGCCCACAGCACCCGCATGGTGCCAGATACAAACTTAAACTAGTAATTTGGAAGGATTTCAACATCAACCTTCCCGATTTCCCTGTCTAGGGGCCTTCTGAGTAATTAAAGATTGCCTGGCTCTTGCTGGAGGCCACCAGTGCATTAACCAGCATCAACACTGAGCTTTGGAAAAGTGTGGCTACCTGTACTTAGTGCTTGTATTCCATGAGTTGTGAAAGGGCGACAGGGCTCATGGTAGGGAAGAAGAAGCAGTTGCCACACACCTTGCCTTTAGTAAGGCTTCGCAACTGCTTCAGGTGATGATCTCAAGCAAACTGAGAAAACACTAGAGGAAGCTATCGTAAGATGCATGCAAGTTTTATTGGAAATGCTACCTTCAGAAAGCAGTTTTCAATACTGCTCTATCAAAATGGAAGGACATCCTAAAGCAAGGTCTGGTACTGCTGCATATTTTCATGAGAGATATGGGCGACTCAGTATAATGTGTGTTTGAGTTTGCAGATGAGGCTGCACACCTGTTAGAGGATAAGCATTCAAAAGTATCTTGAAAAATAGGGGAAAAGTAGTCTTGAAAGAATAGGATGCAGTTCCAGAAGGTACAAAGTTATAGAATTAGGGAGCAATAGCAAATCCCTCAAGTATGAGAGTCTGATGGGCAATGGCAGTTTAGACAAAAGTTCCTCAGAAGAATATCTGCAGCCTATAGTAGATCACAAGGTAAACACTAGTCAATAGTGTTATGCTGATGTAAAAAAATAAATACACGGAAACACAATGTTAAATTATGTGTAAAACCTTAATTAAGTTTCCTGCAGTCCTCAGAAAAAACTAAATGGGAATGTTCTGTATAGTTCTCAGCCATAAAGTTCAAGGAAAACACAGAGCAGTGGAAAGACCTCAAAGGAAAGCAACAAGAATCCCCAGAGGCACACAGTCTCTGAGGGACAGTTGAAGGAAATCGGGCTGTCTGGAGAGGAGCAGACTGGAGGGAGACCTAATAACCATCTTCAAAAACAAAAAGGTAATTGCAAAGAAGCAAATAGATTGATTTCCTTGTCCAAGGTGGAAAAATAAGAAAGAAAATCCAATGAAAGTCAGATAAAAGGCTGGGAAGAGCTTTCTAGTGAGAAAGTTGCTTAAGTCAAGAAACAGACTGTCCTGGACACAGATGTGGGATCTCCACCACTGAAATGGCTGGGAGGAGATTGGACAGATGTTTTCTAGGAAGAAGGTGGATCCTGCCCTTGGGTGAGGGACAGAGATCTCCATTGTGTTTTCCATGGTTTCTGTGGATGCCCAAGGCATTCCCAGCCAGCTGAAAATGCACAGGGAAGAGTTAGAAATTCAGCTTCCAATGACTTTTAGTTGTACGTTACCCTCTAAAACCTGACAGCAACCCCTAAAATTACACCCTACTGCAAGTCTACCAATTGCTTGATACTTCACTCCCTCTAGTGTGGACTTCATTCACTGTGACTTCTCAATGCAGTTGTGGTCCAAATGCCCCTGAAAAATATATTTGTGTTTGACTCTGAAGATCCTTAATAAAATAAGCCCATATGTTTGGATGGATTCGTGGAGCAAGCCTTGGGCTACTATCTTCCTTCACCATTAGATAACTTTATCAATATTACTTTATTATATCTAGTTTTTAACATGATAATTGAAAGCACAGTTCCTTGGATGGATGTACGCACGGTTACCCTAACGGACTGTTCATAACTTCTTATAAAAAATTTAGGTGGGAAAAAGTTCTTCCAGGAACTCAAATGACTTCAGACTGAAATAAAACAGTAACAGAATCACAGGAAAGAGAGCAAAAGCTGGAAAATGAACTGCACAGGGAGGAGATAACTTAGACCCACTTTGCCACTTCTGCTGTGAAAGAAACTAAGCATAGACTGGCTTGAAAATCCCCCTGCATCAAGGACACTGGGGCCAGGGTGCAACCTGGGGGAGAAAGGAGAGTAAAGAGAGCCAACATTGCCAGTGGGAAGACAAGAGCAAATTAAAATTGAAATTAGGCCAGTATCATTTATTATTGACATGTTTTCTTTTAAAAAATACCATCTTCTTATTTGGAAAGAGCCTGAGAGTGAACAGTAGTGCTTATGGCCCTGGGCTGGGAGGATGAGAAGGTGAGGAAGGGAACAGAGTGGGGGAGGTGGGACAAAGTCCTCAACGGGGATGTGGGCGAGAGGGAGTCACAGCTGTGGCTGGGGGGAGGCACACATGCCTCCCAAGGGGTGATTGCAGTGTCCAGCATCCATCATCCATCCATCACTGTCATTCAGCTCCCTCACGACATCCTGGAGAGCTGTGGTACAGGCAGGCAGCTGCAGGGGCTCCAGGAGGGACCTCTTTGCTTGGGGCACCTCGGTCAGCCCCTGAGGGGTGCTTGAGGGCCACCTTGGTGTACTGGACACCAAGAACAGGAGCTCTTTCAGTCCCCCCCTACAGCTTGTCAGCTCCAGGGCAACAGCTCATGCTTTTAGCTCTAGCGCTCCCTATAAGCCTTGTACGTCAGAAGAGACAAAACCCTGTATTATAGGTCTTATTCCACTCTGGCTAATGAAAGAAGACCCCACATAACTTCACTGTATGCTCAAAAGCTTTTAGAAAATGCAGAAATCTCTAAAATACCATATAAAAGGACCTTCTTCAGTACTTCATATTAGCGTAAGTGAATTTTCTTGGTAGTTCCATTAATTAGACCGATATCATGCTATTTTGTTAATTGTCTCAGAAAGACTTGCTCAAATAATGCAAAAATGAATTAGCCAAAATCATTATGAAGGTCATAACATGTTTACTTACCTGTTTCTGTACATCTATAATATTAATTATTCACAACTATTCAAGTTCCTCCTGGTTGTTTTCATGACACTGATGAACACCATGCTGTATAAGATGCATGAGCTGTTCAGCTACAGGACATGTTTTGAGAGCATGCTACTCGTTATGCTGTGGTTTGAAATGTTCCCATGATCCTGTCTGGCTCCAAAGAGAATCAGTTGATAGAGTTAATCGATACTCAGCTGTCCAATGTTGGGTACATTAGTGCTGGGTAACAAATAATGTCCAAATAGTCTATTAACACAAGCCACTAATAACTAATTGGAAATCAGAATCAGTTCGTAAATGATTCATGGGTAGAAATAAGGCCTATATTTGAAGTTGCTAATATTTACAACAGATAATGTGAGTTCCGTTCTCAGCCACTTTCCACAGACTCTGGATTTCCACCAATTCGTAGCTCAGTGTCTTTTGTTTTCCATCTTATGGTAGGAACCACAAAAAAAGGGTGTTTATCTGAGGTAAGGCACTAAATGACTAACATCTAAATGGTTTTTTGTCCTGTAGTGAACATTAAGTGGTGGCTAATTTTCAAAGGCTATAAACAAAATATTCTATATTGCATGAACTGCTCTGCAAAACCCAATTTACGCAAAAAAATCATGATGCTGCTGTTAGATCAGTTTTTTACAGAGCCCTCCAGTTGCTCTTCCCTCCCCTTTCAGATGCAAAACATGTAATGCCTGAAAGTCAGCTAAGACACCAAGAGACCCTACCCTTTGGTAAACTCCCAAAGTGCTATATGGGGAAAGTATTTATACGTGAATATACAACCCTGGCAAACCTGCAAGTAAATTGTGAACTCTGACTCAGGGAAGCCTCATACTGTATTAATTTAATGTGATGGGATAGTACAGAAATTTAATGAGCTTCTACTGGAAACATAGGAACCCCTATTTAATCCTGGGTTGAGTAGGTGGCCCGTCCTGCCATGTATCTAACCCAGCAGCCACACTCTGAAGAGAGGCAGTAGCAAATACATCAGAGGCAGGTACAGTTAGTCTTATTATAAGTAGTTAGGAAGCAAAATGCCAAAGAGAGCATTTCTTCCTAGCCCGAATCATAGAATCATAGAATCATTAAGGTTGGAAAAGACCTCTAAGATCATCAAGTCCAACCATCAACTAACACCACCATGACTCGTAAACCAGGCCCTGGAGTGCCACGTCTATACCTTTTTTGAACGCCTCCAGCGTAGACGACTCCACCACCTCTCTGGGCAGCCTGTTCCAATGCCTAACCACTCTTTCAGTAAAGAAATTCTTCCTGATGTCCAATCTAAACCTCCCCTGATGCAACTTGAGGCCATTTCCTCTCATCCTATCGCTAGTTTCTTGGGAGAAGAGTCCAAGACCCGCTTCACTACAACCTCCTTTCAGGTAGTTGTAGAGAGCGATAAGGTCTCCCCTCAGCCTCCTCTTCCCCAAACTAAACAACCCCAGTTCCCTCAGCCGCTCCTCGTAAGACTTGTATATCATATTTGTATAACTTTAAAGACTTTAAAACACCTGAAATCCAGAGACCATAGTAATAGGGAAATACATTCCTTGTGTGATAGTTTTTAAGTGTTTAATATTATGCAAAGATGCTAACATTCTAGAATTATTTTTACTAGTATATAGAGGTGATTACTACTTACTAGTGTCTACAGGATTTTTCCACAAAGGGATCTTTGGTGAGCAAATTAATTCCAAAGTCCAAAGTTTGTAACAAGCAATGAAACAAACCAGTGCAACGTCACTGTGAGATTGGTGTTGGCATTAGGATCATCACTGATAAATCCATCTTTAACGTGCTGAAAACCTCTTAAAGGAAGCAGATTGACTTGATGATTTTGCAAATATTTGCATAAGAATGAACATTACTACTGAGAAAATTGTTTTGTTAATTTATTCCAACTTGTAAAATCCTTTAGGTATTAAAATGTACATATTTACCTAGCCAGAAGAGCTCTTCCTAAGTCTCTTCAGACAAAAAAAAAACTTATACAAATATTGTTTGATATATAAAAATAGGAAGCACATTGGAACATTCAGCAAACTGCTCTCAGCTATCCCAGTGCAGCCCAGTAGGTTTAGCATAAAAACTTTAGACAGGAACTGGCAGGAGATATTTCATTGCATTTGTGTGACATTCTTTAACTGGTTTTCATACATTCCAGTTTCCTGTAAATATATCCATGTAGAGCTGATGCTGCAGGGCAGGTAACTGTTTGAGACTCTGCAAAGATTAAAGGGATACCGTTAACCTCACTCTTGCCTTTAGATGGAATATTTCCTGATTTTTCTGAAGCTTTTATGTATTTTTTCTATAATTTAAGAGAAAAAATAATTAAAGTGGCTCTTTTTTCTGGCAATTCCTTGTCATTTTAATGTTAGAAGCCACAAACATATTATAGGAACCAAGTAGCCTTGACATTGTGATACTAAAAGAGACTTAAAATAAAGGAGAAAGGAATAAAATAACCCCTTGAACCTCATTTCAATTCAAAAGAGAAAAAACAAAAATCCCAGGCTTGTTAACATAAATAGTATGTGCAAATATGCATAAGACAACAGCCCCTTGGTAACATTTTTCCCACAGGAGAGAATTCCAGTAAAATTGTAGGCTATGTGCAGATACTTTATTTTCTAAACAAAAATTGCATTATGCCAAAAGACATATACATTTCAGCTACTATTAGAGTGTAATTAAATTATGTTAGTTATCTTTGTTTGTAATACAAGGAACAAGATTTCTGTTGAAAGCACAAGGCGCTCCTAAGTTAATATCCTTTCATCTCACTAAGTGTCACACTGTAGGTGGTCTGCAGTGCTTTCTTTATACAGAACTTTTCACAGGATTTGCTTGGTTCAATGCTACTTTTTAGCTTTTGGGTCAAGTGAAAAAAATAGCAGGAAAGCCACAAGAGGACAAATTCTCCTTTCACTTAGAACATGTAAATCCTGTTGAATGGGGAAAGCAGGACAAAGACTGAATACTGTGCCTTCAACATAAGGAGAAATACAAATATTTCATGAACAGGGCAACAAACGTCTTTGAAATTTGCAACAAAGTAACAATTTCAGTAAAACTGCAGAGCCCATTATTTCCTATTCATTGAAAACATATGTTGATGCTGTTGCACATCAGAAACAATCAGAAGTCATTTTATTTCTTATTTCAAAGACTAAAACAGTAGCTTACTTTTTAATACATAACCAATTGTTACAAAACATCTGGTGAGCTGTACCTTTCATAGTTTATAGACAAATTCTTTCTTTAAAGGCAAATTGGAAAATTTTATGCTTTCTTTTCCCTATAAATGTAGTATTTCCTCAGCCCCTGCAGAACTCCTTTGCCTTGCTTACTCACTATTTCCATGCCGCCGGTGAACGTGGATATTGTGTATATGTCGTTTAAAAGAAAAAACAGATTTTCCAGGACAAACTCTTCCTCTCCCGCTCTTCACTTCCCACCTCCCCCTTTTCCTTGCACCTCTCCATGTTACATTTTTCTCCCTTAGTTCATCGTCCAGCATGCCACATGGCAGCCTGGCTGGCTTGCACTGTACAGATATTAGCACAAAGTCTTCCATGCATAAAGAAGAAAACGAATGCCATGCCAAACACTTCCAGTGCAAAATGTGAAACCACTTTCCTTTAAGAAGGGGCCGCTAAGTTTTATTTACTCCGAGGTCATAAATGCTAAGATATGTTACCCAGGTCTCTCTTACTGTATTAAATCTTAGAAAGCTTTCTGCAATATTGCATTTGCTTCATAAATCTCATCCTAGAGCCAACGATTCTCATATCAGATGACCCTATTGTAATTTCAAAACTCACCTGCCAACTCATTGACATATAGAATTTGAGTTTCCCAGAGGTTTACGTAATGCACTGAGGTCAGATGTGCTGAAGTAGCAGCCTCCAAACACGCAGAGCAACCTTTTCAATTGCTAATGATGCCACTAAACTAGATTATCAAGGAATAATCCAAGATGCCCAGCCAAGTCTTTACAATTGCCAAGACCAGAATGGCCAGGAGGTACGAAATGTCAGGTCTCTCCCAACAAGAGGAGCTGCCATTGCAGGTTACTGCAGTGGTGCAGGGACACCTCATCAGAAAGCAGCATGCAGGGATCAAGGGAGAAA
The DNA here is from genome assembly GCA_013389945.1 of Fregata magnificens. Classification (NCBI taxonomy): domain Eukaryota; kingdom Metazoa; phylum Chordata; class Aves; order Suliformes; family Fregatidae; genus Fregata; species Fregata magnificens. The sequence goes on from WAAD01007766.1 coordinate 248,736, forward strand.
GCACACACTGTACAGCATCAATCTGACAGATAACCCAGAAAAGAGTAGAGGAAAGCAGATCCGCGAAGTGAAAAGTATGGGCTTGGTAATCCTCCAGTAGCAGAAAGAAAAAAATCCTGAAGAGAGAAAGATGTTAAAAATGATTCCTAAACAGGAAAGTGCAAATGGCACCAGATCCATGTTTAGTTGTAACATGAGCAACAACCAGAGGATGTGGTTTTAGTGAAGACAGACATTACGTAGAAGGATGAGGCAATGGTTACCTAAATACAGCAAAAAAACTTACATTTCCCGAAGGCCCAACATACACCAAGTTGCGCCATAACCCAACACTTTAGCAATCAGCTCAGATATGAAAGAACTCTTTTGGCAATTTGCTCTTGGTACCGTCTGAAACAGGTACACATCAAGTATTATTAATTATAGATGAGGGAAAGTAGCAATGTAATCTAGAATCCACGGACATATTACAGCTCATAAAAATGTAGGTAAATTTGAGGTTTGTAGGAATATGTGTTTGACAGATTTGAATGTGAAAACAAGGAACATGAAAAATAACAAGAAATTATGTTATAGGTACCTTAATATAAGGGGAAGACCCTGGAAGAGGTGGTTCAACAGAGAAGGAAAGCATTCAACAGATGATGCCAAGAAAGGCCAAGTATTTCATGCCTTTGCTTTCTGTTGTCACTAAAATGGCAGCTGACACAACTACAATTGACAAAGGTGAAAAAAAAAAAATGTTAAAATAAGGAATGAGAAGTACTTAGGTAACTTGTAAATCAGTGGGCCCTGTGAAAGTCACCAAGAGATGTCTGGAGAACTGGTTCATACAATTTCTGAGACATTATTAGTTATCTTTGGAAAGGTGTAGAGGACTGGTGACATTCCAGGTAACTGGAAAAGGGTAAACACGGTGCTTATTTTTCAAACAGATGCAAAAGGGCAGCTTGGGAATAATAGGCCACTTCAGCTTTTAAGTCCCCTTACAGTAATGGAACAAATAATTTCCTAAAAATACGACAAAGAAAGAAAAAAAGGTGGAAAAAAAAAAAAAAGAATAAGTGGTAGCAGCAGACATGTATTTGTAAACTTCCAACCCTGCAAAACTAATCTAATTTCCTGCAACAACAGGCAAACCTGTTTTGCAGATGAGGGAAGGAGCGTGGGGAAAGAAGACAAATAGTAAATGTCATATACCTTGACATTAGTTAACATATAGCTTGACATTAGTAAAGCTTTTGACACTGCCAATTATGACATTTCCATAAGTAAGCTCAGAAGTGCTCTACTGTAAGTGCTATAGTTCACAACTAAATGCAGAACAAGACACAGAGCAATTTTCAGAGGTTCATTGTCCAAAAAAAAGATGTATTGAATATGGACCAGTACTACCAAATATCTTCCTGAATTACTTGGATGATGGAGTTAACATACATTGCTATATACATGTATACACAAAAGAGATGCAGATACATTGATATATCATAGAATCATTAAGGTTGGAAAAGACCTCTAAGATCATCAAGTCCAACCATCAACTAACACCACCATGACTCCTAAACTAAGCCCTGGAGTGCCACGTCTACACCTTTTTTGAACGCCTCCAGGGTTGATGACTCCACCACCTCTCTGGGCAGCCTGTTCCAAATTATTAATATGTATAATGTATATCTGAATTAACTGCAGGTAACAACAGCTGCAAAGAGCTGGAAGCTTAATTAAGGACAAGACTAAACTCCAGAATGATTTTTTCAGAAACTCAATACAGATTGCAAAAGATCAGGATGTGATTAAATAAGGACAATTACAAAGTTTTATAGGTAGGTAGAAATAACCGATTACATAAGTACAAATAGAGAATGAAAGGAAAGCATGCTTACAGGAAAGCAAACGCGGACCATGAGTCACCACACTGAAATTCTGCCAAAACTCAAACCTTACTCTGGACGTACTGGCAGAAGGGATCACTCCAAGGCATCTGAAGTCGTTCTCCCACCCTTCTTGGCACTGGAAAGGCATCAGGCAGAGTCTGAGTTTGTGTCCAGTTTGGGGCATCACTTTTCAAGGAAAACACGAGCTTTTGGGTAGATTATGGTTGGAGATCTGTCCACAAAAGTGGAAGAATTGGTGCTATTTTATCTGAGGGAGGACATGAGACATCATAAATTTCTGCAGAGGAAATTCTGAAAAAAATTCTAATGTTGCAGACTTAATAACTACAATAGATTACTTTGAAAGGTTGCACTATCCTATCACTGGAATTACTCGACTTGTTGGACAAGTATCTGCAAGAAGAATTTAAGCAAATTGGTGCTGATTTTGAGCCAGGGAACGGGCTAACTGACTTGTTGACATCCATTCCAACTCCACTGCCTGGGATTTTGTACCAGGGTTTGACAGCAACTAGTTACATGGAATTGATATCTTCTGCCTTATCTGTGAGTGAGTGTCTGATCTTGCCTGACTGTTAATTGGCCCATTTCTTGTTTTGTTAAAGCCTTGGAAATTTTTTCTCTGTTATATCCATATACCATGTAGGCAACCTTATGGACTCCCTTGTTCATGGAAGAGTAACATCTTTACTGACTTTTTCAACCCTTTCCAAAAGAAGTCTGAAAAACAAACTATGTAATCCAAAGCATCCCCTGCAGGGCCTGTGAATATCTACCTGGTCCTCAGCCTTCATGAAGAAAGGCAGCCAGTTGTCTGACGTGCCATGAGAGTGGCTGATGGCTCCATGGTCAGTGCTCACTGCTATCCCATTTCCCTCTCGCCTTCTCCTTGCCTGCGTTTGTTCACCAGCTCCATCCCTGTCCAACATGCAGTGTGTTCTCTGGGGTGAAGCTGCCTTTGCTTCTCTTTGTTCACACAGTTGCTAGCACGATGACTCCTGAGAGAAATTCCCAGGCGCTACAATTAATTCATTATTGTTGATTGTAGTAGTATTAATATTTTCTGTTTACAGTTACTCACATGCAGTAATTACATATATTCTTATTTTCAGTTTGTACAAAATATGCATTAAGAGAGAGAGGTGTGATATTTAATCTTTTCTAAATAACTTATTTGCAAGATTATTTCAGATTTTCAGATATGAAATATTGTGTTCCTTCTACATGAAGTACAACATTGATTTGGGGAAGGCAGAGATAAGGGAGGGGACAAGGCTTAGGTCATTTGTTGTCCTTAAGTCTTCAGTGAACTCTTCTAGGGAAATACTACTCTACTTGTTATTCTTATAGCAGACATATTAATTCTTATCTTGCATCCACCTGCTTATCTACCGCATTACAGAGGGGTCCTGCCCACATTTAATCTACTGGTTAAATGCCAGTTTAATTCTTCTATGCTGTAGGCCACAAGCAATGCGTTCAAAGGACAGCCCCTCATATACACACCACAGTATAAACATTTTAATGAAAGAGAAATTTTTGTAGGAGGGAAAAAAGTTCCTTTGCTTTGAAAATAATGAATAAGCTCTCATTGAAATGAACCCTTTATGTATATCTTTATGTTTCTGATCTGGCAGCTTTGAAGAGCTGATATCATCAGTTTTAGAACCTGGAGCCTGGCCACTATTCTCTGAAACATGCTTTACAATGGAAAAGACCATTTGAAAGCAAGTAAAACAATACAGAGCAAAAAATTCAGGTACTTTTCAAAGCTTGCAAACTTTTTACTACTTTGCAACCTTTTTTCCTAACATATGAACATTTCTGTGTCTCTCACTTACCCATACCACTGCCCCGCTACTCTGCTGCTGCATTTAGGATACTAGAGCTACCAACAGCAGAGTTTAACTGTAGTTTTACTTTTCCATTGGAAACTGTGTAATTCCCACTGCGTGATGCTGCACAGTTATTCTTGCCAGAGCTTACACTGCATCGGCCCAAGCAAGCACATACTTCAGTTCCTCTAGTTCGTAAGCACAAAAGCACACTGGTATAAGTCTGCACTGAAACCAAAAGCAAACTCACATGTGGGCTTCAGCAGAGATGGGAAACTTGCCCTAATAGCGGTCATCATTTACACAGCACTTCTCACAGGAGCCACCTCAGTTCATAAATTTAACTCTTTTCTACAGACAGAGGAACTGAGGCAGATGCCATAAGGCTCAACATGCCTCAGAGGTTGACCACTGAATTCAACAGGAGCAAAGACAGTGCTTTTGAATCCTTTCCTCCCTTGACCCACACAGTTTACTTACCCAAAGCCACAGCGAGAATCAGAGCTGGAGTCAGGATTAAAGTACATGATGTTTCTGCACACAAACTGTAAGCCATGACTTACTATATGCACCCAGAGGACAGCTTTTCAGATTTTGAGCCATGGCACTCTCCAGCCCACCACTTGTGCTGATAGTCCTTGCTGGTCCCTGGCTGGGCTGAGGAGAGGCAGCCTGACTCCCCCTGCAGACCCCCAGCACTCATCCTCCCATGGGATCTCACCCTCCTACATCCACAGGGCTCCCAGGCACCCCTCACTCCAAAACTGCCCCAGATGAAACTGGGGTCTCTAAATGTAAGAGTACCATCCAAAAATGCACCACAAACTGAGCTGCCACAAAGGTTTAAACCATCCAAGTGTTAATAGGCTTTTTTCTGATAAGGAAAAATTCAAAATCAATTTTCTTCTCTTTTTATAATCATTTCACAGGCTTCCAAAAGAGCAGAATCTGTATCAAAATGTGTTCTGGATGCTCTTGCAACAGGAACTCATTTTGACGGTCCCAAGTCCTGAAAGGCACAACTCCTTTTCTGTATGTACTGGTCAGATACATGTCAGAAGACAGATAGAAGCTTTCAAAAGTAGTCTTTAAATCTTCTGTGGAGCCAACAGGAGGCAAAAATTGGATCAGATGTCTGAAAACAAAATCACAAGAGGCTGAAGAAAGACTTCTGGGGTAATCCAAGGAGACACCACTGACTCCAGCAACCCACATTCTCCAGTGAATCTCAAAGGCTCTGGGACATGGACTGTCCGCCTCTGCTGACAAACTGCTTAGTCACAGCAGAATTTAAGAGTACGCAAGGGTTCCTCTACTTACCACAATTAGCCTTATCCTACTGGAGCTTGTGCAAGTGGAGGGTCAGGCAGTGTGGAGCACAGCTCTTCCAAGCTCGCACGCTGATTATCCCACTCTCAGCACATCCCTTCCTCCCACTTATACCAAGGGGGAGGGAGCAGCAGGCAGAGAAGGTGGCTCCATAAATTCAGTAGATCAGAGTCCCTGTGAATATTCTCTGGATTTATAGTTACAAGCAGCATCTAGCCTTGGGACCACAGGAATTAGTCTCTGGGGTCTACAGTCCCCAAATTTCAGAAGTTTGTTGTGTTCACGTAAATGCTTAGCATAATGGACACTGGATTCTTCCACTTGCAATCAAGTTTAATAACAACTGCCTAATCCTGAGAGCACATGAAGAGATCACTTACAGCAGGTTTCAATATATAGCACTGTTCTCTTGTACCTGAGGTTGTTTTGTGTAACCAGCCTCAGCTCTGAGGCATCAGGACTCTGCTCATGCCCACTAGTTTGGTATGAACCCAGAGATGACCCAAGGATCCCCATATTCCTTCTGTTCCGCATCCCAGAGCAGTCCAGAAATGTGCAAAACCATCACGTACTCTGTAAGAATGGTAATAGGCCAAACGTGGCTGGATTTGTCTCCTGTCATGGTGCTGGTCTCTCCATCTCAGCCAGTCCCACCTGCCACAGTCATGGGAGAAGCACAGGCACTGCCAGAAAGCTATTCCTGTCATACATAAGACATCTGTCACAACAACCCCATGCAACGCTACAGGCTTGGGGAAGAGTGGCTGGAAAGCTGCCTGGTGGAAAAGGACCTGGGGGTGCTGGTCGACAGCCGGCTGAACATGAGCCGGCAGTGTGCCCAGGTGGCCAAGAAGGCCAACAGCATCCTGGGTTGTATCAAGAACAGTGTGACCAGCAGGAGTAAGGAAGTGATCGTGCCCCTGTACTCGGCACTGGTGAGGCCGCACCTCGAGTACTGTGTTCAGTTTTGGGCCCCTCAGTACAAGAAGGACACTGAGGTGCTGGAGCGTGTCCAGAGAAGGGCAACAAGGCTGGTGAAGGGACTAGAAAACAAGTCTTATGAGGAGCGGCTGAGAGAACTGGGGTTGTTTAGTCTGGAGAAGAGGAGGCTGAGGGGAGACCTTATCGCTCTCTACAGCTACCTGAAGGGAGGTTGTAGGGAAGCGGGTGCTGGACTCTTCTCCCAAGAAACTAGCGATAGGACGAGAGGAAATGGCTTCAAGTTGCATCAGGGGAGGTTTAGATTGGACATTAGGAAGAATTTCTTTACTGAAAGAGTGGTTAGGCATTGGAACAGGCTGCCCAGAGAGGTGGTGGAGTCGTCTACGCTGGAGGCGTTCAAAAAAGGTGTAGACGTGGCACTCCAGGGCCTAGTTTAGGAGTCATGGTGGTGTTAGTTGATGGTTGGACTTGATGATCTTAGAGGTCTTTTCCAACCTAATGATTCTATGATTCTATGATCTAAACTGGCCAGATATGTTTCTCTCTCGCCCAGAAAGAGAATCAAGGCTCAGATGTAGACATCAACATTTGGCCACATGAACCCCACACGCTCTCTCTGAGCCCTGACTCCCTGAAAGCCCCCTATTTCCCTTTTCCCCTTTGCTCCCCCTTCACTCAACAGCTCCTGCAGCCTACAGAAGCATCAGGCCTACAAACACTGCAGCATAAGAAACACAAATGAACATGTAACCCCCACAGCTTGCGACTACTTGGTGACATTTTCTTCCACCTCCCATGGATAACTCATAGCAGGACCACTTAGTGCTCTGTTCAGCTCCTGCACACAGTCCGTGTTGCTCTTTGCAGGAGGATTATGGCCTTTGCTGGTAGCTCATTTGCTACGTGAATCTCTACATAGGGTGGCTGACAGGTTCCAAACAAGGAATAAAAAGGCCTGTAGTGCATCAGAGTCTGCTGGACAGCCTCCAGTGTTTTGCTTCAGCCAAAGTTCAGTGTTACTAGTTCATTTATCTGAAGATCCCTTCTACATGATCATGTACGACCAAATTATTCTCTCAGTTGCAGTATTGGAAATTATGACAGTAATGGATGTGCAGTGAAAAAGACGATCAGGGCTGTGGTCCCTGCTGGAATAGCAATCTTGTTGGCCATCCTCGGACTCCCTGCATCTCTGCTCCCTACAGATGGGCAAAGCAGAACAGCCCAAAAGGCAGCCCCAAAAAGCTGGCGCAAAATGGGTGCAGTCCTCCTCTCAAACATGGACTAAGCAAACATGGTCAGTCATTCCAGCAGAGAAGATATATCTGAAAAACTGGAAGGATCTGCACAAAAACCCATGACAAGCTGAGCTGCCTCAAAACATTTCTCTGATTTTCCAGAAAGAGAAATGAAAAAAGTGCATTATGATTCTGGTCAGTTATTGGGTTTTTTCTTCCATTGTTCCATTGGCCTCACTCAAACACTTTCTTCTCCCAGATCTCAACTAAAACTGCTCAACCATGCTTTTCCTTTAATAATACTTACCTTTTTTTTTTTTTTTCCCAGAGCAAAAGTCTGCTCTTTTTACACTTGCTTTACAAGGCAAATTTGGCGTATAGTTCAGTTGCGTGTCCTGATGTCAGCTTATTGAAGGCAGGTGCACACTTTAATATATATGGGCACAGAGACCCTCTTCCAGACTATAAAAGAATACTGGGCATCTCCTCATGTGCAATCTCTCTCATTTTTTTTATTCATAAACCTAAAAATACGAGCTGTTCTTTTGCCTATACACATTACAAGTGAACGTGAACAGGAAGGCACCGTATTTCTACATTACACAGAGATGGTGTTAAAATGGCTCCATTAGGGCTTTTTCTAGCATATTGTCATTATGTGACAGTAATGGGAAAAGGAAATGTTACTGTAATGTTGCACTTTAATTGCTAACAAGAGAGAATCATGCAAGAAAATATAACATGGCAAAGTAGCTTCAGCTAGCCCAACTGCCATAATTTTATTTAGTCTGGAAAGAGGTGATACAGTATGCTGTCAAACAAAAACCCTTCACTTACTAGTTAACATTCTTATTGCATTAATAACATAAAATGGACAGTAGCAGAGAACAATTATTCTGCCTGTAATGAAATAAACATAGTCCACATGATGTCATCCTCCGAGATCTTTAGTGTGGCGTCTTTTTTATTTTGATAGATCTATATGTAAAAAGAGTACACCTGTGGATGTTAGAAGAACAATTTTTACTTTCTAAAAGTCAAAGAAAATAACAGAGGTTAAATTGTTTATGTAATTTCATTCCCATTTTCTTGTTTGTGTTCACTCAAACCTCTCTAAAGGCCAAATCTACACAGGCTGCAACCCCATTCAGCTGACACTGTGGCTGTGCCCCGTGCCAAGCCATCTCCTGGTCACCTAGACCAGATACCTGCAGGGGCAAGGAACTCTTTGTCTCCGATGCACTTGCTTATGTTCCTGTCCATGAAAAAAACAAGATACAAGGAAAATGGAAAGAGGCAGTGGGGCTGTGACCACGTAGGGCTTCTGTCAGCATGGGATCAGGGTGCAGCTGGAAATCAGAAGTGCCCCAAGCTCAGATATGTCTGAAGATATTCAGCAACATATTTCTCACTGATTCCCAAGGCATCTAAATACCTTTGTGCGCCTATAAGGGCATCTACAACAGTTACTGAAACAGGTCAAAGGCGTGTCCTTGGGCACTACAATTCAGTTGTCCAACCTGCTAAATTGTTAGCATGGTCTCTGATATGGATTCAGCCCACACCACCTAGCTGTCCCCAAAAATGCCCAAAGTTTGGGAGTGAATGTGAGTAAGGGACCATTCCTGGGGGGAGCAAGAAAGCAGCTCCCCAGCTGTGGAGGAGAAGACAACAGAACCACATCTGCACCTGCCCTTCGGTGCCAGATATCCTCAGGCCCAGAAGGTGGCTCTGAGCACAGTCACAGCCTGAGAAATTCAGGAGATTGTGTTCAAAAGTGGATTTGGTACTCAATATTTGTATCTTTTTATTTTTTTACTAGGGATTTATTCGAGAGCTAGGATGTGTGACTGACCAATAAACCCCTACAGTGGAAGAAGGTTCAGAGGAGATGGGCAAGGGCAATGGGCCCATTAAGCTCCGAGAATAATGCAAAGCAGCTGACTTTATATCAACAGAAAGGAGACGGAAGGGGACCTTTGTTTTAGATCAATATCTATCAACAGTTGAGTGGATCAACTAGTGGTGTAAATGTCTCCCTGAGTTATCCAGACCAGTATGGGGGGAGTGAGCCCAATACAGAGTATAAAAACTAAACAACTAACAAAAGAATTTCGAAGAGAACAATGGGCTTGAACTGGCTTCAACACACTCATTCCTTCTCAGTGACTGGGGATGCCCAGAGTTGTGACAGTGAGTCACAGAATCACAGAATATCTCAAGTTGGAAGGGACCCATAGGGATCATTGAGTCCAACTCCCCGCTCCTCGCAGGACTACCTAAAACTAAACCATATGAGTAAAAGCATCATCCAGATGCTCCTTGAACTCTGACAGGCTTGGTGCCGTGACGACTTCCCTGGGGACCCTGTTCCAGGGATTGACCACCCTCTCAGTGAAGAACTTTTTCCTAATGTCCAATCTGAACTTCCTCCGACACAGCTAATACAATGAGCTTATTATAGAGACCAGTAATGGGAATCACGTTGGTATTGTGATTGAACTGTGTATTGCAATTTCTATATTTTGCTAAGTGTGACTTATATTAGTATTGTGTTTTTAAGTATATTTTGTATCACTCTGCTAAGTCAGAAATCCCATTTAACATTAACGATCTTCAAATAAATAATTTTATATTAAAAATTACACCCTCCACGTGTGGAGTATCTAAAAAAGCTGGTCAGAGAGTATTGGACTCTGCCAAGAAGACCATCCCTTTTCCTTCCACATAGCAAAGACTGCAGCACCATGGAGCACCTCCTCTGAATTTGGGCTTAGTTGTATCAGCTGCCAAGATGCTCGCGCTCTTTAATCCTTAAGTCATACTAAATAGGCAGCTGGGCTTCTAAGTCCCCTATGCATAAATACAAGTTATACCTATACTCTTTGATTCAATCATCTCTTAATTCAAGTCAGTTTGCCTATGGTGACATCAATGCCATGTTGTGTTCTGGTTCAGATGGTAATTACTTTTTACCACTTTAGGAGGTTATTTTTTCCCCTTCTCAGATCCAAACCTACAGAACAGTACATTTCTCTTAACTCATGGGTTGTAAGGGCAGCCCATTATAAAGTTCCGTACTTCATGGAAAGCACAGGGCTGTACACAGCAGACCTGCCTTGGATCTCTGCGGAGAAGCAGCAGGCCCCTGCTCCGGCCTAAAATTTGCACTTGAGCACAGACGTACACCCACACCGCATGGACAGGAGGTGAACTTGGGCTCCAGGCAGAGCTCAGACCCAGGCCCACTCCTTAGCTGAACATACCTATGATTACCATACCATTACATTAGATCAAAACAAACAAACTTCAGCATAAGCATTTCATCCCATTCTGTTCCCTTCATCCCATGCTGTACCGCTGTAAAACTTGAGTGCAGCCATGATGCACCAGCTCACTTCCCTACCACATCGCTTCTGTGCTTACATCTCCTTGCCTTCTGTACAACTCATGTGAACGATACTATACTCTTCTTATAAAACCTTGATGATATCAACTGTCAAAGAATGGGCTTCTTGAAAGAGCTATGTAGTTCAATATCTGTTCTTCCACTGAAAGCTGCAGCATTACTGCTTATGCAGCTAATACATGCAGTGAACTCCACAAAACTTTATCCCCTGCTTCATTACTATTGCATCACAGCAGTCTGATGGGAATGTCTTACTCAAAAAGCTCTGTTATACCCATATCTATTTTTTGCCTTCTTTTCCTGCATCCATTTTTTTCAATGGTAACTGAATAGGCATGTGTAAACAATTTGTTAGCTGCTCCGGTGTTAAAAAGTTGTATTGCTCTTCCAGATCTCGAAGTTTAACAAAAGGAATAGCAAAGACACAGAAATTAAAAATGTTTATTTTTAACTATCTATCTGAGGCTGACAGAATCAAGATTGGAAAACTTGTTATTGTGTACATGCATAATTCATGAACCAGAAAAAGTTGCATCCTTGATCTCTCACCATTGATAAAAAATGCAGAAAATAGTTTGTAGGCAAGGCTACCTTGTTGGTATCTGTGCTCCTTAGCCATGTTAGAAACTTGTCCTTTGAAATTCCATGAATGCTCTATTTTAAACTTTGTGCTATGGGGCAAAATGCATTAAAGCACAATTCTACTCCAAGAAATGACTGTAAAATCAGCACCTTTTCTCTCTGTTTATCTTCCCCATGCATGTATTCAGAGACATCTCTTCTTCCATTAGTGATAATGGGAGGTTTTTTCTATGTTTTATACCTTTTATCACTGCAGAGGTCATACTGGTAAGATAGCTATACATCATTAACAGCATTACAAAGCCAAGCACTAGCTCCCACATGGAGTAGAGAGATAGAAGTACAATTGGAGACAATGGGGTGACATAACCCAAGTATCTGAAAGGAGAGTTTTGCCTGAGCAACATTTGTCCTGGGGCTGAGGAGGTTCAAGACAACAGGACTAGTTTAGCTTTCACTCCCCTTGTTGAGTTAATAGATTTGACTGCCAGAGAGAGCAGAGAGAGCTTGTCTCTTCACAAATGGGGAAGTTTTTGAATTAGAAATATCTGAGTTACAATAATATAAAATGCCATGAAATCCCCTTAATCATTTTTTCTGGTCAAAGCTGAACACTTAGAAGTTAGACCTGACACTGTCCTTGTCACCAAAACACTGCCTCTGCTTCCAGAGATGATCCCATTTCTGAGCCCAGCAGAAATGTCAGGCAACAATTTCATGGGCAGCTGACCTGGTGTAACATCTCATTTCCACTAAAAAGAGGGCATTTTGCTCTTCCTCTCTGTTCGCACTCCTCTCCCTTCCCTTGTTTTACTCCACCAGGGTGGTTGGTTAAATCAGTTCACAGAAGGGCCTGATGAGCTAGCACAAAGTAAACAGCAGGAAGATGACCAGGAGCAACAGAGGAGGGTGGAGGGACCTTACCCTTTCTGCAACAGTAAGCTGTTAAAACATTCACTACCTCTCAGGGAACCACAGCCTAAATTAGATGTGAAGAACTGGGCAGTGCCTACCTTTTTCCATTGACTCTAGGCAGATCCTAGGGCACTGGCTTAGCTCAGACATCCAGCTTTCAGACAGCTGCACTTAGGTGAGATCAATCCCCATCAAAAGTACTTGAACTGCCAAGGCAGGGTGGGCTTGCTTCGTTTTTATCACATTTCAGTCAGGGACACATCTTTGGGTCCTTGTCAGTTTATACTCAGGAGCATTGCAGTGATGAAGAAAAGAGTAAAATATAAGCAAATATTTACAGAGGACCCTGGGATTTTAGCCTAATTCTGGAGCACTCTGAGTGCAGTGCAGGCGTCCCCAGTAGGACACTTAGAGGCCTGACTGTGAACTTGCATCTATATTCACTTATTTCTATTTTCATTTATATTTTTACAGGAAAATTAAGTCCATACATTCAACTGAGTTGAAAAAGATAAGAGAAACAAGTCCACTATTTCAAAGGAGGAGAAGGCTAGTGCCAGTAAAGAAGGCATGCTGACTGGCATAGTGGGTGGTAGGGCCAGATGTTCAACGATATTTATGCACTAAAAGCAGGTCAGATAATCTGTGAGAGATGAAAATTTGTCCTTTTGACTACTCCCTTCAAAACCACTGGTCTGTGTTTACTTATCTGATTCAAGTGAGATTTCTATGAAAGTACTGGTCGAAAATAAGGAAATAAAATACAGCACCTTTTGTAAGTACACATTTGCACTACAGACTTGGATTTTGTAAAGATGGAAGAAAGAAGAACTGCATGTCAAACCTGCACCTCCTGAGGCTGTCTCAGCATAACTGCCTCTAACTTGCTGAGCGTCGTGGGAACTTGGACTCATAAAAAGATATTCAACGCATTTTTATGCCAGTATAACGGTAGATCCACGGAAAGACCAGCGTGTCATACATGAAATGGAAAATACCAAGAGTTCAAATATGAAAGCAATGGAGTTCAAGTGAGCAGAACCAGAAAAGAAAATAGGTCCAGGAAATGCAACAAGCACATCTTGGAGAATTCAGTCTTTGTTTTCTCCATGGTCCAAGTGCAGTTAGACTGCCATTTTGAGGAGGTAGCCAGATACTATGTGCTAAAGCGGTTTGTCCTGAAAAGCCTTGTGTGGTATTTTCTGTGACTCTCATACAAAAAGTATTTGCAGAACACTGATTGAAAATCTCCTGTGCTGTGGAAGATAGTCCCAGGGTTCCACAATTCAAGCTGTATGCACAAAAATATTTGTGATTACCTGAATCAAAAGGGGCCATTCTTTATTGAAACTATTTCATTTGATGCTAATAAACCATTGATACTTTTATTGTTGAACACTGCAAATATCTTTTCCTTTTAAGCACAATCTTTTAAGGGAACTGTTCACAACATACCTTGGTAAGGAATATTTTTCTTGGGTTTTCTCCAACCATTCTTGCTAATGTGCTAAGTTCTTCCATCCATTACCTTAGGAATAGGCAACGCGCTTTAATCTAGAAGGTGGTTTCCTGTCCCTTGATGATCTGGTTCTTTAGCAAATCTTTCTGTGTTAAGCTTTGTTTTTATTACTAACTGACTACACTAGGACTTAAAAATTTTGTATAGCCAAAGTAGGTGTGGTACTATTTATAAATCAAGGGCAAGTTATGCAGTTTTCATAAGGTGGTTTATATTGCATATTTGAAATCTGGAGGTGTTTCAGGAATGTATCATAAAACCACCTTCCATAAACTGTCTCTCAGGAAACAGTAATGATAACAGAGGCAGACAGATCTCACTTTAAACAAGTTACCTTGTACCCTTGATTTACTAAATTTCTGGAATTTTTTTAACCAGATTGAAAATCTTTCCAACTTTTTGAAGTCTTATCAGCTGAGTTTTCAGAAGATTCACTTTACTGCAAAGACTTCCAAACACTCAATAATGTGAGGCTATATAGCTGTATAAATCTTGCCTCATAAGTTTTACAGATTTATGAAAATCTTAATTGTATACCGTGTACTGGATAAAAGTAAAAATAATTCCATATATAAAATAATAAAAGTACACATATTAATTAAGCTGTCAGACCCCAAAATGGTGAATTTATAACTGCCAGAAAAATATTTGACATCTGTGCAATTTAGTGAACATGAACTGTAACTTTCCTGGATTTTACCTCAATCCTTATTTTCACAGAAAAATGTGTACAAAAACTTCATGGTTGACAATGTGGGTGTCAGAAGCCTGAAAAGGGTGAAACAAATTGGAAAAGTGGAATGAAAATATATAAAAACCTGTAAAATTACTATGTTCCCTGACTGTAGGCAAGAGCTATATTTAGATCTGGTAACCATAATGAGACATTGGTCAGAAGATGAAGGACAAATTTCAATACATGTTCATTACTTTAGAGAAATTACACCTTGGAGTAAGCCTTTTATATTGAAAAAGTACAGTAGTAAAAAAAAAAAAAAAAAAAAAGCAAAAGCTTTTGTGCAGAAAGTAGTTTACCTAGCCTATATTCTTCTGTGTTCATTTTGTTGTTATTGAGTATATCTGTGTAAATAAGAAATGTCTTTCACAGCTGAGATTCTTCATTTGCTCTATCCTTCAGTGAAGTCAGTTTACAGCATCACAACTGATTCTTGTGTGAAGAAGCCCTGGGAGAGTTTTATTTTATTTAGCTATCCTGAAATATTTTTCTTGCTTGTTCATTACCCAAGGTCTAATAAAATCTATCTAGCATCTGACATTTATCTCATTTGATTTTTTTGTGGAAGACCTTGAAAGCCCAGAGGAATGGCTAGGAGACCACAGATAAAATGCAGATACTGATTTTTCACAAAGGAGCATTTCTTCCAACTGCTTCATAAGTATTTGAGTTTAATATGTGTTAATTGAAACACAGCACACAAGCAAAGTACAAACTACATTATTTTATTGCTCTACACAATTCTAATTCCCTCTTTTTACACTGATGTCATGATCATACTAACTACACCAATATCTGTTGAAAACCATCTGGATTTGTAATATTAAATACAAACAAACACCCATAAACCAGAAAATCAGCAGTAATAAAAAGAAACTTTTCCAGATTCTTTTACAACAGACAGGAACTACTCCTTTGAGGAACTCTTTCTGTGCAATTGTTTAGAGAAATTATATGATGGACTTCAGATTATAATGAGAAATAATATTATGGACTTTAGATTATAATATATATATCCATACACCTTGAAATTAATATGTTATGAAAGACACCATGTCATAGCTGCTTAAAAACACTAATAATGAGATAGAAACATTAAAAAAAAAAAAAAAGCTTCACTGGGACTGAATCTGATCGAACAGGTTCAGTTTTCATCATGATGCACTTGACGTGGAGACAGGACAAATAGTAAAATGTCTGAAAGGAGGTGGTTTATCCCCCACCTCCTCTCCCTCCTTTCCCCGCTCTCAGCCCTGTCTCCCATGGGCCAGCTCTGAGGGTTGGTGTAGTGAATTGAACTGGAGGGGTTTGACAGGAGGCAGAGCCAGCTCAAGGTAAAAGTCAGGAGTGAATGGCAAAGAGCGAGGGGGCAGCAAGGAGCTGACCTCTTGCCTTTTGGATAGGATGGCCATCCTTCTCTGTGAAGTGGTACCCCCAGCTCTCTGACACCATAACGTTGCTTATGCACTACTACACCAGACCTGAGGCTTCAGGGCTTAGTTCCAAAGTGAAATCACAAAGACTTCTGGATGCATAATGTAATGAAATTAAAATGAACTTCAGTCTGATTGTGCCTTACAAAGCATTTGGTAACCTTATACTTCCTTACAGATGGGAAAAATAAGATATAAAGAGGTCGTTAGGGTAGAGCAGGGACCAGAACTCATGTCACCTGAAAGCTAGTCCTGTCCTCTGGCTGCCAGGCCAGAGTTATGATCATGATTAGGACTAAAGAGCCTAACACAGCCAGACAGGTTAATCCTGCTGCATCCGGCAGGGCCCCAAAAGGCTAGGGAAAGGACTGGAGGTGGTGGGACCTGGCCCTGCCATTGTGACACTGAAGTTGGATACGACTCCGGGTTACAGGCAAGCTAACATGTGACTGCCAGGTTCCAGCCTGATATGTTCCTCTCCTGTATGTTCCTCTCCTGCCTCTTACCTTTGTGCAATGAGGCATCAAAAGAAACTACACAAGAACTAAAGTGACATGCAAGAACCAGGTACTCAAAAGCTGGAAATCCTTTCTAAAAGTTCAGAAAAAAAAAAAAAGTTGTAATCTCTTCTCCAGCTTTCATGTGATGATTTGGTCTCCCTCTGGAGAGCTCAGGAGGTGAAGGAGGAAAAATCATAGCTGTGTCTCTTGCCAAATCAGCAGTGCCACACTACCAAGCATCTGAGAGGACTGTGACTGCAGTCTTCCTCCTCACAGTGTAGCTATGTGGAGAACAGGTACGCTGCAGCCTGTCTTGGATGCTGCTTGCTCCGCAGAGGCCACCCAACCTCTGGCTGAAGGACTCACCCCCACTTAGCTGGGCATCTCCCAAGAAGCTGGGGCTCCCATCCAGAGGCTTTGGAGTGTTTTTTGTCTTGGTGTCTTTGTGTAACTATACCATCAGGGTTGGTTGCTTCCAAGCGGATGAGGAGCTGGGGGATAACGGGTGGCCCTGGGACTGGCTGTGCCCTCACCAGTGGGGTACAGCCCCACAGGGGTGAACACAGCAGGCAGAGCTGCAGGCTGGCAACAGGGTCCATCAACAGCCCCCAGCCATGGCCATTGATGTCCTGACAGTACAGTCAGGAGCAAAAGGAAATGGGGCCAGAGATAGGCTGGAGACAAGTCTTCAACGTCCCATCCAGAAGACAGGCAGCCTACCCAGTAGGTCTGAGGTCTGTGCTGGGGGCAGTGCCAGGGACAGGGCTGGAGACCAGCACTGCTGTGGTGTTGCTGGGGCAGGGACTGATGGCCCTGGGGAGATGAAATGGGGTCCTGGGCCCTGGGCAGGGTTGCAGGGGGGGACACACAGGGTGCTATTAATGACATCTCTGTGTAGCAGACCATGGCTTCTCACCCACAGACAGGGCATTCCCAGTCACAGGAGTCATTTCAGATGGGCAGTGGGTGGAAGACATAGCCATGCATGGGGTGTTTCACTGCAGAGGTTGTTCATGGCTGGCCCTACATGAGCTGTTGGGGCTGGCTTGAGCTGCTGGTGGCTGCAGGCCCTGCAACTGCTTTCTTTTGGCTGAAAACACAGAAGAGAAGAAAGGAGGCTTCATAGACAGCTAAATAGTTTCCGAAAGTTTTCAGACCTAAGGTCCCATAGGCCAGGTTGGTAGATGAGAAAGATGAGTATAAAAGCACATGATCTTGAAGACTAGGTCAAGGGAGTGAATGAAGTAACAAAGAAAAAAAACTCCTGGAAAAAACCCAAAAACCTTTAGTTGTACAGGAAAAGCAAAGGCATAACAGGAAGATGGGTGTGCAAGGGTGAAAGAAAATGTACCCTGTCTCAGTTGAAGAAACACTGAAGACCACCAGGTCCAGGAACCACAGCAGAAGGAGGTCTATAAGAGACAGAACACAAAGGAAAGAAAGGTGACACAAAACCTGAGATGTAACACAACATGGGCAAGAAGCAGAAGCATGTGACTGAGGACTGCTCAAAAGGAAAAACCATTAAGCTTCCTAAGACAGTGGATCCAAAGAGCAGTGGTGCCCCAGCTGCCACGCAGGGACCAGGGTGTGACATAAGGCAGCTCTATTATTATTGTAAAGAGAGAGAATGCCAGAAGTGTGTTATGAAGCTGAAGTCAGAAGGACTTCAGCCTTCAGGTGCAGATCGAAGAACAAATGTTCCCATCACCTGGAGGACTCAGACCTTCTCAAGTGAACAGTGGGGGGATTTCTTCACCAGAGTCACTCCACGAGCCACATCTGATCATGTTTTAGGCCTACAGAAGAGCTTTTCATAGAAATTAGCCTGGAAAGTAGCAATCATGAGGCAACTCTGTGTTACATACAATGGGATTTTGAAAGCAGGTCAACAGTTCAAGTGTGGCAGTTTAGGAGGGAAGAATGATGAACCCTACAACTCATCAGCCTATGAAGTTTTAATAAATGGGCCAGCTATTTTCAGGTTTTGTCTAAAGGACACCCTTAGGAAAAACTGGTGTGTGAATAGACAGCGGCACAGGCAGAAGGCTGGCAGAATGCCTTGAGATAGGTCCCAAGCCACAAACTGAGAGAAGTCACATATGGAGAAAAAGCCTGAGACACAGCGAGGCCACTGCATGGAGGAGGTGCCTATGAGCAGGCAAGGGTTGGTGAGGGGGTATCAGCCCAACAAAGGAGCAAAGGGTTATAAGAGCAGATGTGGCTGTTTTGGTATGTTGTGAATAAGAAAGCTGAAGAAATGCTGGCTTTGAGCCTGAAAGACTAGTGAACCCTTGAGTACACTATCCACCAGGCTTCACATTTTGGTAGAACTGGAGGAGGGATGGGACCCCAGTGACAGAGATGACAAAAGGCATCAATGCTAAATGCCAGCACGAGGGTGCCTACGCCCCATGAGGGGGTGCTTCGCCTGCTGATGGAGGCTGTGAGGCATCAGGTTGATTTTGTGGAGCCAAGTTTGGGATACTAACTACACCAAAGAGGAGAGGGGACACATGGTCATCACACCATAAATCAAGGAGCAAAGGGGAGGACTCTCCAGAAATTGCATCCCAGCAAGTAAAAAAAACTGTAAAAAAAAAAAGAATAATCACATTAGCAGGATACTACAAGCAAGAAGAGTGAAAAAGAGGTACAGAAAGCCAAAAGCTCTCAGAATAACAAAGGGTTTGTCAAAGTGCAAGTTGAGTTTGACCTTGCAAAGGGAATGAAAGCAAATGGCCAAAAAAAATGTATTTCTACAGTAAAGAAGAGAGAAGGAAGTAGTTGGCTCTGCATTGAGAGGACAGAGTCAAGGTAATCTGTATATTGCCCAGAACTATGTGAGTATCTTCCCCTCTTTTCAGTGCAGCTGACAGTGCAGATCTGCTCCATGATCAAAGGGGGAGATGCATGTGGTCATCAAAGTGGTGGCCTCCATAAAGGACACAGCTTCAAGCACTGAAAACACCCCGTGTTATTCAGTTAGGAGCGGGCAGGTGGAGAACCTGACAATCTGTCTTCTGCTAACATTTTCACTATGCTGTGAAAACTGGAACATAAAAATGCACACATAGCATGGGATTCTGGTAAATCCATCATACCAAAAAGTAGAAAGCATAGTCCTTAATGTGGAGGGAAAAGGAATGATCTACACATTTGGAACCTGATAGTTTGAACTCAACACCATGCACAACTTGAAAACAAAATGTATGAAGGGAATAATTAAAGACATGGAGATAAATAGAAGATGGGATAAAAGGTTACCGAAAGTATCATACCAGACTCAAAAGAACTCTTGTTCTGAGAGATTAAATTAAAAAAATAAATTTATGTGGGAGATATAATCTTTCTTTGTAAAATTAATCTGGAATAAGTGGGGATTAATACAAGAACTGTAAGGTGCACAAGGAACCAACTAAAAGCAACCAGCAAGTGGGGAAGTACCTTGCCACAAAAATGTTGGCTTGCTAATGAAATTTTCTGATAACAGAAATTTGGAAAGCATTCTTATTAGGGAGGAGAATCTGAATAAACAGGAAGAACTAGATGACCTTAAGGATGAAGCAATTGAAATGGGATAACATTTAATAGTATCAAAAGGCATGCTTTGTACCTAAGGATTTATAAAACAGATTTATGCAATAAACTAGGAGCACATCAGTTCAAAAGGTGAGGAGAACACCCTGAATGTGCTAACTATCCACAGGATCTGTTGCCAATGTAATGCAACTAAGACAAAGGTAGTGCAAACCTAAAATGTACCAAGGGCCATTTCTAATACAGTTAGGAAACTATCAGTGCTATTGTTAAAACCCTGGGAGATTGTGTTTGGACTATTGTATACTGTCACAAGGAAAGATTCCTCTGCCCTAGATTAGGCATCTAAAAGTTAAGTATTTTAGTATGAACAAGTCATCCAAGGCTGCTTTATATATGGTGAAGAGAAATCCAGAAAGCCATTAATCTCAGCCTGTAATAGTGTCTAATACAAGTCTAATGCAATGGCTTCTGGAGGTTTCTCTCTTCTCTTTCTCATCTTTGAGTATAAGGGTCGTCAAGGCTGAACACCTCAGACACATGAAAATAGATGAGGTGAATCCGGGTCAGGAACAGAGGCTAATGATGAGCCCTGTCTGACCCACAGGATGAATTTCGCCAGGAACAAAAAGATATAAATTGACTTGATAAAGTCTGAAAATAAAAAGGTGTACTATCACAGCCATGAGGGTTTACAGACATGGTGCAAAAAGACCTAACAGGTTTTAAGAGGAAGAGCAATGCTGAAGGAGACTAGCAGAAAAAGAAACGAGATTGAATAACTCCATTCAGTCCCATGGTGCTACATTTAAACCTTGCTAGTTATCCACTCATTGTTCAATCAAATTTATGCTTTACCAGCTATTTAGAGATAATCATTCAATAGTATAGACAACTTTATGACTTCACAGTACTTGCAGTATATTTATAGTGTACTCCTTCCTAAAGTAAAACACTATGTAAACAAAATTGTCCTAGACTAGCCTGTTCATATTTGTCAGTGGCTGGCAAACCACAGTGTTTGTCAGTTTGCTAAAGTCATCTTTGTTTTACCACTACCTTTCTTTGTCTCTCCTCTAGTCACAAATTGGCTAAGATTCTGGCTGAAGTTAAGTATCAGTACTAAAATGTTGTGAAAAATACTGCTCAACACACTCTAAATAGACATATTGTCCATGTCAATAAATGTAAATTTTTTCCAAATAAACAACATAAATCTTTGAGAACACCCTGCAGAGTAAATGACGGAACTTCATATAAAACTGTCCTGCTTGGTATAAGGCTATTCCATTATTATGAATTGTGTATCAGCACATATGTTTCTCAAATACTCTATGTTTCTGCACATATGTTTCTCAAATAGTGTGTGTTTCTGCATTGTTTTGCAATCCTGTGACCTAGTCTAACATTAAATTATAAAAAGTTCAGCAGCTGAGTTTTATCCTTGGCTGTAGAGCACACGTACCATTGCTGTTTCATAAATAGAAATAAGGCATTTAAACCTCCACACTATATATCCATACAGCTATTTACATTTTGCCTCTTTCTTAAATATGACATCTAACATGTGACATTAAGAATCATCAGCTTCATGTATCCTTTCAACATGTCATGATTTTCGAAAAGAATAAAAGGGGGCACTAGAAGATTTGCTCATGATCACATCCTTCCCAAGCTCTAACCACAGAACTGTCCTTCTTTAGCCGAAGGACTGAGATTGAATCTTTTGACTCCTGTACTTCTTTCTTGCTAATGCAAGCTGAGATATAAAACCAAGGATAAAGCCTTCTTTCTAGGTATACAGCAGAGCCCTTATGAAGACCCCAGTGGGGTGGAAAATTCCCAGAAAACCGATAATGTATTTGCTGTGGTAGCTTCAATATTCTGCCTGAGGGTGCCCATGCTCCATCATGCCTCCCTGTAACGGCTGACCCATGAAAAGTCTGCCAACCAGTTACAACTGGTGGATAGTGGAGCTATTGCTTGACCTCAGCAGTAACAAACTGCATGGTATTTATTCTGGGTTTTTAAGAAAATCAAGCATATGTGATTGCAGTGTCAGGCTTCCCTGATAACTCCTGAAGCCACTGGCCAACTTTGGCCAAATCTGGAAGAGCTTCAAAAACAAATTAAGTTCCTGTAAGTCTGCGGCGGAGTGGTGGTGAGATAGAGGAGGGAGATCCCCAAGGTTGTCCCTCTGGAAGGGGAAGGGCAGGAGGGCAGTGCAGGGGAGCTGCAGCATTTGGTACCATTTCCTGGGGAGCAGCAACCTCCAGATGGGTATTCTGACAGGCAAAATCCAGCACCATCTTTTACTCCTGGAAGCCAAATTCAAATCTGGTCTGTAAAGATGCACAACAACCAGTCAGCCAGTGGAAAGATCTGCTTAGCTAAAATCCCCTACAGAAAGCTCCAGCCCAGGCACAGCAGGCACCGGCACCTCCAGTGCGGCCTGTTTCTCCTCCTCAGCAGTGGAGGAAGAGCAGATAGTGACCTCCCTGTCTAAGCATCACTCTTTGGTATGGCCACCCAACTGAATCACAGCAGGATAAATAACCAAATAATACAATTACTGCTTTCCCCTTTTGTTTGCCTTACAAGAAACAAAATTCACACCCTGCTGATGTGTCACCTCAAGAAATAACTCTCACTACACTATAAAGATTGTAGTTTCTTCCAAAACTGACTTCAAATGCTACAACATACATGAGTGATACCGTTTGGATAATGGCAATCATGGTAGACTTCCACGGAATTCTCTAACAAAAAAATAAATAAAATTATCATAAGTCAGCAAGGTCTAAATTCCAGTATAAATTTGAACCATAAATGCAGAAGGTGAAGCTTTCTGTACTTCTGCTTTTAATGAACAGTCACTCACCTTTCCTCTTTTGTGAAAGACTATGAGGCAACTCAATTGGAAAAGTTCAGCGTCAGTTTTCAGAGAATGGGGTACAGGATTTTTGCATGTTCAAGGCAACTCTGTTTTACTGTATCACCAGTGAATGAGCAGATTCCAAGGAATGTTTGAAAGAAGGATCCTTAATTCCATCTCCAGTTAAATGTGACCAGCTCTTGAATGCTTATGGGTGTGTTTAAATTAAGCAGAGTTCTCCAGACCCACAGAAAAGGGAATGCTTCTGTGTCAGCTGGATTCCCATATGGTCAAACTCTCCAGGGAAGGAGGGAAAACTTTTCATTATTTCATGCAAATATTTCTTTCTGTGGAATCTAAACATATATGGTTTAGCAGACTGAAATTGCAGTGAACACTTTCAGTTCAGGGACAGGATCAGAATGGACTGATGAAATTTATTACAAATACCAAAGGCCTAAGGGGGATGAGCTGCACCTCAGAGGTGGAAGGAAAGAATCTTCCAAGAACAAGCCACAATCAACATGTCATCTAGGCAAATTAATATCCCTACTCCCAGACAGAGAATTTTTTGAAAGGGAGGGAGAAGGGGTGCTATTTTGATTTATAGGGATACTTCAGAATTCAGGGCTTAATTGTACTTTAGCCATGCAAGCTTGTTTAAGATATTGCTTCTTTCAAATATTTCAGACCTTCCTTCCTTGAAAGCTCACATCTTCAAAATGACATCTAGTAATGCTTTATAAAGTATGTAAGAACAAACTGAGATAGAAGTCCCCACTGCAAACACTGAGATTAAGATCATTAGCATGAAGGAAAACATAAAGCATGTTCCGCTCCCAAACAAACCATTTATCCTTTTTACTTCCTGATTCACCTATCAAAGATAACTGGGGGAAAAAAAACAACCCTGTTTATACCTCCACGCTGGATGCCGCCCTCCGGGCGAAGACCTGGCACCTTCCCACAGGTGCTGCTTTTCTGGACCCATATCATGCACTTGGAGTCAACAAGGAAACCCTTGGGGAGAGGCAGCATGGGGCAGAGACAGGTCGCACACCAGCTCTGCGCCCGCCTCATAGACTGGCACCTCTCCTTCTCCCTGCCCTTTGCACGCCCCAGGAGTGACGGGCAGGAGTGTTTTTCTGAGCAGGTCGTATCGTTAGCGTTGGAGGCAGAGATATTTTTCCTGCCGTGTGTTTGCACAGCACCTACCAGACGGGGTCTGTATTTCAGTAGGGCTACTGGAATAAAAACTTGAAAATAGCGAGTAGCAATAGAGCTGCAAATACTCGTCCGGCGCATTTACCCTCCGAGTCTGGCAATGTTGAAAGTTCACTGTGTTACCAGGGAGTTCCTTGAATGTCACAGCTCCTTGCTCTGATAAATTAGTGTCTAATCCTAAAGGTGGCTCATTGGTTTTCAGTATTAGGCCCTTAATCTCCTTCCCTCGCTCAGGAATCTTCTCACCCTGCACCCATAGAGATCATCAGTCATTCCTTTGCCCGCAGTTACCAAACAACATCCAATTTTTTAGTAAAGATGTCAAAGTGTCTGTCTAAACATCTTCTGGTTTTGGCCTGAAACTGATATGGGTTGAAAGTCTCCAGCTCTTCCCTAAATCCTGACAGTTAGCTAACAACAAATAAAAAACAGCCCAGTGATTTACTGTGTCGATCCCACATTGTTGTGCTCTGTGTTTCTTTAAGAAAGGTGTGAGTGTATGTGTAAGAGTCTTGAAATACAGTGGTTGCCATGGCAATTATCTGTGTTTAGAGAGTGGAGGGGAGTAAAGTTCCATGTAAGTGGCCAGAGTAGAGTGCAAGTTAAACATGCTTCTTTGCAGGTCTAAATTATGTATTTTTCTCCCCCCGCCCCGCTAAAAATATTTGTGAAAATATGCATAGATTGTCTGATGAGCTCCAAACTATTCTTGCAACAACGCCAGCTTTTTTTTTTCCCTCAATATTCCCACTCACCTGTAAGTTCTGGGAGAATAAAGCATTTTCCCCTTCCCGTGGGGCAGGGGAAAGAGGAGTTTGTGTGAACACAGACTGCAGAATTGCCCGACTGTGCTCCCATCCAGGATTTTGCTTATCTGGTTCATTTCTCCTTAATGGGACTGAGTGCATTACTCTTATAAAACTAACAGATCAAAAATATAGGTATAGCTAAATGGCTGTAAATTTAATTAGAAGGGACTGTTATACAAGTATAAATCATCGGAACAAATATCCCTTAGCATTTATATTGTGCTTTACATTTTCTAACTACTCTGCGGATTTGTTGTTTTTGTACAAATGTGCATTGTGCCTGGAGCTGGAAAGTCTATACCCCATAAATCTTTGTCCTCGCGTTCTCTGTTATTTTCATTTATCAGCCTAGATTTTTCCCCCTTTCCTCACCTTCATGATAAGGGTATGATTCCCAGCCTCCACATGCATGCACACAGTTTGTGTATTTATTTGCCAGGTGTTCAACTCTCGATGCTGGCTCTAAGGCTCTTTTGCTTTCATATAGGAATATTCTAATGCTTAAGAACAGTGATCATAAACAGAAATTGTGCAGTCTGATGGCTGCCTGCTCTGATTTCACAGGGATAGCATTCACCTCAGACTCCACAAAATGAACGGTGATTTTCAAAATATCCACAGGCGAGACTCCATTCTGCCACCTCCCACATGCCACTTCTCCCAAAAATGGTCTGTGATGGACACTGGCAGGGTAACGAAACTAGAGCACAGACTTTGCAGTAGGCCTGTGTAAGGAGCAATGGTAACACTAGGAATAAGTTGTTCTTTAATGTTTATTTAGAGTTCACATACAACACTTACGTGCTCCACTTGAGTAGCTAGCAAATTCAGCAAAGGAACTGATACCATGACAGTTTGACATAGTCGCTCTTGAAAATGTATTGCTAGGGGCTTCTTTAAATATTAATAGGTAAATTGCAAGGTGGAAATACATGATTAGGTCATTTTGAAAAAGTGGATCCTGAGGCTCTGCTGGTTCCCAAGCGGCTCTTAGTAAAGGAGCCATGGGTTCCAGCAGCTCTGAACTAAGGAAAGGGAGCTGTATTTGCTCCTAGATCCAGCAATGCCACGTTGGATGACACTAAGTCATTTTATCCCTCAGTTTCCCTCCTTCACCAGTGTCTTAAAAGTTATAATAATCTTCCTCTGCAAAAGAAAGGTGAGTATTTTTTTTTAGTGAGCTCAGGAGTAAGCTTTACCAAAGAATCAGAAACGATTTGGTCCTTGCCTCACTGTGTTTACTCTTCAGTTTTATGCATGAGGCAATTGGTGACATTGATAATTCAGCTGATGAGGCAAGGAAAGCCAAAGATTACCAAAATACGATCACAGTTAATTAAGGTGTGTAACCAGCATGATGGCTCCATGGCAAGGTGGTTCGTTTGGTAAATCTACTCCCTTCTGGTAGGCAGTGTGGGAAGGGTGGCATTTTAGGAGGGATCTAGGCAAGAAGAGGGTGGTGAACAGGTGGAGAATAAATGTTGGAAAGGTCTTTCATGATTACAGGTGTACCACCATCAGTGGAGTAAATATGCCATATGGGTAAATTGTGTCCTTTGCCACAACGGTAGGGACAGTATTTCCAGACCCTAAAGAATGGCAGATCACAAGCACCACACCATCTACTCACTTGCAAAGAAAGTGCTGCACCAGTATGAACTTCCTTCTGGGCTAAACTGATCCGGTAACACAACCACCCAATTGAGAGGCTCTCCCAAAACCACCATCTCAGAAAAATCACATTTTATAACTAGGCAATACACTCTCTTCCCTACCCTCTGATTTACTGCTCAGCTATTGCTCTTCAGATTATTCTCTTGATATATCTAGCTGATTCAATGAGCATGGGAGCATAACGTAGACTCACTGGACAGTCCGATGAGGCTGGATGTCGTTGCTTAAGAGTATCTCAGACCGTGTTAGATGCTTCTCAGGGTTGATAGAGACCCTGCCCCGTAGATCCTGCTGCCTAATCATTCTATAATTATGGTAACCTTTATAAAAGCTTAGCAATAAATAGCATTTTCCATGAGACTAGTTCTGTTTCAAAAAGTAATCGCTTGCATATGCACAGTATGACTGCTTCTCCACAAGCTGAAGTCACATCATCTCCTCTACTTTGTTCCCGTAGCAGCACGCAGCAAGCAGCCGTATGATAGTCTGTGGTTTAACCCACTTTCTGAGGACGCAGGCTAAATCTGTATTGTTCTGCTCATGTATATGCACGGGGTCTGAAAATATTGAAAGAAAAAAGCACAGGAGCATGACATGGGTAGAAAAAGACAGTGTGGCAGAGAATAAAATGTGAAAATGTCCTGGTAACCAGGCAGTCCCCCCATTGCCTGGGGGTACCTCAGACTTAGCAGTTCCATTTTAAAGAGGCAGGTTAGAAATGCAGAAGGTGTATTGGAGAAGGAAAAAGTCCATCTGATCTCAAAGTATTCTGCACATTAGTGTGATTCAGTGAAAATCTGTATAGCTAACTGTCCTCTTAGACTCAGGAAAGAAGGTTTAAACTCCAAATGACCGCACAGGGCCACGTGTGGTCTGGCCCCCTCAACCGTGTGCCTCCCAGGAATCCCATCCTGCCACGCTTGCCAGGACTGTGGGTTTACCCTCGCCCTTCGCAGCACACTCAAGCTATGGATTAACCCTCCTGTGGGTACCGTGTTGGCAGGATGACCCTGCTAGATGGACCCAGCAGATTCCTTGCTCCTGGGGGAGCCTTAGGAGAATTAGCTATGGGCGGTTCAGCCCTCCCTACCCCTCCAGACATGAAGCTATGCACAGCCTGAGATATGGCCCGTGTGCTGCTCTTTCCTAGACCTCAACATTGTTTTAGCTTTATGGAAAGTATTAGCTATTACAAAATAACCCGTAGATGAGACCATGACATAAAGAATCTCATATTATTTCATTACCTATTAGTTTCATAAAGTCCTGAGCATTTTGGCCCAATCTTGCAAAATACCTACAGTATGTTCTGCAAAATACTTGCAGTCTTGCAGGATAACTTCTATTTTTTTTTGAAGACTCTTTGCATGCTTGCAAAGTGCTTTACTGGACTGGGCCCCAGACACTCAGGTACTCTTTAGCTCATTCATGTGCTGTAATGAGGTAGTTTGTACCAGATTTTCAATTTAGTTCTAGAGCTTCATCCTTTTCAGTAAAGTTTCTTCATTAAATAGGTAATATACAGCTAGAAGCATTATGATACCATGACCATGAAACACCAAGTACCTGCGTTTCAGTCTACTTTAGAAAAGAAATAGCGTCTGGCACTTGTAAATTTTAAAATAAATTAAGTACAGTGAGGAAGGTATTAAAGAGAAACGCCTTAAAAACAAGTGGGGAAACTCAGTCTTTTTCATTCTGTGAAAAGAGTGTGACAGCATATGGTACATAGTGGGTGGTTGTTCTAAACATAACATGTATGTGTTCGACCTAAAACGTTTTATTGGTTCCTACTTATGAGAGCAGCAGCTAAAAATGACAGATGACTGTTCTTTCTATATCAGCAGTGTGTAAAGGCCCAAGGAAAAAAAAAAGTCTTTATATTCATAAACATTTTTAAACAGCCATAAAACTGTTCAATGTAATGTTTTCTCCAAGGTACCCCAAGTTTAATGTTTTCTCTTTGTGAAACCGTAACACTACAGTATTAATAATTATTACTATTATTTCTAGATCATCCTAAAATATGTCCAAAAAAAAGGGGGATAATCTTCCCTTCCCCCAGAGTTACTGTAGCTCTCAGGGGACAAAATCTTTTGAGAGTATAGGTATCTAGCACTACATACCCAGGTTAGCTTAATACAAGGGAAAATGCAAGTCATGACTACAAGTCTCCTAGATCTATAGGAGAAAACAGTTACACCACCATCATCACTGCGACCGAGTACCTTATAAATGTGAAAGTTGCACAGAGAGAAAAATCTCACCATTGTCCCCTCCTTTCTCCCCTCTGGAAGGAACTGAGGCTGGAACTGGGAAATCTTACACTGTGCTCCAAAAAAGGCCATTTTGTTACTAACCTGTCCTCCTGTGGCAACGATTCTTGCGTCTGAGGCCAGCTGCCAAGCATGCTCCCTCTTCCTCCCACACGAGTTTCATCCTTGTGGTCAGCTGTTTCTTGGAAGCCGAGGAGCATAACTGATATTGCAGTCATCAAGCTGCGCGCAGAATGAGCTTACACAACTTTGTGAACATGCTTTTCTTGCCCTCTCCACCCACCTTTCTCTAAAGCTATGCGTTTGTTGGTAAAAAACAGGATTCAGGTGTCAGTTTTATGGGTGGAGCTCAGGTGCTTCTGCAGACCTGTGTCCTAATCCCACTCTGGGGATCAGACTGGGCCCAGGTGACTCCCCTTCAAGTGAGCTCAACCCAATGGCAGGAGGGGCCCGATCCTTGCACCCTGCACCATCAGCAACACCAGCGTTACTGGCCGGGAGGGACCTCTCAGTCTAAAGGGAGTCTCAGCAGATAGCCTGCTTGCTGGGAAAGCAGAGATGTTGCACATGTGCCTTCTGAACCTGTCTCGTCTCTGAATTTCACCTCCGTTGTAGCTGTCCCAGTGCCTACGGAGTCCCTTTGGTTACTTGGGGTTCAGAAAGCCAAGACTGCCCCAGCAGGTGTGGGATAATTCGCTAAAGTGTTGGCTGTGAGAGAGATGAAGCACATTTTGTGACTTTGTCCCGAAGCGGCACAGCAAATTTAGGAGGGACATGGGCTTTGGAACAAATTCAAAACCATCTGTTTGGGGTTTGTGGCTGGTTTTTTGGGGTGTTTTTTGGGTTGGGTGGGTGGATTGGTTTGTTGTTGGTTTTCACCAACAACTTCAACTGCAAGCCTTTCCAAGGAAAGGACTACAGAGCTGTTCAGCAAACAGTGCCTCATCCTCGGACGGACTGGCTCCTGAGAGCTGTGCAAAAGGATTCCGGGGAAAAAATTCTGCTTTGTGTTTGCACAGTCTTACCCCTGAGAAAGGAGAAAACTCGCCCAACCTGCTGTGGTAATGACTTTAATCACAATTAGAGCATGAGAAAATCATTCTTGTCTATCCTACTGTGATTCGTCCAAGTCTGGAAAAGGAGACACTGCTGAGATATTATGTCCTTTAATCGTTACTGTCATAAGAAACTCAAATCTTCTTATTCATAAAAAAACATATCCAGCCCCACATGTGGAATTTTTATTAAAACAATTTTTTTATATATTTAATGTTGATCTGACAAAACATTCAGATAGCCTGAGTATTATGAAATCTGTGCATCCTAACTTCATTATTTATGATGTATATAACCTCAAACACTTGTGCATGCTGCTTAAAATGCCTGAGAGATTCTTGCCCCCAAAGATGCTTATCTATGTAATACACAAATCTCTGAGTGAAGATATGCAGATTATTGTGGGGAAAAAGCAAAAGAAAAACAGTCACAAGAAAGACAACTGTGGGAATTTGGTTGCAATAACATTATGTGGTCCCTGGTAATACACACATCATCTTACGTACTTTCCCCAAATGAATTAGATAAGGTTAGATTTATATAGCACCTTTCATTTATTTTACTGATGCCAAATATGTTTACACAGGGGATGTCTACAGAGCTACTTGGGAAACTTTACATAGCAGTGCAATACACTGGGGAGATAAATTTTGAGTATACAAGGCCAGCATTATCCCTGCCTATTGCAGCACTGGGAAATGAAGTCGCTTATGATGTAGAAGGAAGCGTCAGGTCACTGAACACCTCAAAAGAGTGAGGAGACAAGAAAGGTTGTCAAAGAGTATTCATCTACTTAGAAACCAGTCCCCCAGCTATAGAATATTCAGTGAGAGTAAAAAGAATCTTTCGCTTATAAAATTCACTATATTTAGGCCCTTGGTAGTGTGATTATGAAAACAGACAGAATTCAGACTACTTTATTATAACTCAGAGTGGTTAATGACAAAATTTCCAGTAGTGTTTCAGAGATGTTGTTTGAGAGTATCTGTAGTTCTGGCAAAGGGTTTGCTCCAGTGCTTTTCTTTAGTGGGATTAAAGGACTTCTTCTATATCAAAAGTTTTATATTTTGGTGGATGTTAAAATTAAAGTCATACTTTATTAAATCACTGTAATATAGTAAATGTAATGAAACATGTTTTAAATTAAATGGTTTGGAAGGAAAATCTGTGTAACCAGTGTCAAACAACATTCTCTTCAAAAATAAAATTGCAGTTTTAATATACAATTCTTTCTGACTCTTACATGAATTGTCCAGTTTTTCTGCATTAAAAGACTGAATAAAGCATAGAAAGTGGTCATGTGGAAAGTATTCTCTTTCTTTGTTTTTAAAGCATTTTTGTCTAACTAGTTCAAATACTAATTTAAACTGCATAAAACTGAGAGAAAATCACTGAACATCTGCAAACAGGGAAGCACTTGATTGGTGACATTTATTGGATGTCCTTAATAAAACACAATTATATTTTTCAATGGAAAAGGTTACAAAGCAGCTTAAATTGCCCAACTGAGTGAATGCAGTCACAATGGATGAGGCCTGATGTAGATGTTTGTTTTCTTTTAATAGGTTTCTCCAGTATCTAACCATGATTTTTTTCAAGTGGGAGTACTGACAGCAGTTAAAATGAGAGAAAAATCATTTCACAGTTTTATTGAATGGACACCATCAATAACATTGGGAGAAACAAATTAATACAACAGTGAAACAAATCATGCACCAAATCACGAATTTAATGATTATTTAATGATACACTGCACAAAGAAAATGTGTTGTATTTCTTCTGCCTGGTTTCCACTGAGGCACCTGGTGTAGTGCCATATCGGAGATGCTACATGGATGGGGATGAGCACAAAACCCTTGAGGTGAGTGGAGAAGAGGCTCATGGAGGTGTCAGTGGGTTATGCAGGTCAAGGAAGCTGCAGACCCAAGGGAGATGAAGAGAGGAGCTTTGTGAGAGCTGCTTTTGGGACACATCTCTGTGCAGCCGTGCCAAGGATGGCTTCAGCACAGAAAGGAAGAGCATGTTAATGAAATTCACTGCTGACATGATGCTGGGAGGCATCTCACGTGCATAGGAGAGACTTTCTCCTTAAAGGGGTGGGGACCACTCAGAAGGTCTTGTCTCCAGCTGTGAGAAACATGGGCACCAGCATTTATAGCAGGCACTGTGGCTGGGTCAGTGGCTCAGCACTTCCAGAATATGGCTAACTGCTGTCCCAGGGATGAACCACCTCCTGCTTGTGCTTCTTTCTTCAGGATCCTCTGTGATAGATTCTGTCTATCACAACACCAATTCTTCCTCTCATCTTTGCAGCCCGTTCAGTCAAAGAGCTCCCAGACATAACTGACAGGCACTTAGAGGAGTGTTTGTGTCAGTACTTCCCAAGCCCTCTCCTTTATCAGGTACTCAGAGTTAAGCACATGCTTAAATATTTTACTGGATCCAGGCCCATTCTCACGCACATAAACCAGACAGGGACAATTAGAAGTGATGAAGAAATGACGGGACAGTGCTCATCAGGAAAGCACGTGAATTGCCATTAAACAGGGGGCAAATTGCAAGAATTTAAAAAACACTGGTGCCATAATCCAGCTGTTGAGTAACCAGGTTCCCAATGTGCACACACTTCCAAGAAAAATTAAAATATGGACATGAGGCAAGCAGTTGCCTAGTGGACTGCTGAGTGCATGGGATTTATGTCTGAGTAGTTAGTATTATATTACACTCACAAAGTAGTATCCAAATATCAGCAGCTGTGTCTTGTATCCATTATTTCCCTTCTCCCCCAAATATAAACCTTCCTCACCTTTTTAATTAGAAAAGCTGTTTATTGACTATGACACGGAAATATTTTACATGTTGTTGTCCAAAAATGCCATTATTAAATAAGCAGGAAAATATGTTTAGTGGTAAATAGAGATGACCTTTAAAACAATGTCAAGCCCACACACCCCATGATTTGTGCGTAGGTATGTGTTACTTTAAGTTGCTGTATATTACCAGTAACGTGACATAGAAGGCTGCTATGGAAAGTATCTTTGGTTAAAGAACTGTAGGGTAAATAAAAAATTAAAAGCTAAAATGCATAGCAAACTTACCTAGTAAACTACTAAATTCAAACCTGCTCATGGGAGGCCTGATTTTATATTCACGGCAACATGGATAAAAATCAATTTGTTTTTTATCTTGAAAAATATTTTATAGCAGTTAACTGAGGTCAGGACATCTCTTACTTTCTTGGCTGACTCATTCAACACTTGTACAGCAACCTTCTCATGCATAACAGAGAAGCACCGGTGTCACACAAGGAGACAAGCGGCACTGAGAAACCCAGGAAGAGAGGCTGAATTCACCTGTGTAAAATAGTGTCATTTTTCAGAAATCATCTGCAGAAGAAAAATTAATTAGGCAAGAGTGCGCCCTACCCTTCTCCCATGCCATTCCAGTAAAATGGAGGGGCTGTGTGGGGTTATTGCAGGAAATCAGCAAAGATTTTTGCATTTTATTATTGTTGCTGTTGCCGTTTGTTTCAGTTTCGGTTTGTATATAGACACCAAGAAGGAAGAGCAGGAAAAGCTGTCTTTAGGGCAAAACATTTACTTTGAGTGGTAATTTATTTCAAAAGTATTGTGAATTTTTACCAAGAAGCCTCAATAAGCTGCTTTAATGTAGATGCAAATATAACTGGGTAAGAGACCCTGAGTCTCATGTCTCAGATGCTGGTGGCAATCCTGGGTCTGTAAGAGTTTTCCAGGAGTCACCACAAGGATATCCAACCACAAAGTCTGTGATACTAGGCATCTCTGCTAACATGTATTTCTATCAATCATTATCATGAATACAGTCATGTAACTCTATGGGCATTTTACTTTGTTAGCTGCAATGGACGGTACCTGTTGTATTTGTTTTACTTTACTTCTTTTAAAAAGCTGTGGCTGGAGAAGCAAGGCAGCTCATTGCCTTGGACATTGTGTGGGGCTCAGGTAAGGAAGGGGACCCTGTGCCTTCCCAGGAGCATGAGCACGAGCACGTGGGGAAAGCAGGGGAAAGCAAGCCAGGAGACCAGGACAGCCACAGATTGGTATTCCTCATTTGCTGGCACTTTGCAAAGCCACGTTTGGGAGAGTGCTACGAGCAGCATGGAGCAGGCATCCACCAAAGATGGATGATGGATGGATGGATGAGGCTCGCTCTCATGACACAGACAGGCTGCGTGGTGTCACAGCACCTCCAAAAGTCACCAAGATGGTGGTATGCTGCCATGCCTGGAGGAGAAGGCCCTTCTGCAGAAACTCAGCACACAGAGGAGGACCAGTTCATAAATCTCTTATTTTTACTTTGTCTCACCCAACAGATTTTAAGCTTTCTTTTTAAAAATTTACCTGTTACCATTCCTGTTCAAACCACCCTGGATTTTGAGTTTAAGAGCCCTCTCCACAGTTCGGGTGTGGTCTGTCTTAGTGACAGCTTCCAGGAAGCCTGACCCAAAAGCTCTGCCTGAGGCAGGGTCCCACCACCCTCGCTCTCCATTGCAGACCCCCGGGCTGGCCAGGCTGCCTGGGCTTTGCACCACTGCTCAGAAAGCACCATAGGGATGAAGCCATGAGAGAGCAGGTCAGACTGAGCTCCAGCATGCCTGGGATCTAACCAGACCCTTGTGTAAGGAAGGGAGTGCCAGGGTGTGCAGGTCCTCACGGACAGACTTCGAGCTCAGCGCAACCCTGACGCAACAGCTGAATGTTTTACAGGAGACTTGTACCATGGGAACTGCACATGGAGGGCAAGGGTTGACAGAGAGAGGCAGCAAGATGTAAATAAATAAATGTTCTTCTTTTGTAAATGTGAGAGGTCTGTGGAGAGAGGGGCAACAGGACTTTCTCAAAAGGGATAGACCGGAGGGCAGCACAGGTATGTAAAGGCAGTCCCTCTCAGGTACTTACCCAGAGATTTGGTGGAGAATTTTTCAACTGAGCAATTCTTTACTGGAAAATAGTGGTTCAGCAATATCACCAGTTTTCACAGAAACTTACCTGTTCTGATTAAAGTTTACTCAAAAAGGGGCGCTGAAGCACTCAATGAAATATGGGGACAAAGAAAGGGAAAGAGCCCTTGCAACATGTTGGTATTCAAAGCATCCAGTTAGGAGGGAAAAAAGGTTTGTCTCAGTCTAGAGCAGAAGTTTGAGCATGAGTTTTCTTCCTCATGAGTGAGTCCAGTGACAACCATGAGATCCAGGAGAGCTCTTTTTCTGTGCTTTTCCCAAGGAAAGCAGCAATATATCTTGAGGATATGTCAGACTGGAACTTCTTTTAAATCTCATAGCTTCACAGGATAAGAAGATCATTTCCCAGCAAAGATATCTGATCTCTAGTAGTTTTCTTCTCACAGTGCAGTGTGAGCGTCTCTTTGAGCAGGCACCCGAAAGCCACAAACAGCCCATTCCCATGCAAGAGCGTGCTAGCTGGGGGGAGGCCATGCAGACCCTCCTGAAGTAGGTGTCCCCAGGTCCACACGACTCTCCAGATGCACACATAGTGACAGCAAATTTTCTGACAGCTCTACTTGGGCAGTTTTGAATGGCTGCAGCTCATGAGGGGCCAAGAGGGAAGAGTTTTAAGGTAAAGGGTTCATCTCAGCACAGGGGGCAGGGGACCTGCTTGTACTAACCCTGAGACAATGCAAAATTGCTCCAACTTTCCCAAACTAAGAAGGGAGTTTGGAGGTGTGGTTTCTTGGTTCCACAACTGACCTGCATTTTGAACTGCCCAGCTCTCTCGGTGGGCATTGTGAACTACGCTCAGATGCGGATGAGATGAGCAGAAATGAGCTGCTGGCATGTACTATGCCTCTCTCCTCCTGACGAACAGCTGTTCCAGTGGGAAGCAGCAGCTCAGGAAGGGGCAGAAAGGTAGGAGCAAAGTCCAGGAGCAAAGGCCATACCCTCCAATGCACAGCTCATGGGAAATCCAGCAACAATCCAGGAGTAAAGGTTGAACCTTGGACTCCTGCAACAGCACAAGCTGTGAACAATGACACAAGGACGACAGCCCATCCTCCTGAGTCTGTGTGGCTGTTATTCCTTCACTTAACTGAAATCAGTTTTAAGCAGCCCCTTGGTCAGACCATCGTTGTCTTCAGTTGATAAACAGAAAAGGTCGAGATCCTGCAAAAGAGCTAGAGATTTAAAACACTGAAAACCAACTAGACTTAAATTCTTCATCTGCTCCCCTCCCAGGCATTTTGTTCTTCATCACGTTTTTTTGTCTCATTCACCCCAGAGATCCTCGACAACCCAACCATGTCCTCCTACCACCTCTGTTGCCTTTACTCAGGACTTTGCTCCTTCTGCTTCACACCCCACCAGCCCCACACACTTCCAAACACCCTAGTCTTGGTCATCCTTTCCAAGCTCTGCTTCCCAGCAGAACAGACCTCCCCAGCCACTGAATGTCATTGCTTTTCTTCTAGAAAAACAATCATCTCCTCTGCAAATCCTTCCCATCTTAGTTTCTTCTCCATTGCTGCTTCCACACCTAAATTTTTCACCCGTTTTGCCTCTGCCTGTGCTAAATTATACACTCTACTGCAAACAAGGACTCATTTTATTTGCTTTCTAAAACATCCACATACATGGATGGAGCCGTATAAATAATTAATACATGCCTTAATCTAAAGATTATGAAGAAGAAGGTGGTGATTGCTGCAGAAAGATTAATGTGAATGAAATAACTCAACCAGACTATAATTTTCTCTGGCGACCCATGAAAGAATTAACCCAAAGGAGGCCCCCTTAAGTACTTTTGCAGATAGCCCAATGAATTCCAGGTATGGCTTTGCTTTGCATTCTTCATTTTCCTCTTTCTTCCAAGATATATCTGCCTGTCTTATATGCAAGCATACACATACCCTTGCCTGTTCCTCTGTGGATAGTTTCTCCAAGGCATTTCATGCTGTGGCTCCTGCTAAATAGTGTAATTTTTTTCACAGTGCAGGCAGGGTAGCTGAAGAGCAGGAGGGGCAGTTACCTACATACCCTTTTGCAGAGATCTCAAGTCATACAGTATAACAGCTCTTGAAACAAGGACTCAGAGCTGCAAGCCGGGTGCTGGTCCTAGGCTTCTTATTTTCTAACTGTATCCTCAACCCTTGAGCTCAGTTTCCACTGGGAGGTAGGACAGCCAGACCAGCACAGGCAAGGCCTGTCAGCAAGCTGCACAGACCTCTCCAGGATAATTTGGTCAGCCCAGCATTTAGGCCAAGTTAATGAATCTTGCAAAGGGACAGGACTCATTAACAAGCAGTAACCTGGTGCCAGCCAAGCTACGCTGCTTCCCAGATCCCAAACTCAGTACTTCTGTACCTACCAGCTTATTTGGATTCAGCTCAGATCTGCCTTAGGAGACTTGAGACACCTCAAGTGGGTGGGAGCTCTGTATGTATCAGAGTGCAGAGGTGTTTTGCCCCCCAGCCAGAAAATCTCCAAGAACTCCCAGTATGACTGCTCAGCAACCATCAACGGCAACAGAAGTCCTAGCTTTGCTTTTTTCCCAGGGTCAGCCCAGTGATTCTTTTGTAAACCTTCCCTTTTCTCTGTCCTTGCCTCCAAGAAGCTGCAAGAGCAGAGGCTGGATGGGCTGAGGGGACTGTAAAGAGGGAGGGGACACAGAAAGGAAACACCTGTGGTGGGGGCACCTGAGGCTCAATCCAGCCGGTCCAATGCAGCTGTGAGGGGAAAGGTCCCTTTTCGCCCTTCTGTCTTTCTAGCAACACCTTACAGGGGAAAAGTAATTTTATAATGGCTGGAGTTTCCCATGCCAAAGAGGAATGAAGGAAAGTTACTTAAAAGCCGAGAGCAGGCTTGCACCAGACATCAATGGTAGCAGCAGCTGAGCGGATGATGGATACTTTCCATCCATGGAAAAGCCTTCACAAGGAGCAGGACAGAAGTGGTTTGGGCCCTCAGGGCTGGCAAAAGAAGCTGAGCACATACAAGGTTTTATCCCTAGGATGGGATCTCGGTCCTGTTAAGGACTGTAGGGTGGGAACTTGGGGAGAGCGTACACAGCTGGATTAGTGTCTCAGTGAGACACAGCTGTATGTTGTCTGATGCTGATGATGAAATGCAGAGGACAGGTGAAGCTGGCACAGGGAAGGGCCAAGTCTGAAAGGCTTTCAGGTGCCCCAGCAGGCTCTTGCACCTGTTTGCCTCTGGGTCCCTACAAGAGCACATCACTGCCAGTTCCTGCTTTCTTTCCATCAGTGCCAGCTTATGCCTGGTGGAATAGTCAAATGTGAAACTAGATACAATCAGAGACCACAGAGAATAATGCAAAGCATTGGGGCTGCTTCCAGCTTTGCTAAAATTCTTCTTTTTTTTTTTCCAGGTGAGACCTTCTGCAAACTCTGCACCACGTGCAGATACACGGCATCCGCACACATTTCAAGACAGAAGGGGGGAGCAGAGCTTGCTCTAGGGAGCAGGAATGGGCACCTGCCCACCTACTGGGGACATCATCACTGCAAATCTGTCCCTTTCCTGCCCTTTGTGAGGATGGGGAGGAAGCCCAGAGACCTCACAGTGTGGGTCCTGCAAGCCCTCATTTAACCAGGTGTCTGGTAACTCACCCTCTCCCTTCTAGCCCCTTTGAGTCTCTCATTGCCCAAATGTCACAGCTTGCTTTTTTCTCTCACAGGATTTTGATCTTCCTTCCAGATCTTTCTAGAACTTTCCTCTGATGTCACAATAACACCCCCAGTATTTTGAATACAATAAATCACCTAAGCCTGCTGACTCAAATTTTTGCATTTCCATTGATTTCAGTGGGAGCTGAGGTTATTCAGTTCTTTGCAAGATCAAACCTTAAAAGCAGGCTTAATGGTAGTCCCTGAAGCTCAGCTTTCTCCTTTGGTTTACATCAAGTGATGATTACCATTTGTTCTCTTCTTCTATAAATTTGTAAATCTTCACCGAAGATACTGATTTTCTTGGTGGTCTAATCTACTGTGTTCCATTTATCAACTTATTAAAAAAAGATGGGTACAGTAATTTCTTATATGGATTAGGTGTCTCAGATAATTTCCAGATTCTGCTTTTCTATTTTGCAGATTTCTGTGCTCACCTGCAAGCTCTGCCTTGATCCTTTTCTCTGCTTGGCTCCCGCACATAAAAAGGGAGACTCAATTGCCCAAACACACATTCCTCAGTAACAGTTTACATTAACGTCTCTCTGCTTATCCTGTAATTGCAGTGTATGTACTCTGGCTCTTCGCATTCATGTTTGTGGAAGTAGATGTATCTTGTGTGTACCTGTTTTATCTATCATAACACCAAGAAAACAGACACTTTGAAGTACACATTTGGAAAGTGCACGACCAAACTGTTCATAAATATGCTGGTTAATCACTTCATCCATGGGTGAAAAAGGCTGCCTTAGTCTTGAGAAATGTTGGGTGTATGGGGCATTCTGTGTTACTACTTTTCAAGAACCAGAAGACAGATTAAGCTGTGAAGATTGTTCTTATGTATAGTTTTTGGCTTTTTGGTTTACAATCAATGCCAGTGTTTGGGATATAAAAGAGTCACCAGCAGTAACAGTTTCTGATCACACAGTTAAGTTCTTCTGACTCCACAATAACTGAACCATATTGCAGTTTCAATTAACATGATGGTCTTTGTCTCCAATCCAAATAAGTTTTCTAAATAGTGGTGCATTAAGTTAACTAAATTGAATAAATAGATAATGCCATTAAATAACTGCTAGGGTGAATAAAATGCCTTTTAAATGAAATAAGAGAGTCACTGCTCCCTCTATGCTTGGCTATAGTGTGCATTGCGGTATGCCTATAGAACAGTTTAGGATAGAAAGGTTCAATCCTGCAATGTGCTACATGTTCTGGACGCTCTCCAGAAAGCACAGTCTTGATTTCAACCAGATTAATAGGCCTCCCAAAAACACAGTGACGTATGTACTCTTAAGGATGAAGACCATGGTTCCCACAACATCGCAGGATCCAACCCTCGGCAAGGAGAAATTCAATATGCACCGCAGGCTAACATCATAGGGAGCCGGGGAGCGGGAGGGAGGGAGGGAGGGAGGGAGGGACCCGCTCCCAGAAACAGCCTGTGCGCAGGCTCCTGTTGAAGTCAGTGATTCGGGATCAGATCAAAAGGGATTTAAGCTATAGCTGAAAAACAGATGGGGAGTTGGTGAGGTGGAAAGAGAGAGAGAGCAATTAATCCAGACAGCTGGCATGGCAGCGAGGCGGGCCTGACCACCAGTGGTGGAAAGGAGCGAGGGGAGAGCCAAGGGACAGCCAGCACAGGAGGCACTGGGCAGCACGGATGGGCTTGCACAAGTGCACAGGGTACAGACAGAAGAGGCTTCAGAGCATGATTCTTAGAGCAGAAAATGAAATTGCTAAAGCTGATACTAATTCTGAAAACCTTGTTGTGCTGGCGGTGGGAACCTAGATATCAGCGATCCCCCTAACTAATGTGAGGGCCCCCTGCTTGGGCAAGCAGGGAGGGACCCAGCAGCATGTGCAGCAGCATGGCATTTGTGGGGGTCTGGAAAAGTGCCCAGGGAGGAGCAGGACTTATGAAAGCATGAAGTGTCCAGCATTCAAACGAGTGATCAGCAAACCACACGTCAAAGCCAGGGAGCTGGACCTGCAGAAAGGCAGCTTGCCTTGTAGAAAACAAGATGTCAGTCAAAGCATCCTACTGTCACCTGTGTGCTGGGGCTTGCACAAGTGCCACTGACGCTGCAGCAGGGACATACAAGCAGAATATATGTTAAGTCTGTGCTGACATGGGGATACAAAAGATTGTGAGCAAAATCATATGCAAGAACCTCTCTGCCCACAGGGAGCTGCCTGGTGCACCAGAAAGCCTGTGATCTTTCCTGGCCTTCTTGGCATAAGCTTTATCTCCTGACATCCAGAGTAGCTTTTATATGGTAGAGTTTCAGCCATCACTTTCATAAAGCAGACAGGCCCTGCTGGGTACGGAGAAAAGCTTGAAAACTCTAAATCAAGAGCTTCAGAATCCCAGTCAAAAAATGACAATATTGACTTGTATTTGATGACATTTTGGGGCTTGTGGTGGTTT
Organism: Fregata magnificens; assembly: GCA_013389945.1. Taxonomy (NCBI): domain Eukaryota; kingdom Metazoa; phylum Chordata; class Aves; order Suliformes; family Fregatidae; genus Fregata; species Fregata magnificens. The sequence continues at coordinate 289,633 of WAAD01007766.1, forward strand.
GGGAGTGCTGGGGACAGGCGATACAGCAGCAGGCAGGAGGCTGAACCACAACCTCCTATCACAAGCGTGTGGGCAGCGCGGCTGTGCTCCAGGGATGGTGTCTGGTCATCTGTGCACAACACGAGTCTGCAAAGCAGGTCCTGTCTTTGGCTGTCCTGGGCAACAGAGCAAGCTCTGATTAATCACATTTTAGTGGGTGGAATGATGGTTTCCACTGTTTCGCAAACATTAACTTCAGTCAGCGCGGACTTTACTTTTATTTTTTTTTCCTCCCTCTCCTTTGAATCAGGAATGTACGTGCTATACAATTAGGCTGTATTCGATATCAAAGGCCCTGCAGAGTGGAGAATGCTTTCTGAAGACTTATGAATCCCTTTTGAAGGGGACCCTGTGATGTGGTTGTCTGCGGTAGCAAAGACTGGATTCAGTGACCTTAGAGGTCCCCTCTGGCCCTATCTATTCCTTCCTCCCTCCATACAGCTTCGTTCTGGGGTATTTCATTTTCAAATACAAATTCTTAAGAAGTTCTTGTGCAACATTTAAAAGGTGCTGAAAAATCTATGAAACCACAGATTGTGATCTAATTTGTGAAGTGGACTTCAAAACATGCACATCCCATCATCTGATCCACTAAATCAACTCAGCTAATTCCAGTCCTTCAGCAGTAGCAGCAGAGCACTATGACACTGTAAGAACATTAAAAGGTATCCTCTTGCCTAATAAATTGACGTGCCAAAGCTAGGGAGAATTGCAAGACAACAGTACCGTGAGGATGCAATTAAGCATGACTTCACCTCTCTAGTACTTATCGCAGCAACACTATAATGCAGTTTAGGTCAAAAACTTCAGCAAAACCAAACCAAACTACCTCTTTGAGCTTCTGGTTTCATATGGCTGCTTTTGATAAAACTCTAGAATTTCAGGGTCTGAACACAGCTAATTCCATTCTAACTAAGGTTTTTACTGGCTGAAACTCACCATATAAATATAAATGTTTGGTTATATGTTATTTTAGCATCCTGCAGTACAAATAATTTTTTGGAAATAAATTAAACAAAACAAACCCCATGAGTCTAAATTATTAATGGTTTAAGCCAGTACAATTGCTGAAAGCAGTACCATTAATCCAATTTTCAGCAGCTGTATAGTGTGAAGTAAAGCGTGTATTCTAAGCTGTTAAATCCTTTTTAGTAGTATAAAAATTAAACTTAAGCAAATTTTCTTTTGTGCCACCTCCATGTAGAACTGTTTATTTTAAATTAAAGCAGCTAAACTCAACATTGGAGGTTTTTTGATATGTAACTTAATTCTAATAAACCATAATGGCTGTTACTTTTCATATGTAGCATGTGGAACTTGTTAATTAAAAGCTACTTCCTTGTGTTAGGTCTTGATCACGTTCCAGCATCTCATACTTAATGTGCTATTAAAATCACTCTTTGACAGCCCAGACCTGGGAGGCGCTGAATACCATCAACTCCCAGTGAACTTTCCAGGTTGCTTTGCACTTTGGAGGTTTTCCATGGGTTAAAAGTCAGGCTGGACTATTGTGATTGTCCCAGCTGGATGAACATCTACCCCCCAGCTCTGCATACCCAGGGAGGCCTCAAGTCCAGGGCTGTTCCCTCAACAAAATTAAATTTTGAGTAGTTAGGAGGAGGTGTAGGCTACACACGTGTTAGCCACACTTACCTGATGGGTCACTGGTTTTGCCCAGGGACTCCTAAAGGAAGAACTGCAGATACTGAATTCAGACCTCAGAGCTTTTGAAAAGAAAAACATTATTTTATCAGCTATGGAGAAAAGCTTTGGGGGAAACAGGCTACAAAGAAATGCAGTTCTCTTACCTTCCTCCACTGGTAGCTTGAGGACATTTATATCCTTTGGCTCCTGCAGTGGCTTATTGACATAATCTTGGTACCCTCTGCCCACGTGTAGGTCCCCAACAACTGCTCATTGTCTGCAGAGACAGGGAATCTCTGGTCAGGGTGCCCTACCCTTGGCAATTCGGATTTAAGTCCTGACTGCACAAACCAATGGGGGAGACTCAGCATAAAGTCTCGCCAGGTTCCCCAAGATGCCTCTAGTCCATCACTGCCTTTCCAGCACTCACTGAGGCTTCTGCTTTTTTTGCATCCTTTTCTTTCAGCTAGCCCAAGGCTCTGCCAGAGGCAGAGGCGAAGGCAGGCTCAGGTATTAGTGTGGCCAGGTCAGTGTATGGCATTCCCAGACCATGCCAGAGCAGCCCTGGCTCTAGCACACTGGATGTCTAGTTGGAGTCCCTGCATAAAGCTCACCACAGAATTTACCCTGATGGTTCCTCAGTCAAGAACAATAACTTCCCAGGGAGACCACAGACAGTGTCTTAAGGTTTCTCGTCTTGATTTAAAGCCTTCGAGTGATGCATTCTGCATCTCCTTCATGAGCCTTCCCAATGACTAATTGTCCATGCCATTAAGGTGCTTATCATGTGTATGTGTTGTTCTAGCAGGTTTCATCTTTCCATTTCTCAATTCTGCGACCTTAATTATGTTTTTTAGTGTATTTTTCTACATGGCTTCCTTGCCATTTGAAAAAGGAAAATCAAGTAGTTCTTTATCTCATGCTGCTTCTTCCACTTCTCATTTACCCTTGCAGATTTTCATTCTTGGTCCTCCTTGTTGACCCTCAGTCATTCACCCTTCACCATCCCAATCAGTTTTCACCTTCCCTTTTTTCACTGTGAACCCAATGCTTGGGGCGCTCACGCACAGTGCTCCCACCCTCAGGTCCCATCTTGAACTTACAGCTACTACCAGTGGCGCAGTGAGCACTTGATGTGCAGACATCTGAAATACGGCAGCCCTGCCTCATACAGCTACTCCAACCTGCATGGTCTAGTTATTCCTTGGGCTGGAGAAGTGTGGTTACAACTCTGTCACCTGGACTTACTGCCCTTGGAAGCATCGAAAGCTAGATTCAGTTTCTGCTCCTGTGCTACTTAATATAAAACTATGAAACAGTGAAACAAAAATTCAGGTCTTTATCTCAAACCTCTTGCTGCACAGTAAGTAGCTTCCTCTCTAGGGAAAGAAATGCTGTGTGAAATCTTCTTTAATTAACTCAAACTTGGAGGTAATCTTAATTCATACCAAGGACTGAATCAAAGACTCTTTGCCCTTGCAATTTGAGGAGAGGGAGTTGATCAGCATCTACAATCTGCCGACGTGCCTTCATCCCTCATTTCTACCTTCCCTTGCTTCTGAGCAGTTCAGCTTTGCTTAGCTAGGTACTCGCAAAGTTGGAAGACCGGCAGCGCCTGGCACAGCCAGATACATTTCGTGGAAGCCCAGCTCTGCACACGGTGGTCCTCGGCAGCCGGCACCATCCCCAGGTCTGTGCCTGCTAGCCTCTGCACAGCTCAGGAGGGACTCTGCTGAAATAAACTTTTTTGAGGCAAACCTGCGGGTGAGTGCTAAAGGACAGGTTGCTGGCAGGGAAAATATATAGCAAAGCATAAAGGAGCTTTTCTGCGGAAGTGCTCTTGGATAAATATACTTAGTTCTGAGGAAATGCCAGAGTAGGCAGCGAGGGGATTGAAAGTCATCCCATTAACCAGGGAAGAGGCAGCAGCCGCACGCCTGCCTCCCGACCTGCCCTGCACCAGCAGCACCTGGCAGGGCCACCCGAGCAGAGGGGCACCCAGCTGCACAGCCCCCATCAGCCCAAGGATAAAAAATACTAGGAGAGCTTGAAAGTGCCAGCGGGATTGTCGGGGATGTGCTAACAAGTGAGCTCTCAGCACGGACTTGTCTTCCTCCAGCCACTTAGCAAGTGTCATCAGATAGCAATGATATTTGCTTACTACTGAGCTGCACTGGATTCAAACCCTCCTCCCAGTGCCCAGGGGGGCTTCCTGCCACCCAAAATCTTTTTTTAAAAAAGGAAAGTAGTTACCAAGGTGTATTACACGTGGCAGGTTAAGATTAACGCTATCGTTTTTACCAAACAAATAGCCATGCATTGCTAAAGGTCAATAAACTGGCAAAGGAAAATGTACAGCTAGTCATAAAGAAGCTTTTCTGTGAAAGTGTTCTTGGATAAATAAACATGAGTTCTTGTAAACACTGTGTACTCTCCAGATGTAAATATTCAGAAGGTGTGCTCAAAAAGCCTGAGACGGTTCCAGCTCAGCATTTTATTAATAGGAGACAGTGAATTTTTGGTCAGCTATTAAGTACAACTTAATGTGAAAAAGTGTTTGTTTGCCTAACAAGACTTACTGCTTACACCAAGCTGCCTCCAAGATTTTGATAAGAGTATTCAGAACAGTAAAAGATACTTTGGATGTTAGCAAACACCTTGTGCAATATAGTGAGATTAGATACGGAACAGGTCACAGGACACACACGGGGATAGAGAATGTCGCGAGGGGTAGCTTACAGAGTTCAAACAGGGGTAGAATGGGTTTGGTTCTGTGATATTGTTTTGTATCATTAGAAAATTACAGGCTGATTTTCTGCTTTTTCCTTTTGAATTTGAGCTTTACTCAAGCCTGGGAGTTGTTTGAAGCCAGGATTTATACTTGCTGTGTGAAAGATGGAAAATTTGTTCGCAGGACAGTAACCCTGCTGGGCTGGGAGGGCAAGGTGAGGTGTTGTTCCAGTTCAGGAGCACACCTGAGGGTACAGGTTTAAAAACTCCAGGCTGCTCTGAGGGTGTAGAGGAGGTCTGAGGCATCACTGGAGCACACCAGCCCCTGCCACTGAAGCAGCCGCCTCCCAAGGGCTGGCACCCTCGCCACGGCCCCATTGGGAGTTTCAGGAGAGGAGGCTGCCCCGTGGGCAGCCAGGCAGTCCAGCCTTATTAAACCCAGTGGTTGTTTTCCTAACTTGTCCTCAGAGTCTTAATTACTGTTGCTCTAAGTGCACCACCACCCTCCTTCCACGAAAGCTGGATGGAAAGCACCTGCTGGGGTCAGGCAGTTCACCTCCCTCCTGGTTTGGGATTCCTCCTACTGTACACTTTCTGGTTTTTTTTCCCGCAGAGTGACTCCAAAACCTCTAAGCAACAAAGCTTCTGCCCCTTCCTCCACAAGCCTGGTGCTAGGGACTGGGAAAGAACGCTGCCCTTCTCTCCCCATGCAGAAGCTGGGATTGCCACCCTGTATGCTCTCAGCTCAAAGATGGGAGCTTGGTTTGCATCTTGATGGACATTGTGCAAAAATAACTGTATGTGGTTGGACGCCAAACCAGCATAAGATACACATCATATGTAGTACATATGCAGTCTGGGGCTTCAGCACAGGGTGGGTGTAAACAATGCAGAAATGCATTACAGAGCCTTGTCATGCAAATGACACTGACATCTGTGTATGGCTTTGCGTCATGTCTCCTCCGACAGGAGGAATTCGGCACACACAGCACCAGCACCGGGCTCACCCTGGGACCTGGAGCCTACTTTCCCTCTCCAAGCAACACACAGTGGTTCCCAGCAAAGGCACTGCCAAAGGGCTGAGTCTCAAAGGGGTGGGTGTGGGGGGCTGTGAGCCCCTGGGGAGAGTCCAGCTGTGCACAAAGCCCTTTAAGGGGGCTGGATCAGGTGTCATGTAGCAACATATCCTAAGGCAACTGCTGAAATGCCTCTGACCCCTCTGCTCTGGCCCCCATCATAGCTGCTTTCCAAGCCATGCACAAGTCTTCTAGTGACCAGAAATAAAGAGATCATTATCCTGCACTGTAGAAAGCTCTGACAAAAGACCAACACAGTGTGTAACCCAGCCCCAAGGACAGCCCAGAGCAAGGCTCTGAAGATGAGGGTCCCACCAGTGCTCTCAGTGCCCACTCCCTGGTTTGGCTCCTGCCAGCACTGAGCTGTGCCACGGCCCTGTTGCTCCTGCAGCAGCAGCTCCCAATTTTCTGCCTCAGGCCCCTTGCTCTGGTCCATGGGCATCCCAACATGCCCTCACATCACTCATCCCCATACCCCTGCCAGGGCAGAGCCAAACGGCAGCAGTGTCCCTGCAGAGCTCCCAGGCACCAGGTGCTGCGCTGCTGCGGGCGCTGCACCCAAACGGGTGCTGCTCCTGCTGCTTGTTGGGTGAGGTGTGCTTTACCTCTTCTCTCCTCATTTGCTGAAAAATAGGGAAAGAGGAAACTAGCACCATTTTAGTCACAGTGTGAAGAGTTTTGCAATGTTGTTTCGGAGCCCAGGAATTTCCCCCAAACACACTCCCACACAGAGGAGTCCAGGAGCAGGTGGGGAAAGCGTGCCTGTGGGAGAGGAGGCTGAGCCGGCTGCCTTGCACAGCAGCCCGAGATCCCCGTCATGGATGCCAGAGGAGACACAAGAACCCACCCACATGTCCAGCGGGCAGGCCAGGGGGCCCTGCCCACAGCTCTGAAGTCCTCGGCTGCTAGCCCTCTTTGGTGCTGCAGCAGAGCTGGGCAACTCTGGGATACGTGAAGCTGCTGCAAAGGGCACATACTTGCCAGGAAAGGTCTAAAAACATCTTCCACTGCTACAGCGTAGGCCGGGTCTCCTTTGCAGTGATGGTTGACCTTGGAGGACAGAAGTAGGAGGAAAACTTGATAGACATGAGGTTGGCTTGCTTTTCTTCTTGCTAGGTACCAGAGTAACTTTTTATGTTTTTAAATCCATTTTTATACCAACCAGAATGGAGATTATTTCCTTAATGCTTCTCTGCTGTAAGAAAAACTCATCTCCTTTCTTCTTTTTAGTCAGACACCAAAAATATTCACCAAAATCTAAGAAGAAACCCACTGTACTCTTTAACAGAAACATGTATCTTTACCTTACGAAGGGTCATGCTACCAGGGGTCCCTATTCAAGGTAGGATGAATGCGTGATACTGTCCCGTTTGTTCCCATCTTTGTTCCCAAGATGAGAGGACTTCAGCCTCAAGGCAGGCTCAGTATAGGAAACTGCCGAAAAATGGAAAACTCTGGCTAGATCTGGAGATTTAACAGATTTGCACAAGTCCTGTCTTGCTCACAAGCTCACATTTGAATTGAAATGTATTCTTCCTCTCTTTTTTTCCAAGATTAAAGCTGAATTTAGGGAAAGCCTAAAGTGAAAGTGTAACATGGAAGAAGCAGAAGCAGAGAAAGCACAGCCCTTACAAAGAACAGTGAAAGCTGGAGAGAAAACCTGATCGTTTCTGAAATCCAGATAGCCTTCACGCACTGGTTATACATTTGGTCCCTTTTTAAATAGCTGCCTCCATCCAGCTCACAGTTGTTCACCGCCTGCCTGAACATTATCTTCCCCCTCAATCTGGGGGACTTTCCATTTCTTCCTCCCCAGCACAGTTACACGACCCTTCATTACCAGGATGAGCTGCCTTCCTCCATCTCACTGCAGATAGAAACCACCGGGGATGTCATCCATTAGCCCAGTCTCTCCTCCCCTCCTCCTCCTCAGAAAGCTGGCAGAGACTGCTCTCTCCATCCTTTTCTCCAAAGCAGGGCTGTTCTCCAGAAAGGGTCTCCTTCTCACTTCAGGCATGCCCTGGAGGTACCTGCCTGAAGCAGACTGAATTGCACCTTAGTTTGAAGCCTGACATAGCCTAAAGCAGACAGTGTGAGCCACCTCCCTCCTATTTTTTCCCCTGGATCATGTATTGGTAAACTCCAGGCATCCCTTATTATACTACTTTAAATCATAGCATTCGAGATTTTTTAGTTTATTGACTGCTGCCACAACTCCTTTATATACTGTGACATAAGAGGCAGTTTTTGGCTCATTCCTCATTTCTTTATGTTTAGAGCAGAGAAACAAAGGAAGGGGAGGGTGGAGTAATCTTTACACTGTCTATTTAAAGGCAATGATGGCTGCGTGCAAATCAAAGCACACAGCAATGGGAATTACATGGCTGGAGAAAACAGTTGGATGGGTGTCTTCTATGATGATTTTTTTCCTAATGCGTAGTGAAGTAAAAGAGGTGCAGAATTCACACATCATGCAAATGACAAAAATTGTCGAGAATGTACTAATGAGAATTAAATGCTGGTAGGTGCTCTCAGATGTCATCTGAGAAACTGAAGTGATGAGTACCAGAAATAGGTTGCCAGCTGTCTCTGGTCATATTCTTTGTACAAGAATGCTAACAGTTCCCCCTCCTATACGCCCAGGGACAAACTCTGCCATTGTGTAAATCCATGCAAGCCTCCAGCTTCTCCAGGACTGCACAGCTGTAAAAGGAATCTCACAGTTTTATTAAAGGCTGAGAAAAAACACTTGGCACTGCTGCCTGCTGTCAGCTACCACCTTTCTGGGAAGTGCTAGTGGTCCAGCCTGGCTTGCAGCATCTCACCCCCCACAGCAGGCTCAGCATGTTCAGCACATCAGGATGGTAGTATTTTAACTCGCCACAGTATGGGCAAAAATGCCCCACACAGGGCAAAAATGAGATGGGTGCCAGGCATGCTGAGTGTAAGTCAGTCGGGTTACTCATGGTTGCGTTATTCCCTGTGCTTGCTCTCTCCCTGGGTGGTGCAGCCTTCTCCGTGCTGCACTGCAGCTCTCTGCTGTGCTTTGCTGCTGCATGGGGAAACCCATCCAGGTGTGGCAGAGTGCAGAACCCGCTGCTGCCTTCCCCGCAACGTCCGGCACAGTGGATGGAGCTGTCTCGAGGTGTGCATCCTCAGGACCTACGCCCACATGCATGTGAGAAAGTTATTTCCAAAAGCCCCATCGTTCTCCATGATGACGGTGCCAGCTCGACTCTCACTGTGACAGGCCACATATTTAGTTTTGGATTGAAGGCTGAACTGATTATCTTATGAACACCAGAATTTCTTGTTACAGACTTACAAATGTCTCCACAACAATTGTATCTCTGGTTTGAAAATTGCCTAACTGGAATGTCCTCTGCCACTAGCTTGGTCCCAGCCCTCCTCTGTGTACAAAAGATACCGGGGTAATTTTCAATTTTACTTTATGGTTAACAGTTACTGGAAAAAATCCCCCTTCCTCTCCTGTAGTTTCACCAATTATTTCTGCTTCACACCCCATTTCTAAAGAATTTGCCATCTATGAATATCCCCTTTCCCTCCACTGTTCTTTAGTACCCAGACTTTTTGCAACTTGAGTAAGTAGCCAAACTTCAGTGTCCTACATGTTGTTTCCATTGGGATGAGAATGACGCAAACAAGGATTTCTTTTATTTTCTGCTGTAATCCTGTTTATTTAAAGACTGTACATAAAGCCCTGCTGCCCTGAACCCAGCAGGACTCAAACCTCGGGAGATGGTTTCTTTGCTCACTGACCCAGTGATAGTCCCATCCCCCAAGGCACCTCAAACTGTGTCTTGCCCCAGTCCCTCGAAGGCTTCCCTGCTCACCCGCAGCCCTTGTCCCCTTCCCCACCTGCTCCCCTCTGGTTTCCATTCCTTTTCCCATACGGGCAGCTGCCACCACACAAGTTTGCTCAACGTCGGCTTCCTGGGCAGCCCCTCCCCACAAGTCCAACAGGGACGTTAAGCCTCTTTGGCAGCTCCTGGTGCTTTAGCAATCTGTAAGGCAAAAGCCACTTCGTTCTCATGTTAAGCTTGAATTGTACCTTGTTACACCCACCAGGACCAATGAGGCTTCTCCGAGGTTATCAATCAAAAAAATATTATCTATGTTGTATTGTTTGCCTCTGTTTTCCTGATGGTTCTTGGCTGCGTTTACTGGAGCTCTAATGAAGTTCTCAATACTTCAGTATTTATGGCAAAGGGGACAGTGTTACCATGGCTGGGTACAGCCTGACACGTTGGATGCTGTGTCAGCTCCCCTGGAGTCAATCTGACATTTTTAGAGGCAATGAAGGAAGCTTGTACTGGGCAAGCTGTGCACAACAAGCAGGAACCTTTTCTTCAATAAAAACCTCTAACAAGTGGGAATTGGAGGAAACGTTGCCGAGATGTTCTTTTGAAGGTGGAAATTGCTGCCTCCTAAAATTAAATTACACAAAGCTGGACAAAGAAAGATAGCAAACCACGTGCCAGACGAACTGCCACTCAGCTAATATATTACTTTCTAAATATAAAAACAACCTACTGCTTACACTGACAGTTCAGCACATAAGCAAAAAGGGAATGATGTATAACACCAGACTGAGCTGAGGCTGCAGAAGCACATACTCGTCTTAGTTTCCTTTCTGTAATTATTTATGAAAGAGTGCTGGGGAGGTAGGGGAAAGCATGTCCAAAGAGGAGCAGCAGTACAGTGGTTGCTCAGCTGAGCCCCCTTTTAGGCACAGGGGTTGTCCAAACCCACAGCTGACACTGGCAGCAGAGGGACTTCTACCCCAGTCCCCCCCCAGACGATTTCTTGCCTTGTTCCTTTATGTGACTGCTTAGAAACACTTAGAAAAAAATGCCTGTAAGCCACTGCAGTAGTTTCTGACATGCTTGGCCACAAGACAACCCTGGGCTCTCCCCAAAGTTATCCTGAAACCCATCTGTGGAGAAAAGCAGGATATAAAATGCTCAGATGTTCATACCCTTCATTATCCCACTTGGCTCATTCAGCACTACAGATAACCTTCTTCAGTCTTAACCAATGTCAAGTATAGGACACCCTGCAGATTGACAGGTTTCTCATTTTATTCCAATTCCCTAGGCTCATGCAGCCAGAGAATAAGACAGCGAGAACAAGAAAGGAGCAGATAATTTTCTTACTCTTAGTTCTGTAACCTTAATTTCTCATTTGGCCAGCCCCACCAGAATGCCATTCCTACATTGGGCTTCTCTTTCCTTTTCAAATTATAATAAAATCAATTCACCTGTTTATGAAATTATTTTTACATTAAAAATTTAAAAAAAACTTTAAAAAAAATCCATCTGTAACACTTCTTTGTAGTTGAATTTTATAAAAAAACAGCTTTCTGAGAGACCATGATTCATAATACCGAAGCTCACATATTATGTTCTGAATACCTAAAAACTTATGGAATTACATGCACTTTTTTTTGAAATTTAAAGCAAAAATTCACATCTTGGGAAATCTTGAAGATCTCTGATCAGCTATAAGTACGTTGATGCAAAATGAAATCCTTTTTCTTTAGGGGAGAAAATGGATTCACTATGGCCAGCAGTTCATGACCTACTAGATTTTACCCTCATGCTGCTCCAGCATCATCGTGCTTCATCATCACTTTCATCACTTTCTCTTCCAAGCTTCAGCTCTCAATCCATTTTTCAAGGCTGCACTCTGAAACTCTGAGAACTAGAAGTGTTGTTGTCAATCATCAGCTCCAGTAGCTGCTGTGGCAGCTAAAATTGGGTTAAACTGAGAACGGGAGCTGAAAGCATTAATGGAGCTGGGAGTAGTCCTATTTTAAAGTGTATGCTCTTAACAAAGTAAGGTAATACGTTAAAATAGATGTTACATGGTGCTGAATTTTAGCATTATAAAAATTAATTGTTCACAAAACCTAAATTAGGAAGGTTCCTATTTGTCCTTTTTGTGTCTCTATGTCAGCCAAACAGAAAAACACAGGTTACTGTGAACCTGAAGGAAGCTGAACATGAAAGCTGTTGCCATGCCTGCGCTTCAGTGACCATTTGCACACACAGGTTCTGCCTGCAACAGGGTCTCAGTGAAGCCACTTAGGTTCGGAGAGAGACAAACATAGCAGCTTTCTGAACACTCATCTCTCTAAATTCCAGGAAATTGTTAATACTAGACACAGTTTAACATGGCAAAAATTTTGAGAAATTATTTTGATTAATTAGATATCTCCTGCATTTTGAGGCTCAGTATTGCATAACCTGTCTGGGCTAGAAGTTTTTTGGTACATCGGGACAGATAACTTTCAGGATCAGTTTTGATAGAGCAGAAATGAAAAATCTGCAGCACTGACTTTCTAGAACCTTTTCAAGTGAACAAACCTGAAAAAAACAAGTTTGGTTTCATGGGTCCTTTCAGCAGCTGGATCCCCAGCCAACGAGAGTGCTTTGTATTAATTTCAAGCGCCTGCATCATGATTCAAACGTGTTCCTATGCCAAGTGGTTTCCACTAAGTTAACAAACAGAAGTATTCAGCCCCATGCTGGAAATCTATTCACATTCCAGAGGACTTGAGTAGATGGGCACTGGGTTGTCATTCACATACTCTGTCTAGCAAAACAACGTTCCCAGCTTACTTACACAGAGCAAAAGTGTTCTAGGAATTTGCAAGTGTGGTGTTCTTAGAAACAGCGACCTGCGGCCACTTCTCCTGAAATCTTAAGCGTTACTGGTGGTTTGCGGACAGATACTCTAGGGGGAATATTTGCATTGGAGAGGTCAAACAAGTAAGGGGTGAACAGCTTCAGGAAAGTCATAGTGCTGCTCTTCCCCTGGGGAATATCTCACAGTGTTGTTAGCACTGGGTGCAGGATGATTCATATCAGGATGAGGTGGGGGGCACTCTCACCCCACCTTAACGTAACTGTTCAGCCTGTGAAAGGGAAATGCCACCTCCTGTCTCCTCCAGTTTTAAAATAATGTTGCATCAGACAGTAACTCACAGATTTGCTCTTTCTGGTCTGCCATAATAAGAATGACAAAACAATTCAACATTTTGCAACTCCGTCCTTTAGAGCTCCTTGTGGGTTGCAGGAACTCCCAAAATCCCCTTTTTAATTTCTCCATCTTGTTTTGTCCCCTGTGGAAGAGAAAGGTATGTAAAATGAGAGTAGCGTGCATGGCCTTCCATGAGCTCAGACTCCAGTCTTACTGAAAAAGTCTAACTTAAATATTGTCCAAATGTTACATATCCGAAATATATTTTCCATACAGGACTCTCCTCCTGAACTGTCCAGCTGAACTGAAGTTTTCTCACTGAAGTATTTGGTTACTATTGTAGTAACCAAATACTAGCTAGTACTGCTAGTAAATGAGGACTCCTATGCCTTTGAGTTGGAGTCTTTTCATTTTAGAGGGTTTAAAATGTTAAAAAATCCAGTAAGAAATAATCCTAGTTTTTGCACAGTGTCCTAAGAAGGGTTTTTTTCGCATCTGTGGTACATGTTTTTGGATATAGTGTGTCAAGTCCAAAAAAAAATATCCACCAGTTTGAAGTAACAGTGACCTTTGTGTATATTTATAATGAAATTATTTGGTAGAGTAACTTGTATCGCTTCCCTCTTTTTAGATACAAAAAAGAGAAACTCAGACCCTGCTGAAGCCATCAGCAAAACTCTGATGGGCACAAAGAGCAACAGGTGCTCACCCGTAATCTATATCATAAAACCATAATTGGCCGTCTCCATTAGGACTAAAGTAAGAGGAATGTTGTAGGTCAGGACGAAGGTGTATTTGCAGCCTGCATAGTTTCTGCACACATTAATAGTCCTTCATGAGTATTATGTTCACATTTTTCAGAACGTAGTTGTGCTATTTTATTTGCTAAAGCCTAGCTGGGTGGTCACTGCTGTCTGAGACAGAAAATTATGACAGTCCCTGGCCTAATCAACAAAACTAAACAGCAGCTGAGCTTGCTCAGGTTGCTCGATAAGCTGTACCTGGTCGGGAGCAGTGCTGCCATCAAGTATCTTTATCTGTCTTAGTTAGAACATCAGGAATTAGAGAGGAGAAAAATCTCTTTGGGAAGGATGAGAAATGCTGAAAATGCACAGTATCTACAGTAGCAGAACTGTACAGTTTGCTTAATTCGTCTCTTTTTCTGTCCCAGCAGGAGAGGAAGCTCAGTTTACAGAACGACAACTACCTAACAGCAGGGAACTTGCTTAGCCGAATCCTGACTCATGCTGCTGGTCTTTCTTGGGGTCAGGAGCTCTGCTTTTGCTTACTCACTGCAGCAGCAGTCAAAGAAAATCCAACCTGGCGCATTAGACAAGACCCAGTGTTATGTCTGGCAGCTGTCATAATGTTTGACTTTCAGGGCCGAATCATCAGCCTCAGTAGGCATTTTCTGGCGGCAAAAAGAAGGGCAACAAAAGGGTGCCCTGAGCAGGAGCTGAGGTGAAGCCCATCTTCAAGCCTGCAAGACTCTTCCCAGTGCCCCCGAGATGCCCCAGCTGCATCCCCACCGCAGCAGCTGCCGGCTCTGCCTCTGTGCTCCTCCAGCCCCTCAGGCACTGCTGGTCCAGGGTGGCTGGGTGTTGAGGACCATTTTGTGTGCCAGCCTTGACCTTCAGGCTTCCCTGCACACCGATGAGCCTGTTTCACACAGGCAGGCTCTGAGAGCAGCAGCGTTGCCCACGTCGGTGGGCTGCAGCATTGCCCACCTCAGTGCCGCACGCCCGGGCTCACAGCTACTGCCTCCCCACTAGCTGCAGTGTGGAGCGACCAAGTTTCTGTAGCACTAAAGCAATAAATGTCACAGGAAGGGGAATTATATTTTGATCTATTTCTCTGTGCTTTGCTTTTCAGCTACCTTTTCATGCAATTCAGACAGGTCAGTCCAAAAACTGGCAGTTCAAAAACTCCAGTAAAACCAACGCACATGAAACAAAATGGAAAAATTCCCCTAAAATTCCCCTAAAATTCCCCTGGTCCAGTTTCCACGGTAAGTATTGACCCTTTTTCAACTGCTTCTCCTCAAATATGTGTTGTCATGAACACAAATTAAAACCAAGCCTGCTAACTGCAGATTAATTAACATTCCAAATCAATGTTATTTTGTTTTCAGAGAAAGGATTTTGCTACTGAAGGTCACTTTGCTCCAAAGGAGCTGGGAAGAACACATTCTACTGCACCACGCTCTGCAGCAAATGCAGAGATTTAGTCCTGTCAACCAAGCACTTCTAGCAGATCTCCACCTTTTGATATGCTTAAATAGCTGGACATGCTGCTCTAATCCAAAGCTTTAAAGCAGAAACAAGGAAGAGGACGAGGATTTAATAATTGCACCTCGTGGTATGAAAGGGACTTGGCTCACTGGAGGCCCCTTATTTTTAATAAAGGAGAGAGGGCATGGCTGCAGTGCAAAAAAATTAGGATGTACAAGGAAATGTTGTGCCCAGTTTTGCACCAGAAGCATACAGAGGGATATCAAGAAACTGGAGAGTTACCAAGATAGTTACAACAAATGACCTGTACAGGCAGAGGAGCATCCTATAGCTACCTGAAGGACAGGGACAAGGAGACCTGAGCCAAGATGGGAGCAGAAAATAAACCAAGGAGAAGCCAAGAGGCTTCCAAGACTGTGTAAATAAAATAGGCGCTGCCATTTGGACCCTTCCGCTTCAGCTCACTAAGTAGCTATTCATTATTCTGGTTGCTGTTTAAGTGAATTTTCCAATGACTTAGAGAGTTCAGGAGCAAGTGAGCTAGTTTTTATGGATCTTACAAGAGTTTCAGTGCTAAATGCTCAGCCCCAAAATGATTAGGAAAAACTTTAAAGCCAAAACTTTGAAAGGGCAATAACTCTTTCCAGTGCTTCTTTATTTCAGTATCGCAGTTTGGGGCAATTTTTTTAGATTCCTTTTGTTTAGCTTCAGAAATCAAATATTCTGCTATGTTTTCATTAAGCATATAATGTTTTTTCATGTTTTCATTAAGCATATAGTCAAATACGGGCTGTGTGGTTGCAATTTTAAACACCTGCCTCCCAAAATTACAACATGCATTCAGGTATTGGCTCATCAACTACGGTCCCCTTGCAATGATTTTGTTTGTGCAGGTTATTTCTGAAATTCCTGTATAACTCATTAGTCGCAAAGTGGGAACTACCTGTGTGTTTTCACATTTTCTTGGAGGTGTCCCCATCCAGGTCTTCACAGAATCAGGGACTAGGGCAAAATGCCCAATCCTTCCTCCTCAAAGTAAAATGGAGCAGGCAATTGCATGTGGTTCCCTGTGATTTTTCAAACCAATTCAGGGCCAACTTCTGCTCAAAATCTCATGGTCTGATATATTTATGATTGCTATCAAAATTAATATTCCCTATGAGAGATCAGGGGCCCTTCAGCTCTGTTGCTACACAAAGAGCCATAGCCTATTTAGGCAGGGTGACAATCTGCTATTTTCAAGTGTATTCACATGGGGCAGTTTGGTGGCTGTGCTGTGATTTTGCTTCCCAAGAACAGCTGCAGGTGAGCTGCTAAAATCTTTGAATTTGATTTATCCTGCTGTTACCTCAGCGGAGTTAGTTTTCCACCAGTTTAAATGTCAGACTCTTGGCCCAGGCTTTCTTTGGATGTTGGGGAAAGGGAAGAAGAAGGTTCTTGTGCATCTCAACAGGAGCCGTTCTGTTTGGGTGAGCAACATCTTTGCCTGCATCACGGAGAGCACACATCCTTTAGCCAGGGCAGGAACAGCAGCACGAAGCTTCATGGTCAGAGCATGAGCAGCAACATAAGGTTCAATAGACAAAGAATTGCCTACTCTTACAGGAGGTGAACAGAGGGGTAGCGAGTACTACAAGAGCATGTAAGCTGTAGCTCCTGATGAGGAAACAACATGAGAAAATGCAAGTTTTCAGCTAAGGTCTAAGGGTAGTCTCTTTATTTGCTTTGGGCTGGAGGATTGATTTAAGAAAGGTGAATTTGTTGTCTGGATCTTCTATAAAACACAACAGGTGACAAGCTCTGTGCTTCTGATATTTCCCAGCAGCATAGCAATCATCTCTGATAAGGAACAGGTGAAAGCAGAAGCATTCTGCTTCCAGCTCAATATCCAGTTACCGCTGCAGGTGATAAGACACTTGATGGTCAGTGTTAGGAGAGATTATAAATGGAATCTTTCTGCCCTTTTGGGAAGCAGAAGCAAGTCCCAGCCTTTTCCCTTAATCTTGCATCTCCTGCCTTGTTCCATGCTGCAATGGATTTCTGTTAGTCTTTAAAGGCCCTAATTTAGGCATTAGCCTTATGGACATGATCAAAGCCCTGTCCACCCTAATTACCGGCAGACACAAATTTTCAGTTTGAGAGTGGGAAGAAGAAGCAGAGACAGTTCATGGAAAGTTGCTGTTTGGCTGTTTTTTACTAGGAAGGGTAAAATACAAAGAAAAGAGGAAAAAACCTCATTGATCTGGGGACATGCCTGATAGCTTGAAAAAATAACACTGTGGGACATAAATTTTCCCACTTATCTTAATCAAATCTTAACTCTAGGAGAAACCCCCATTTTTAAACTGGATGTTAATTCTGAAATCCAGGGAGCTTTTGCTGAGAGAGAGCTCAGGGACATTGATGCCAGTATTGAAATGGCTTTGGTCCTGCCCACCAGTGCCACTGCTTGAGTGCATGGAGGCTGGGAGAGCTGGTCCTTGGTTCCTTTGAAGCAGAGGGCCACCGCATCCCTCCTGTACCAGCCCTTATCCCCAGCACACCAGCAGGAGTGAGTCAAGGGCAGGGACAGTGCCCCATGGGGCACTGTACACCCTACCTGCCACTTGCTTCTGCCCACAGAGACAAGCAGCAGGTCCCAGGGACAGCAGTGGTGGAAGAAGCCCAAGGTTACCAAGGTGTCCTGCTTCAGATATTTGATTGTTGGTTCAGGCCAATCTAGAACTAACTGTATCTTATTTTCACCTTATTTTCACCCTATGTGATGTTGATAATGTTGGTTTTATCCTATGTGTTTATTTCTACAGCAGGCTATAGCTCCAATAATGCATCCTAACTGGCTGTTGAAGACCAAGCAGTGAATGAGCATGACCCTAGCAAGAGGAACACCTCTACAAAAAACATTGATTCATGTCTGTGACAAGCAGCATTATGGAAGAAAGGAAAACTAGCTATCCTACCTTCTCTCACTATTAAGCCTGATTCCTTAGTTGCATCAGTTATACTGATCGTACAGGTTTTTGTTTCCTCCAAGCCAGAGCTTAGCTCTGAACTCATTTATGTGAAGATAAATTAAGAACAAATTGCCCGCACCTTCAGGAGGTGCCTGTGGCCACCTGGGGATTTTGCAAGCCATCTTGCAGACATGTCCTGACACCAGGCGTGTCTCCTGACACCAGGCATGGCCCCAGCTCAGCAGCCACCTTCATTGTCACCACCACAGCCCAGCACACACCTCAGCACACCAGGCTCTGCAACACCTGCTCACATCAACTGCGAGGCTGTTACAGACCTGAGTATATGGAGGAAGGTCCCCCTAATCCCAGCAAGGCACGACTGCTTGCAAACCAAACCCTCTTCTGTGGTCTGAATCTTTTTAGTGCCACTTGAATTATGGAACTAACCCTTGAGATGGATCAGTCATTAAAGGCGTGCAATGCATGATCTTCTAAAGTTGCTAAGAAGCAGCAGTTACTTCAACTACAACTGATGATAGCTGGAAAGTGAAGAAGAGTGGGTGTGCTTGGGGGAAAAGGGACAGCACACAGGCAAAGCAGGGAGAAGAAACAGAAAAAAATGTATGTCTGTGTTCTGTATGTCTCTCTCCCTGTTTCCAGCCTGTGCTACTTTTCCCCTGGCAAACCCAGGGCCTTCCTTGTACCCCTTCTTAGATGAACCCTGCTTTCTCCACTTCTCTCTTTGCTGCCTCTCTCTCCTCTCCACAGGGACACAGCTTCCCCTGTTTCAGAGAGACTTTCCCTGAGGTGCGGAGAAGCGCCTCAGCCTGTCTGAGCAAGCACTTTGTCCTGGTGGAAGTTCAACCTCGCAGCTGGGCAACAGGCATCTGAGGGGAAGATTTAATGGGCATCTGTAGTAGGTGGGTAGTAAGCACTTTTACTGTGCATTAGAGGATCCACGTACCCATGTAACAGCTGAATATGGTCTCCAAGACTACATTTCTGTGAACAAATCACATTTTCCATCAAGAAAGAAATGGGTGTTCAGCTGCACATTGCTTCATAAGCTGTGGAGCAGTTACCTGACTATTATCACAACTGAAACTGTGACTACAAGTAACACGGCTTTAAATTCAAAATTTCAGCTCAAGAGTATCTCGGCTGATTTTTAGTTGGTTATTTAAGTATTGCAAGAGAGGAACTGGAAATAAACTGGTTCGCTTGTACTCTCAAGCCTGTTGTTCATCTAGATTTTTTTTTTTTTTAACATGTCACAGCCACCAAGTCTATATAGCGGAGAGTTACTGACCACTGAGAGAACTTTGCCTGTTTTCCGTGACGCTGCTGCAGAAGAGTGGGGATACTCCTGGGATGGAGTTTCCTACCTTAATCTAATCAAGCAGGCCTGTCTGTCTTAAAGAGAACAAAGGCTACGAGATGCTTCTAGCCATCCTTGGGAGAAGATGCAGTGTACCTGTGTGTGTATGTACCGATACGAAAACAGCCCAGGAGGAAAACACCAGTCTGCTCAGAACAGCTTTCTGGCATACATCAGCAGTGCAGTTTTCAGATAGATAATAAGACCATAAAAACAGAAACATTAATTAAGTGGGTGGAATATGGGCCAGGGTGGGAAAGGTAAGAGGTGCAAATTCTACTGAAGCCAAATATGAATTCCTTCATGTGGTCCTGGAATGATGAAGGTGGTCTTTTTCTGAGGAAACCCCTTGTGTAGTACAAGAAACCAAGACAGAGCATCTTCCTTTCTATACCAAGCAGCAGCCTGGCAGGAACACTGTTACGGAGCTTGAAACAAGCAGGAGACATTTGGCTTGGAAAAGAGCAGGCTGATCTCAAGAAACAGAAATTGTCTGTGGCCATGGCAGTGTGTGAGAACAGCCCCTTAGCAGAATATTCAGGGAGTTCACTGTACACAAACTTTACAGATATTGAAAAAAGCTTTTGATAGGATGGCAGAGAATGGCACTTGGAAAATAATGGGACATTACAGAACCCCAGAAAGATAATTAGGAGTATGGAAATCTCTTAAGAGGGATCTTAGCATGAGCTAAGGGTTAGGGGTAACATCATGTAGTTTTCTTTTCCTTCAATGTTTCTTCCAGTTTTTTTACTGGATAAAGACTGGCCTGATTAGAAAGGAGAGTACACTGGACCCAACCACGGCAATTACAAAATACAAGTTTCATCATTGACAGTATCTGCCTCAGCACCCAAATACCAAAAAATGATATTAGGAAGACTAAAGGGATAGGAAGAAGCAGCTAAAAAACCCTGTTTGGAAGACAATAAAAAGGAAAAGAGCTAATACAGGAGAGTGGGTGATACAGCAGGCCATTTGGAGTGATTTATATGCACATTGAGGAGGCCAAAAGAACTGCTTTCTGCTGAAGGACAAACAGGGTGGACTGGCGCCAGTGAGGAAAATATCCTTACTGGAACTGGGGACACGTACGTGACTTTCGTTCTTCAGAAAACTGTTCAGGTCTTACAACAAAAGTGATTGACAACCAAACTTTACATCTTTAACACACATGTCAAATCATTATGATTAAATGAGTTGCAAAAATGAAGTAATACAAAGCAGCTGATGAAGAGATTTCAAGCTCATAAGGTGATGTCTACGATGGACTTTAGATATTAACTGATCTTAACAGATAATAAACAAGGGCTTACGCAGAACACTTTGTAGAGGGAGAAATGGAAATGGATATGCCACATCTGAATAAACTGACATTATATACGGAACAACCTTCTAATGATGCTGTTAGGAACACAGGGGAGATAAAGACCCAAAGCATCCTGAAGAGGAAGATGATATGAGCACTGATTCCATCTGGAGTCAAACCAAACAACTTCTCAAGGATGAAAATGCACAGAGGATCGTTATCAGCAAGTCTTCTGCTTCCCTGGAATGAAAAGATGGGACTCGCAGTCTTACCATGGAGGTTCTTTGAGAAGGTTTGTGAAACTAACTACAGTCCATGAATAAAAAAGACTGCTTTTGTCAGGAAGAAGAGAAAAGAAAAAATAAGGGTCCTAGCTGAGAAGTTACTGCCTTGTCTGCCAAAACATAAGAGGACCAGAAAGAAAAAATTGGCTTAACCAAAGAAAGCAGAGGTACATAATTTGGCTGTAACTAAGTCAACATGTGCAGGACATTCATAACAAACATAAAGGTTTCTAAAAAGCAATAGACATTATATTACATAAGGAATATAAAAGAAAGAAGTATGCATTCAAGAGCACAGCTGTGAGGGAATATTTCAAGACACTGTTTCAATGTTTACATCTACTCTCTCAACAAGGGTAGGAATAATAATAATTTTAATTAAAGCTACACTTTCTGGGGGGAGGGGGGAGGTTGTCAATAAAATGAATGAGTTATAACATTACAGAAATGCTCTTTTCACCTAGACTTACTAAAGTATCAGTTAATATATACATAAATCCAGGCCCTCTGGACACGGAAAAAAAAATCTACAGGGCATATTTTGCATATCACCATAAGTTGATGGTCTGCGATTTCTCAAGAAAACAGAAATGTGAGAAACATGTTGACAGTTCAGTCTAGTTCCAGAATTCTTTTGACTATGCCATAGTTGCTACTTGTGAGTACCACACATAAAAATAACTTCCCTCAACCTAAAGAAAAAGGGATTTTTTTTTTTTTTTTTTTTTTTTTTTT
>WAAD01007766.1:311027-339819 GCA_013389945.1 Fregata magnificens
TTTTTTTGCTGTGAGGTGAAACCCCTCTGCATCATTAGGCAATATGGACCTAAATTCTACTTTACACACTGCTCTGTATGACAGGATATTTGTGAGCGTGTGATCAAGAGACAGATACAGGTTTAAAAAAGCCTGCATGACTTGTGGATCATTTGAAAAGATCTTCCCTATGATAACAACAGCATACAATGTATTAAGGAACAAATAATGTTGTAGCCCTCTGTGTGATAGCTACAATAAGACGAGGTCATCCTATGGACTATACCAGCTACTCTGAGCACAACAGCAGCATCTTTGTAACACATGTGATCTTCTGTGCTAATGCAGGGTCACATGGCGACTTTCCTGCCCCAGGGTTCAGACCAGAATCACTCTGAAAAATTATACAAAGACAGCTGGACTTCAGAAATAATGAATGAAAAATTAAAGAGTCTTTTCAAATATCATCAGGTAGAAGAAAATGCACACAAGCTATTTAAGATATAAAAACGTTGGGGGAAAAGGCAACAAGACTGGGTTTTATAAACTACTTTACAGGTGGAACTTGATTATTATTCTCATTTTAAATTTCCTGACCATTAAAAGAACATTTTCTGCTTTCAAACTTCATGTCAAGCACACAACTGAGCTGACAAGACACCTTGTGCAATAGCATTTCTTTGTTTTTAATCACTAATTTTCTTTTTTATTCTTGATGGATAGATTTTATAAATCCTAAATTTAAGATGCTAATTAGCCATGCCCTGCTCACTTCACAACACCAAACTGTTCAGCAGCAAACTCTAGGCCGAGCCAGTCCAGCTTCTTCACAAAAGGAGATGAGGTTATACTACTGGTACTTATTTAGGGGGCAGATGGCAAAACCACCTTGTAGTGTTAATGCTAAGGTGAAAGATAACACCAAGGCAGGACAGAATTGACCTGTGAGCAACCCATGGAGAGCTCTAACGGTTTAAGAACAGAGATAAAACTCTGGGAAACAGAAGTCTTCTGGTTTCTATTCTCAGATCGGTAAATCATATGCTGTGCGGAAAAAAATATTGAGGACGATTTTGTTGGTTACTTCTTCCCGCAGACTCCCTATCTCCAAATACGGCTGCCTACACATACACAGCTACATGAGCAGGGACTGAGTTTCCAAGATTTCATCAAAATTTCAAAGAATCCAGAACCTTGCATTTCTGCAAAATAAACTGCAGTTGTAAGGAGCCTGGCCATATCGCCATCTCCATGTTTGCTAATGCACCTCACAGCGACCTTGTGAGAATTCATTAGCTGGGACAGGAGTTCACGCAAAAAGGTATTCAGCATGGCTCACAGCCCATCTATTTCTACTCCTATAATCATCAGTAACAGAACTGGACCTTACATTCGCTTCTTTACTTGATACAAGGGTATGCAGAGCAGAGCATAAGCTAAGAAGATGATGCAAGGGACTCTGAAAGACATGCTGCCGATGCATCTTCTCTTACCTCCTGCCATATTCTGTCTCCAAAGGAACTTAGAGACTGCCTTGGAAGCAGTCTCTTCAACTCCTTCCTATTTGTGTGTTTATTAAACACACATTTATCTTCTTCCAGGGGGACAATAGCAATGCTTGACTTTTTACACCAGAGAGCCCCATCTCCAGCCTCCACGTTACACCCAGTCATTTATGAAAGGCATCTTTTTTTTCCTTCCAGTTGGCAGGCAGTTTAAGTTCTGCACTGATTGGTGACAATTTAAGACAATTTTCCCCTGATTTTTCTCTTTCCAGTCTCTGCACTGCCCAGCTCTGCTAAGTTTCATCCACCCCACTTAAGTTTGGGAGTGCTGCCTGACACATTACCAGATGCAGCTCAAAACCAGCCCATACAGTAACATTGCTCCGGATCTCCATCACCTTTTTGCCCACATTGCTTGCCCAGATGGATGTGCTTCAGGTGAAATGCTAATGCAATTCTTGCCAAAAGGATATTCCCCCGCTTTTTTCCAATTTAACAAAAAAGGCATAGAAAATAATGATGGTTTTGGTCTTCCCGGAATTTTCTCACACCCTTTCTAGGAATAAAAAAGGACATCTTTTTGCAATCCCATTATTACACATGTGTATGGTTATAAGAAAATGCTCTGAAGGGACATCAAGCAAATAATACCAATTTTCAAAATTCTATAGCAATGTATTTATACAAATTACAGAATTCTGTATGTATTTACACACCATTACAGAATACCAAGTAAATAACACCAATTGTTCTTTTGTTTTTCCCTCAGATTTTTCTTCAAGTGAATTTTAGTGCTCAAGAAAGGTGCCAGATGGACAGCACTAGAAAATGAAGACTTCTGTTTGTCCACAGCACAGGAGGAGCGGCACTGTAAGCCTCCCTGCTTTGCCGTGTCAGCTCTCTCCAGCCCTGTTTTAGCAGGATCACGTAAGGAGCGGAAGGGCATCCGTACCCCTTCACACCTTGGCAAAGGAGCTAAGCAGCATCCAGGTGACAATGGTTTTGCCCATCCTCCACCAGAAAACAAACAGAAATGACTCATTTTACACAAGTGACTGAACAGAATTTGCTGTTCGTTACCCGAAACAGGCTGAATTTGACCCAGTGAACGTGCAGGGAGTGGCAAACTGTCAGCTCCTGGACCATCCAGTCTTGCAATAATGCCTATGTTAAATTACATGTTTCTACATTTACATAAAGTCAGTATTTACACACCATTATGGGGTATTCGAGTAAATCGGTTACAGTTTATTTATATGGACTGCCATAAACTCATAACATTTTTCTTGGGTTTAATCCTTTCTTTAGAAAAATACAAAAAAATAAATTAAATAAAACATGTTAACTAGTAGTAATGATTTGCCTATGACTAAAAATCCAAGTCAATTTAACATTAAGACTCAAACTGTGGCCTAGTATTGTGGCCTCAACTCATTGTATTTTTAACCTTTGTGATTAATTTCCTGGTGTATTTCAGATTTACTGAAAAAGCAGAAAGTTGTAACCTCCCTTCCTTGTGGTAGGATTGACCTGGTTAACACTGAGCAATGAACCCTAGTCCTCCCCAGAAGCTCGCTCTCTTGTCCTACAGTCTGGCATGGCTTTGCACCACCTGGATTCAACGATTCAGCACTCAGTTAACCTGCAGCAGCCAAACTGCCTGCAGGTCTCAGCAGCTCCGAAGGGTTAAAAATAAATGTGTGGGCTGCAGTTGAAGGCTGTAAATTCCCAGGCAATAACAGTCCCTAGACAAGTATGTCTAATTGTATCCTACAAATCAACTAATGTCAGTTACGTATCTTTATCATTCAAGAACAATTGTAATAAAATGCCACATTTTATTTAAGATTACTGATATCACCAGTTGAGATGTGTCCCCTCCTACCTGCTCGAGTACAGAAAGGTCACGTTCATTCAGGACACCAAGCCAGAGGTTATTCCAGAACAGAATTACGTTTCAAATAATATATATCACATGGACAAGAGTGCCTTAGAGCAAAAATTAATTAATTATGAATAGGCTACAAACTTATGGATAGCTACTCCAAAGTACGTCTCTGCTCAGCCTCCGTGCCTCTGCAGACAGCCAGGGGTGTCAGGACCAGCCACGCTCCCGACAGATCCAATGGCAAAGGTTACACTCAACTTAATGGCACTGGATTCAAATCCTAAGGGATACAACAACTACAAAATGCACTTGTCATATGGACCTCACGTGATTTTTCCCTCTTTTTTTTTTCCTTCAGGGTACTGGGGAAAAAATGCCTCTTCCTGAGGGTTAATTCCCAAGTGGTAACTGCTAATCAATGTGTTTCTGTGCTTAACATAAAATGCTACAATTCCTTAAATATTACATACTGTCAGCTCACTCACAGTTCATGAATATTTGAAAATATTTTAGAAAAAAAAAAAAAACAACAAGTCTAATACTGTCCCCCTCATTGTCATTATTGATAGAGATTTATTAGTTTCATTTTGCAAGTTTTACTTTAGGAAGGGTGCTAATATCATGTATTATGACAGTTCACACTGAAAGCAATTTTCCATAAAAGATGTTACAATGACCCCTATGGAACTTGTATAATTTCATACTAGATAGTCAAGTGCACAAATAAACATGTTTACAAGAGTGATCCTGTGAACCTGGTTCTTGCCCTCTGAAACTGTTATGTGCTATTTCTGGAATCTTAAAATCAGTACAATTGTTGATATTACTTATGTTGCTTCTGGCATTCTGCTTTAGGGAAAAAAAAAAGCATATTTATCATTTAGCTTTGGTATAATCTGCAATAGGTTTTAACAACTAGAATATATCCCAACCCCTATATTTTCCACAGCTGTGAAGTTTACAACGATGTAAGAAGTCACTTTATCAGAGAGGAAATATTACAGACACAGAAAAAAAGTTGAAGACCCAGTTTTCTCTTTAATCCTCTGGGGGTAAGCTATGAAACAAGCAGTCAGAAGGGTGAGGACTCAGTGTCATGAGTGGTGTGCATACTTGTACAATAATACGGGCACAAAAGAGATTGTCGCCTTTAGTACATGAGGGTCACTAGAATTTATTATTACCTTTTTATTGTTTTTTTTTTTATCCATGCACCTTTATATTTACTTGCATGAATTTACCACAGGTTCATAGTGGCCTTTGCCATTTTAATGCTTACAGAGCCTAAAGCTTCCAAAATGCCTATCTGGCCTGTACATATTTCATTAAAAATAAACTCTATATAATAAATAAATATATAAAATAAATAAAATGTTGCCTTTGGAATTTCTATAAATAAATTTAACTTTTTATTTTTATTTTTTTACTAAGAGGTCTTTGCTTTAAACTCAGTGGGGTGAGACCCAGAGAGCGATTAACTGAAAAGTCTCTTGTTTAAGTAAGACTGCACCCTCCATGCCTTTTTAAAATGCAGCGTACACTTGAGCAGGCCACCAGCCAAAAATCCTGATGAATCAAAGTATGGCAGCTATGCTGATATATGACGAAGTACAACTGATCAAAAATTTAAAAGCGTGTCTATTCCCCAGCATGCATCAGGCCTTCCTCCTCCTCCTCCCCTTGGCTCCTCTCTCTCACGCTCTCACTCCCATTCATCCTCTCCCTTTCTCTCTCTCTCTCGCACTCACTCTCTCACGCTCCCTCTCGTACTAAATCAAGCGAGTGGGCATAGGCTCTCCTCCAGGAGGACAAACCTTTAAGTGCAGAACAAAATCAGCATGTTCCATCCAAGCCTCCATCATACATTATGCATGCGACAAAGTTTGGCAACAGTGGAGCTGATGTGATGACACAGCTAATCAATAAGAACCCACCGCATGAAACCTTTATAGTGGTTACTTTTTAAGGGCTCAAGTGAAGGAATTGTCTTTGTCAACTTTGGCTTAAAATATCCTTATATAGTTCCGGTACTTTCTCAGGGTCCACTGGTCTAGGTAAAAAATGTGTAAATTTTTGATGCCGTTTAGTCCTAGTCCCTTCTCTTGGAGTCCCATCTTTATTTAACGCAACGTAGTATCGTCTTCCAGTGTCCACGTGTTTATATAGATTTGATGAATATGTGTTATACCAGTTTTCTTCAAACTGCTCTCTGAATACACACTCCTGGGTTAATTTTTCCTATGGAAGGAAAAGAAAAAGGAGTAAGGAGATAGATAGCCACAAAATAAGCTATTTTTAAAAGAATTACTATTTTCACGGCTTGAAATCAGTACCTCTTTGCTCAATTCGCCAAATGAACCATTTCAATATTCCCAGTTTTAGCTAAGTAAAGCTGTATTGCTGGGTGTTTCATTAAGCAGTCACAAGGGTGGATAACTCTATGTGAAACAGAAATGATTCTCCAAAAGCCCCATTGCCCAAATCAAAACAGCAACAACAAAACTGAAAACAGATATTTTAATTTCTGATCATTCCCAAGCAGCTCACAAGACATTACTGGACTTGTATAACTAATTGCCTCAGTCGTGAGTGCAGGCATTGGAACAGACATAAATAAAGAAAACTAGAACTGGTTTGCAGGGCTGTAATACAGTTTAGGGCCTTAAAATCTCTATGTCCTTTCATTGCATGAAGAACTTGATGCATTTCATTAATTTAAAAAGATAAAATTTACAAATTACTACCCTTCGTTTGGTTTATTATTTGTATCACAGAACCACAACCCAAGAGACCTTCAAACAGGAGCATAAACCCCACGTGCTGAGATGAAGTTACGTGAGAAAACTCCTCCAGGTTTGCTTTGCTAGGGTTGTCCTCGTGTCCTGTCCTACTGACAGGACCCACTAAAGACATCATCCATTCATCTGATCCCCCTGCCACAGACTCCCACTCCTTCCAGTTCACCCGCTTACTCGGTCTGTGTGTACCCCTCTACATCCTTTTGGTCTAAACAGATGGGGTTTGCTTAAAAAGCAACCACCTGATCACTGGATTCATTTTAGGAAGGATTCACACAAATGACTGAGCAAGAAGATTGGAAAAAAGGTGATGAGCTCTCTAGCATGGTAGAGCTCATGGAAAGCTGGGAAAAATAAGCCTGGAAATAGTCTTTTCAGCTGGCAGAAAAAATATAATAATGATAATTTAATACATTTTTTTGTAACAAGAGTTCTCACTTGAATAGCACTCACATCTACCAAACTCAGCTTCCAGCTGAGGATCAATTTCTAAACATTGCAAAGCTCCACACAAAGCAGACTTCTGTGCATGTGTTTTACAGGCATTAAATCTTAAATCAGTCCTTTTAGATAGATACACAGAGAAGGGAAAACGGAGACCAAGGGCCAGAAGTGGCAAAGCGTTTACAGCACCTAAGCCATAAATGTGTGCCTGAACACAACTAAGGAGCCACAGCTCACACTCCAGTGCCCCCCAAGAAGCCACCATCCATGGCTTAATCCGGGAGCTTCCCAAAACCCACCATCACTGAAGCTTGCAGCTTGCCCTAGAGCTGCAGGCACCTTTGGGGCCGCCTCTGCTGCTCGGGACTCAGCTCACAGCCCTTTCCCAAAGCGACATGCTTCAGCCCAGATGTTTTGATGCTGCTTTGCATGGCAAGCACGCTGCTCCTGGGGTAGAGGTCTGCAGCCAGCCGGGGTTGGGCACTGGGGTCCCAGCCAGGTCCAAGGAGCTCTATACACCTTACAGGAGTCACCCAGGAACCATGCCACGTGGGGAGAGCAACCCTTGCGCATGTGGGGAGAGCAACGCAGCACCCCTCTGCACCCTATGAACTGGGTACTGGGCTGCAAAGCCACGGTCCTCCTCAGTGCCTAAAGGTTTGCGATTTGGAGGTTTCTTCTAAATTCAACCTGTGGCAACTCCAATAACCAAGAAAGGCAGCAAGCAAGATGCTTCTGACTTTCTCTCTGATGGGCATTGGGAACCTCTTCACCCCTCAGGAAGGAGAAATCCACTACAGGACTGGCTGTGGGACATTAAACACTTGAGTATTCACTACAGCAGTGGCCATGTCCCTGTGTGGACCCGGGTGGCTGCGGCTTGCACAGTCACAGGAGCAGCCTGTGATGGAGGACAAGAGGGCAGTCCCATCTCTCGCATCCTCTCCTGCAGTTTGACTGGGAGACTTCCCTCCCTGCGGGTCCAGCTGAGCAGCATGCACAGAAACATGAGCGCGTGTGCAGCCCTGCTGTCTATATTATTTTAGAGGTGTTTCTGACTACAACATTTTTAACGTGCAAAGTAGCTCAAACACAGCAACACTCCATACTGGTTATAGGGAAAAGAAGCACAAATCTGTTTATATTAAATCCTTATTTATGGGCCAGATCCTGCAACCTCCTATTGATAATTGCCTCTATGCCCTTTGACAGCTAGAAACTGCAGCAGTAATGAATATTACTGGACCTCAGCATCAGCTGAAAGTTAGACACATTGCAGTAGCCCCCTTGTACAGCCTCAGCCCACAAACTATTATAAAAATTATTCAGCTGCTATAAAGATTATCTTTAAGTAGAGCTTTCATTAGTGTTTTATTTTGCATGAGGTTTAAAATCACTTTGTTTGCTTTAAGGCAGAAGCAGATGCTAAGGGGTATTATATGCTGGGCCTGTAGGTCCATGGGGAAAGAGAAACTAATTCAAATTGTTTTCCTGTTCTCAGAAGGCAATAGGATCACATGACAAGCACTGCAGAAGCACTCCCTGCTAAAAATAGCCACATTTTAGGAAGATATTTCAGTTCTGTCTTGAATTCATTAATTATTCACTTCACCTGCATTTTTTTTAGCATCATCATAAATTTCTATCTTTGCAAGAACAGTACTTCCCTATGCCCTGAAGCAGAAATTTTAAAATAGCCTCTCTTTATCTGGCAGGTTTGATGGATCATGACAGTGCTGTGGTAAACTTAACTAGCAGACCTTGAATAAGGGGGTTTGCATTGTACTGCACTCTGGATGAGTTCAATGGATTTCAAGCTTACAAATTCAATCTTTATTTTACAAGCTTATCCTGGTTTTACTTTTCATCCTCTTACAACACAGCTACATCTCTTTTGTCCTTCATCAAAATTCTGAGAAATTCATTTATAGACAGTAGGCAAATACTTCGACATGAACTTGACAGAGCAATCGGGGTGCAGGTTCAAATTTGTAGGGACACTAATAATCACACTTTCAGAGAAGTGAAATAATTTATTTATAAATTTATCAAACCATTTCCTTCTAGGACACCTAGAAATTCTGGTTGTAGTCAGAGACCACTGGAGTAAACGGTGGTGGTGGCTTTGGATCAGGCCCTGCAAATAATGTGGGGACCAAAATGCCAGCATATCCTTCTTCCCTTGCCCTGGGAGATCTTTACGGTAATGGCTCATCTCGTACCATGACAGACAGAAAACACTATCCTCTAGGATGGTCATCTATGTACTACCACAACACAACTCAACGCTAGCTTACACTCAAGTTTTGAGCACAAATGCCTTTATTCAAGCCAGAAATGAGCATAATACCGGGGTGACACTGGTCCATCCTGCCAACAAGCACCTTCTTGCCTCACCGGCTTAGGATGGGAAAGTGTTGCTGAAAGCCAACTCTCCCATTATGGGAAGGAGATGGTGTTTCCTGATCACAAGTGGCTTCATTTCCCCTTCTGGCTGTGACTTTTAGAAAGTCCCTGTACATACAGTCAAAAGCAAGATTTAGCCCTAGAATACAGCAATTTTTCCATACTGTTATTCTAGCAACTGACTTCTCTATCATTTTTCCAGTGCCAATATTTCCTTGCACCATACTTAATGTCACTAGACATCTTTGTTGAAGGCTGACACAAATACCAAACATACCCAACTGGACAGCTATGGAAAGTAACCTGCATTCCTGTGAAAGGGGAGGCAGCCTGCCTTGACCAAATCATTTAATTCAGAGGTGAAATAAGGAGGTGACCTCAAAATTATATAAATCAGATGTTGTACCACATACCACATGTTTTCTAAGAGGACTGTTTGTAGAGTATTCCACTACAAAGTGATTGATTCTCATTTTACTACATTTCCACATTTTACCTGTTTTTTTTAACCTGTTATTTAACTTGGAATGTTCAAATTGGACCTTGCAAGGTCCTGCACCTGGGTTGGGGCAACCCCCAGTATCAGTACTGGCTTGGGGATTGAGAGCAGCCCTGTGGAGAAGGATTTGGAGATACTGGTCGATGAAAAGCTGGACATGAGCTGGCAATGTGTGCTTGCAGCCCAGAAAGCCAACTGTATCAAAAGAAGCGTGGTCAGCAGGTCGAGGGAGGTGACTCTGCCCCTCTACTCCACTCTGGTGAGACCCCACCTGGAGTACTGCATCCAGCTCTGGAGTCCTCAGCACAGGAAAGACGTGGACCTGTTGGAGTAGGTCCAGAGGAGGGACACAAAAATGATCAGAGGGGTGGAACACCTCTCCTGTGAAAAAAGGCTGAGAGAGGTGGGATTGTTCAGCCCGGAGAAGAGAAGGCTCCAGGGAGACCTTATTGCAGCCTTTCAGTACTTAAAGGGGGCTTATAAGAAAGATGGGGACACACTTTTTAGCACGGCCTGTTGCAATAGGACAAGGGGTAATGGTTTTAAACTAAAGGAGGGTAGATTTAGACTTGACAAAAGGAAAAAATTTTTTACAATGAGGCTGGTGAAACACTGGAGCAGGTTGCCCAGAGAGGTGGTAGATGCCACATCCCTGGAAACATTCAAGGTCAGGTTGGACAGGGCTCCAAGCAACCTGATCTTGTGAAGATGTCCCTGCTCATTGCAGGGGGGGCTTCGACTAGATGATCTTTAAAGGTCCCTTCCAACCCAAACCATTCTATGATTCGATTCTGTGATTCTATGATTCTAAATAATTGAACTGTGCAAAGATCCACATATCACAAGGGTGGAAAGCCAAGGCAGATTTAATTCAGAAGTCTGCTAATGCCTGGTCAGTGTTAGCAAGTCCAGAATCCCTTTCCCTTCCTACATTCTCCACCATCTAACCAGGGAGAAAAATAATTATGTTATCCTATTTCCAGGTAGATCGACTAAAAGTGAGATTGTAAATTAATAAAGTAGATAGTTGCAGCCATCACAATCAAAGATTTGCCAGCTTGTTTAAAAATAGATACCCCTGTGAAGCAGCTAATTGGAAATAAGTGGAAATAGGCAAAACGTGTACATGCCCAGACAATGGTTTCATGACTCTAAAGAATGGTGAGACATTTGTGCTGCTTAGTATTTGAAAGCACAGTACAGGGTCCTGTATAAAACACGTCAATATTCTTTTTTCTTTTAAATAACCTTACAGAGCTAAAACTCCAATTTCTTTTGTAACCTGACAAAAGGAAACCTCTTCAGACCATCATTCCTAAAATCACAACAAATACATTTCATGTCTAGCAAACTATTCTCTTCTATGCCACGAATAGTTTTCCCTTTTGCAAACTGCTACACGGATTCAATAGAGACACTTCACAAGAAAACAGCTAATCCAGAAGTCCAAACAACTATTAACAGAAGTATATCTGATGTAGTCAGCACTTCCTACATACCTGCTGCATGTTATCACCGTGTTAATCCACCCTGTCTTAATAAAATCATGTTTAAATATAGTCTCCTAAATAAGTTCATGCAAATCCCTCATTATGGCTATATGATGTTAATAAGACGTGCATATGTAGTGAAGACAAACAACAAAAAGAAACCCTGTTCTCTTCCAAAGTGGTTTTCTTTGCTGTTCTGCCTACAAAAACACACACATTTTACATGCAGTTGGCCCTTCCCATCCTGTAATGCAAACAGCCTCTAGAACATACTACATTCAGCTAATAATTAACATCCATCCAGAGTTGTCATAAATAAAGGTGTAGTTTAGCATTTGTCGTGGTGTTGTCTGATCTCCCATGCTAAGCCTCTTAGTCTCTGGCTGAGTGGACAACCTCCAGCCACAACAAGAAACCAAATACCAGTGTCTGAGCAGCGCCACTTTCCTTTCCAAGGTAGACAGCAGTGCGAAGCAAGCCCTGCACACTGAGTGTCTGACTTGATGAATGTCACAGAGTTTTCTTTGAACAGTTTCTCCAAGCAGTGTTTTTACAGAACACTGTTTGTTCAATAATTTGACAGAGCATGGAAAAAAAAGAAGAAAAAAAAGTCTGCAAAAAGAACTAGCGGACTTTTTGTGTGTGTGTTTGTGTCAGTGCTTCTCCACGAGCATTTCAAAAAGACAGCAGGAAACCCTGCAGGGCCAGAAGAGAGACCAAGCAAATAGCCAGGCACTCACGCTGCCGCTCACATGCATTTCATATTCCATGGCACTTGTTATAAGATGAGGGAAATTAGGCAAGGTGTCCTGGCAAAACCACAGTTAGGCAATTGCATTCTGCCTACCTGAGGTCACCTTGTACTTTCACAGAGATGGAGTATTCATCTTAGTTTCCCCTCCTAAACTTCTAATTAATTTGTATAGAGTTATTATTATACGTAAATCCCCACTTAACAAAAAAAAAAAAAGTGTGATTGTTCTGTACTGCTGCCATGGAGCAGTTATGAGAGTGCTTAAAGATTAATATCTTTCATACAAAAAGCTTGTAAAGTTCCCAAGACCAGGCAGAACCTGGCCCCCTTGGGAGCGTTATCATCAAAAGCCGCAGTAGCTACACAGATACAGACACTGTGGTGCTTCTGTGTCCCGATGAAGGTGACAGAAAAGCAGAGCTTCCTGAGCAAAGCAAGAGGACTCCAGCATCAACAATAAAATCCCCGGAGACTGTCAGTGCAGCAGGGATTTCATTGCTTCTCCCTTTTGCCCCATTGCCCCTCTTTTCCCACTCCCATGCCCTCCACACCATCATGGACCTCCTCTGGAGGGACCAGCCTGGGATCCAGCACTACGCTATCCCAGGGTTGTTTACAGAGCTCTTCTGACATGAGCTGCGGGAGGATGAGATGCCAATTAGGCCTCCATCCATTTTTGCCACTGCCAAATCCCCAGCTCTTGCTTTTACTGATATCCACTCCTTTGAGATTTCAAGTTTGCAGCATCTGTCAAGCTTTAAGCATGCCCTCCCTGGACATGAAATCATTATAGGAAGAGCAACCCCACTGTGCCTGAGCTTGCATCTGCCAGCACAGGCTGCCTACCAGCAGCCATGCTTATGTCCATAAAGGTTTGATTTATATCTGCCCAGCCAAGTGTATTAGATGAAAACTCATTTTCACCTAAACACCCAGGGTCTGCCCATGCTGCTGTTGGAAGTCATGACAAAGCTCCAGAGACAGGCCATGGGCCACGTAAGCTGTCACAGTGCCATTTATCTGGAAGCTGAAGAGCTTCCTTCTCCACGCCACAACAGAGCAGGACCAGGATGAAGTCAACTCTTAACAAACAAACAAACAAGCAGGTGTGTTCCCCTCCCTTCTGTGCCAGCAGGACTGGGCCCACACTGTGCCATTTACTAGTCACACTTCTGACCTCTATTTTATTTTTGGTTTCCCTGGCACATTCAAGAACTGCAGTCATCAACGTTATCTAAGCATCTAATTCATAATGCTTGGCTGAACCCTTCCAAGAATCAGAAAGCAAGGTGGTATGCAATCAGATAGGGGGGCCAGAGCCAATTTTTAAAGAAGACAGGAGAAAAGTTCCCATCAGCTTAAATGGAACTTGGATCAGGCTTGCAATGATAAAAAGGCAACAAATATTTTAAAACACTGAAAGAACCATTTCAGGCACGCTCAGGTTTACTGAAAGCTGTAACTTGACCTACCCCGGCTCCTCACTCGACAAATTCTCTTCTATCAAAAGACAACATGTATGTCAAACCAGGGCTGTTATCCTACAACTACACACACTCTTTAGCCTGAAATAATAGTTAAGATTTTAACCAAATAGAGATTTTTAACTAAAACATGCTTTCCTTAAATACAACTAAGATGGAGCACAGCATCAAAATGTCTTGTCATTATTTTTTACTTTCTTTTGTTGTTGTCTAAGCACAGAATGCTGGGTTAAAGGAAAGATAGCCCTCCTTTAGCAGAAAGTGCTGCCTTTTGCAGGAGCAGCATCATGGTTTAACCCAAAAGGCAGCTAAACACCACACAGCCGTTTGCTCACTCCCCTCCCAGTGGCATGGGGAAGAGAATTGGAAAAAAGGTAAAACTCATGGGTTGTGATAAAGACAATTTAATAGGACAGAAAAGGAAGAGAAAATGACAATGATAAAAGAATATACAAAAACTAGTGATGCACAATACAATTGCTCACCACCTGCTGACCGATGCCCAGCCAGTGCCCGAGCAGAGTCTGCACCCCTCCAGCCAACTCCCCCCAGTTTTTTTGTTCAGCATGACATCTTATGGTATAGAATATCCCTTTGGCCAGTTTGGGTCAGCTGTCCTGGCTGTGTCCCCTCCCAGCTTCTTGTGCACCTCTCCCTCCTCGCTGGCAGGGCAGCATGAGAAGCTGAAAAGTCCTTGACTTAGTGTAAGCACTGCTCAGCAACAATTAAAACATCAGTGTGTTATTAACATTATGCTCATACTAAATCCAAAACACAGTACTATACCAGCTACTAGGAATAAAATTAACTCCGTCCCAGCGGAAACCAGGATAGCAACTAAACTTACATGCTGAAAGACACTGTAAAGTGGGTGATAAAAAGCACTTAATCTGCATGAGTCTCTACACTCAGTGAGTACCACCCAAACTGGATTTAGCCATTGCTAGAGAAGCATCTTATCACTCAGCTACAAGGTGTCATAAAACCAGCAGGACCCTCAAGGCCCTTCATAAAACACTTTGCCATAGTGACCAAATAATTATAATACATATGTAGTGATAAAAATGTAGTGATAAAAATGTACACTATAAAAGTACTTCATGTTTTCTTCTTTCAGCAAGATGATTTGGTCAAGGACTGATGAACAAAAGCCTGCCTCTATATTTTGTTATTGATTTTATGTAAAGCTACCTGCTAGGTTCTAGCTCAGGGGACAGGGATATTACTGACCAGTGTCATTCTGGATGGGGATCATCAAACGAACAAAGCATCACAGGCTATCACATTTTGGAAAGATCCAGTCCTCCTCACTGAAATGCCAAACATCCACTGGAGTCTTGGAAACCAATAAATTTGCCAGAGAGATTTTAAAAATTTACAGTGCTTTGGTGGGCAGTGCAGCAAAGGGCTGGTGGTACTCTAAGACCTTTACTCAGCGGGACTCGATTGCATATTCAGTTTAAGTTGTTTAAAAATGAGGCCTTTTAATTTTCCACCTTTTTTGGACACAAAGGCAGGCCAGCATTTCAAAGAGCTGCTGCTGAAGAAAACATATCCCATTTGCCCTTTTAGACAGCGGTGCTCCTCTGTTGGCAAACATTTCCCATAAGCGGTCTCTCCAGAGATGACTCTTTGGACACTTCCCCCATTCCTTTTCCTAGAGGCAATCCCACCATAAAGTAATGGATCTGGATACACAATTTTTAGTATTTCACTTTCTGAGTAGGACAAAAAAGATTTCCCTAAGATTTCTCAGAAAATCCACATATCTTTGGTGCTGCTATACCCTGCCTTGGGTTCTCAGTGATACAGCTGACCCAGCCTTTGGAAAACGCTGGAGGAAGTTAGGTGGCTCTGCTCCTCCATGAGCCCCCTACTCCTCACACACACATCAGTGGAGCCTGTCTTTCAATGGGTCAAACTTTAGCCATGCAGTTAATTTCAGCTTTGATGAAAGAAGTTGTCAATCTGTCTGAAAAAAAAATAGATATATAATAACAACTTGAACAGAATTGGTGAGTGAAGAGCTCAAAGACCAGGCAGTTGGTCTACCAGGTACCAGCAGCACACGGACCTTCCAAAGAATTCAGATTTTTAAAGTATAAAGAAAAAAACCCTGATGATTTGGTTTAAGCTTTACCACATTTGTATTTTCTAAAATGACTCAAAGGATTTTCCTGAAGTCTTCCCCAATAAGTTTCCTGTTCTGAGTCCAGGTTATACACTAGATGCTGTCCTAACAAAGGCATCAGCAGGCCAAAATTCCCTTGCTATTCAAAGGCAATAAACATTTACATGTTAAAAGACTGTCTTTAGATTGCAGACTCTTACAGGCAGGAACCCTGTGTAGATTTACACTTTTAAAATGATGAATACAGTAGAGCTCTTACCTTGATTGGCGTCTGCTGACACAACTGTAAAATTAATCGGTGGTTTTACAGGAGCAGGTCCAATCCTGCTTCCATTAAAGTCAATGGCATTTCAACCGTAATAGAATCAAGTCAAAATTTCTCCTAAGTCACAGTTACAGTGCCTCCATAATTGTGTTAAATTTGAAGAGTAAAGTTTAGCAGATTAAAGATGCGCAGCCTGGGCCAGACCTCAAAAGCATGCAGCATCCACAACAGAACCCAAGTTTTTCCTCAGCAGCAGTTGTGGAACAGGGATATAAAAACTGATCTTCAAATCAAAAGTAACGGCAGAGG
Source organism: Fregata magnificens (assembly GCA_013389945.1). Taxonomy (NCBI): domain Eukaryota; kingdom Metazoa; phylum Chordata; class Aves; order Suliformes; family Fregatidae; genus Fregata; species Fregata magnificens. The sequence goes on from WAAD01007766.1 coordinate 326,980, forward strand.
TCTGCCTTTATAAAAGGAATGAAAAAGAAACCAAAGGTCTTTATAAAAGGGAAAAAATGGATTTGCACTGTAACAAGCTTTATTTTTTAAGCTTTTTGAATGCGACACAAATGAACTGCATTACTGCACATCACCAAATCAACCTGAGCACACTCAAACTGCAAAACAAATCTCAACCTAGACAAAATCCCTAATGAGGACCCCACAGGGCAGACTTTTTCTACTCTGTCTTTGAAAATGATGAATGGTAAAGTGGGAAAGAGTGCCATGTTCACATCCCACTGGCTCCTGAGTCAGAAACACACATCAGATCTTTATCTGACGCAGCGAATAATCTCCAAGTGTATCTCAGTATGCCACTGATGATGATGCTCTTTTAGCATGTCACTTCAACATAGTATTCTCAGATCAACTGAAGACTGTGCTGAACCTTTTCACACCTCTGTATCATTAACACGGCTGGCTCCAGAAACATTCAGGGCTGCAGCAAGTGGGGAGCTACAGAACTGCAAAGAAGTGAATCTGAAGACATTCAAACTGAACATGTCCAGCACTTGCTCACTGGATAGGATTCAGGTTTGCAATGCAGTTATGCCACTCTAACAACTACCCGCTGCCGACAGCGCCATACTCAACCCCTCTCCCATCCCGCACTGCAACTGATTCCTCCACTGAGCACTAGTCCTTACCCGAACAGGCAACAAGCCAGTTCAGGGAGCTAAACCAGCAGAGAAGCAACCCTACAAAAAAAGGCAAGCTTTCTTCCGTGGCTTTAGATCCCTAAATTAGCCTCCTGACAGGTCAGATGAGTGCTGGTGTCAGAGCAAGGAAGGAAGCAGAAGCACGCAGTGGAGGCAGGGAACCAGGACTGCCCTTTCTGGAAGGGGGTTTCTGCCAGGTGTTAGATCACCTTGGCTGCCTCCTCAAGCAGCACCTCTAATCTCCCTTTTTTGTAAGAATGCAAAATTCCAGATATCTTTAATTAGGGGAAAGCAAATCATTAAATTAAGGTTCAAGGAGGATCTTGCTTTACCAAAGCTTAACTTCATATACACAGACATATATATATGTATCTCATTTATGTGGGAGATATTCTAACACTTTCCTGTGCCAGGCATATAGTGAGAATCCAAGTTCAGCACAGAATTGCAGACCAAGGTAAGGAGATCACTGAGGGTTTTCTCTCGTATAAAATTATCCTCAGACCTAGTAAGCATCTGGAATGAAGTCCTCTGAGGAAAACCAAAGACCTTAGGAAAAGTGTAGTATCTATCCCACAGGACACTACTAGCAGGTATCCCTCTTTGGTGACAGGTGTTATAATCTGTGACATTCTGATTTAAAAAACAGACTGAAGTCTTAGTTTAACAAGAACCACAGCAGTTTCAGTTTCACACAGAGCTTTCTTCCAGATTACCCAGTGTTACGTGTATGGATTCACCTACCAATTCTTCCTATACCAGTACCCACATCTCAAAAGACCTTTCTTTTCTACAGAGTCCTTTATACCTTACTATCATTTTGCTGACTGGGTTGCAGTTTCTGGTACCTGTGAAGAACACCATTTAACAGCACCCAGCTTTCAGCAAGGCTGCCTGTCCAAATTCAGAGAGAGGCTATCTACAAAGATGAAGTAGATGAGGTTGTAGACAAATCGTCCCAAGTAACTAAAGTTTCAGGGCTTTTCTCAGACCTATGCATTCCACAAAGAAAATGTCCACAATTACAAAGCTGTTTCCTACTGAACAGGACAGAGAGAAAGCAGTTAATGCTTCATCTCCCACCTCCCTGCAAAAATTCCTCAGGCCAGCTCAAAATCTCACTTCCTCATGACCTGAAACTTCCCCATTATCCAGCCTAAGTTTTCTTGTGACCCATTCAAACCAATTCATTCTCATCCTCTATTTCAAGGACTTTTTTTCTCTCCTTGGCATTAAACCTCAGTGTATTTACACAGGCCAAGAGCGTACCCTCTCCGTTTTCATCCTGCAGGCTAAATAAGCCAAGATCTTTAGACTCTATCACTTGATAGTTTTTTCATCCCTCTGGTCATCCCAGTAAGCCCTTTCTGCACCTGTTATAGTTTCAATTCATCTTGTTTAACACAAGCAACCATAACTGCACTTTGCATTTAGAATGGATCCTACCAGTGCCGTACACAGTGGCACCAATAGAGCTCTCCATGAGCCCCACATGTAAATATTTTGGGCACTTTAGGTCACCAAGTCCCTTCTGTGAGGCAGCCTTCTGTGCTGACAGTACTTCCCAACTTTGCAACATCTGCAAATTTCAATAACACACTACTATTTTTTTATGACAAGATGTTTAATGTCCCTAATAAAAATGGGGAATAAAACCAGCCCAAGAACCAATCCATAAAAACTCCACTAATAGCTTCATTCCAGTCTGATACTTTTCAACACTCCCCACTGCTGTCTTCTCTTCAGTTCTTTCACCATCTATCATACGTATCTCCTAACACCCATTTTACCCACTGTAGCAAATGCTCTCTTCTGCTGGGTCATACCTAACACAGCCCTGCAGATCAGCGCAACCATAATTCCCATTCCTAGAAAAAGAAATTCCTACCAAAAATAAAATACTAGGCTTGCCTGAAACTATTCATCCAACTTCAGTACACTCATCTTGCATGTACTTTCAGGCCCTCCTCTATTCCTTCATTCAAAAGTGTGTTCCTACACCCCGAGCACAACCCAGGCCAGGCTGACAGCCCCGCAGCTTCCTAGGTCATGTCCCCGGCCAAACACAAACCATGCAGCCGGGGTCCACAAACACTCGAGGCTGGCAAACAGCTGCATTGCCTCGGAAAGAAGCAATCCCTTCCTCACCCGGGCTTGCTCCCACCTTTGCATCACATCTTGCACTGACCTGGAAGGGAACCACTGTGGCTGAAGACAGCCCTTCTGCTTGGCCAGATGATTGTTTTCCAGTTCCCTGCTTCAATTTACCAGGCAGCAACAGAAACACTTGTGCCAGCAAAAGGGAAGGGATGGATGGTTGGAGGGAAAATAGACACTTCTTTCAGCAGTGGTGTCAGCTGCCCCCGCTCACTTTGTTCATCACATGACAGGGAATCCTCCAGCCCCGTGTTACCACCCTAAGGAGTCTATCAGAAATACTAGCTAGCCCAGTTAGCAGCCACATTCAAACTATATTGCATTTACGCTCCCACCTGAATACACTGTGTTTGTAAAATCTTCTGTTCCCTCTTCATTTATATAGCTTTAAAAGTTTTTGCTTTATATTTTAGTATACATTTCAGGGCCCCAGTCAGCTTTATTGCAGCAATTTCCATTTTATCCCCGTGCTTCTACACGTCTAAGACGTGCTTTTCTGCAACCTGCCCTTCTCCCATTCCTCGCAGACCATCTGCCAAGCACCCACAGCCTATTGGTCTCCAAATCCTTCCTGGCAGTTTCACCCTTGCTGGGATACTGTTCCCACAGGATTTCTGCATCTCTGACAAAGTTTCAAGTTTCCTTCACATTCAGAGCCATAAGCACCTTTTTGAACTGGTCCTTTTCAGTTCTCCAAGTTTGCCCTTTCAAATTAGCTGCAGGCCTGCTTCTTGCAACTCTTCTGCTTAAAGCAGATTTACTCAGGAAGACATGAGTCACTGTTACTGCTAAAAGACACCATCAGGTTTTTGATCACGGGAGTGCCAGGTTTTCCTGAGCAATGCTGCTCGTGCAGAAAGCCTGACCACTCCTTGCAACTCAGCCACCCCAGGAACTGCCCTCTGCCTCTTCATCATTTGTACCATTTACCAAAAGGCACTTTATTATTTTACACACAAGCAGAAGGGCGTTAAACCTGCTGCCATAGCCATTATCCCTTCCGGGATTTGACCACTCTCAGCCTAGAAGTCTGCACCTTCACTTATGGAAATTGCATTTAATTCTCCCTCTAAAAATTGTTGTGCACTGCAACTGTCCTGTTTCCAGGCTCACCTCAGCCACAGGCGCCTGCGTGTACACTGACAGAGAGATAATCCAGATTATTTTTTAAAAAATCAATCAGTCTGAAGTATATGGAGTCGCTTTAGATCGGAGGTGTTTAACAGGAAAGTGTGAATGATACTGCAGGGTAATTTATTTACCTATCCTATTCTTAGATATCTGTAGTGACCGTATACTTGGCCCAAATGCTGTTCCCAACATGCACCTTCAACCTGTTTTTTTCTTCACGTTGTTTCCGTGCACCTTGACCTACCATGTGAAGGGCTGAACAATTCCCTTCCCTTATTTGCATGGGAATGTAAAAGATATTTTGAGAATGCAGAAAAACAAATCTTAACCTACATTAAGCAATTTTCAGTAAACTATGAAAAATTGTCCCTATTTTGTCAAAAAAATTTCTGTTCACCCATCTTTGTAGCTGCATAGTCCTTCCAGGACTGTGGGGACCCAAACAAAAGCACAAAACACTGCAGGTGCAGCCCTGCTGGATCATGCTGGAGACATATCGTCACCTCCCCACACATTTACTGGGAAAACATGTTTCTTCAAGGACTGTACTCTCTCTCTCTCTCTCTTCCTCCACCCTCTCCCCAGTAGTTTTAGGAGAAAAGGCAGGTTTAGTGTCCCAAAAACATTGGGACAAACAAGTATTCAGTTAATTTTTTGAAGGACGGCAATTTATTATCCTGTTATAAGCAGTCCTAAATCTCACTTTGCTGCACACACCCTGTAAGTCTGAAACCCAGAGGTAAGGAGCCTCCCTCCCTGGCTCCAGATCTGGGCTCTTCAGCTCTGTCCCAGCTGCTCTGTGGGCACAGGAAGCCTGTCTCTCTCTACCCTCCTCTGCCCTCTCCTTCCAAGCACTCCTAGCCCTCTCCCCATTCCCCAACTACTCCATCATTTCCACTCCCGCCTTCTTCCTCCCCCCTGCACAGCTCCCCTTGTAGCTGCTCCAGATCTTCCAACTCCCAATTTTCCTCCTGAGCATCCAACCTGAACTGGCTTTTGCCACCTGCCAAGGACACAAGGAGCAACGGAGACACTAGCATTTCATAGAATCATAGAATGGTTTAGGTTGGAAGGGACCTTTAAAGGTCATCCAGTCCAATCCCCCTGCCATGAGCAGGGACATCTTCAACTAGATCAGGTTGCTTAAAGCCCCGTCCAGCCTGACCTTGAATGTTTCCAGACATGGGACATCTACCACCTCTCTGGGCAACCTGTTCCAGTGTTTCACCACACTCATCGTAGAAGATGTCTTCCTTATATCTACTCTGAGAAGAGGAGTGGGGTAGATCCATGTCCATGGGAGATCAGTGTGGCAGGGATGCCAGTAATGGGATGTAGCACAGCTCTCTACTGCAGGAGAGCCCAGGACAGCGAGGGCAGCTGAGGTGAGGGTGTCCCACGGTCCTGCTGTGATCGAGGTAGCACAGGACTGCCACAGAGGACAGCCTGCAGTGCAAACGATGGTCACCCCATGGTGTGAGTGCTCATCACTGCTTGCCATGTGGGTGCCAACTGTTGACATTCCCAAGGGCAGCTGTGCAGGGCAGCGTGAGGGTGGGGACAGCCCACGAAGGTATGAAGGTCATGGGACTGATCAGAAAGACCCTTACTCCATGGCATGGCACCTAGGAGCACAGCTAAGACACATTTGCTAACACTCTTGCCAGAGGTGTTGGAAAAGCCGTTTGGCACTCGGGAAGGAAAAAGGTCTTCGTGTCTCAACACCCTTCAGGTCCTACCTGTAGTTTGGATTTTTCCTCTCTCCAGTGACAAGCACAGTAGCTGTTGTGAAACATGATGAGTCATATCTGCAGGCTGCAAGGGGAAGGCAAGGTAAAGGGAGAGCAGGAACGGAGCAAGATGATGGGAGGGAAAGCTGCTGTCACTAACCAGCCTCCAAGTCATCGCTACATAGCTACCACTGGCTTCTCTGCAGTACCACATACATACATACATCTTCAGCTTTCCCTGGCTAAATCCATGGGATGAAGAGGAACTTGAGAACAGCCACCCTATGTTATACGTTGCTGCCTGAGAGCAGCATGAGAGTCACTGCACTCTTTTAACCAGAAGATGCAGTAGGAACTGCCCCCTGTAATGGTGACAAGTTGGGAAGAGTTTGTCAGGCAGCTAATCTAGGAGGAAAGCAGCACTTTGAGAAGGCCAAGAGGAACATGTCTGGATCAAGATATGCTGAAACTGCCTTTACTGTTGCCTTTCATGAAAATTGGCAGCGATCACCCATCCTGGCTGCTCTGCTTCACCATATGTCCCATCTCCAGTGGCACCACAAATATGCTAGGAAAAATCTTCCTGTGCCAAATGTTTCAAACACAAATATAGAAGGATAGAAGTCTTATAGGCTGCTGATTTGATTCACATCTATTTTTCATGCAGTAATTTGAATATAAATATGATAGAGTCATAGACACAGAGCATCTATTCCCACAGTGTCAAGTGCTGCAGTACTGAATGCCTGCAGAAACACACCTGCTTAGATCCACAATGCTGATGTAGAGCACGACCAGGTATTTCTTAGGTTGCTATTCAGTTGTGCGTGGGAAACAGTTTTCCCACCTTAGAAAATATGTTCACAGCCTCGTAAGTGTACCTGCTCTGTGACAAAGCTGGTGCTATTCACAGCCCTTAATGAAGGAAGCGAGACAGAAGGACCCACCTCCCAGCACAGGCAGCACAAGGACAACTTGCTGGGGCTACAGAACACTGCAACTCAAGTGACCACTCCACTTAATTCAGGTGAAAAACTTGAACCTCAGTCTATCACATATCAGTCTCGAAACTAATTTCAGTTAAACTGATCTTCTCTCTCTCCAGAAAGATAATTCTGTGCTGGATTGTGCCTTGCTTCTGGTTCAAATTGCAACATTTGTTCCCATCAGAGAACTTCATTTTCAATTAATTGAATTTTTTTTACCAAAACCAAAAGCAAAACACTGTCACTTAAAAATGTCCAGCCAATTGTACATGAAAATCTGCTCTGAGGCCTGCTTATCTCAGTGTTTCTACGAGAGCTGACAGTTGCTGAAATATAGGCACTAGAATTGCTAGTGTTGACAAGGCTTTAAGGCATCATCACACTGAGTAGCCATTAGAGGTTATATTTCATTGGAAGTAATGTAATTCAATTACCATCACTCTTTAGTATGTCCCATCTCTGGAGGCTGACAATAAGCCATATCATCCATCAGATTTTAGCCTGAACTTTGCATTCTGGCCCTATAGATTGCCAGTTCTGCATTATGAATGGCTTCATATTTTTAGTGTCATTTCTTAGGGAAAAGAGGTTATCCAATTATATTGTACATCCATCTGCCTGCCTGCCTATCTGTCCTTCCTTAGCTTTTCAACCAGTTTCAATGAGGAGGCAAAGGTCCTCAAGAAAATTAAGTTCCTATCAGTTTTGCAACTAATCAGAGGCAGGGTAAAGAAGAGAAATCATTTGCACGTCCCACTTGGGAGTGGTGAGCTATGCAATCCCTGCAAACTGATGATCCAGTGAGCATGGACAACTAACACTGTCTCTTTCTCCATGCAGAAAACACAAAAGGCTGGGGAATTTGTGTCACTGCAGGGACAGAAGGTCAGGGAGACCCACGTCTTGGACTGAGAGACACAAACTCCTAGGAGAACAGGATTCTTTAGAACTGCTGTTCATGAAACAACTATTTTATTAACGTAGTGTGCTTAGTAATTTACAAATAATTTCTTGTGCATATTTCTTCAGCAAAGAATGTTTTGGGGAATTCACTCTGACAGTCAAACATATTGCAAACACAAAATATAAATTGCACAGAAAAGTGATGTAACATTTGCTTCCCCTAGTCTATGCCTTTAAGCTCTATCAATAACGACATTTTCTTTTTCTGAGTATCTGAAGTGTAGAGTAACTGATTCACTATGTTTATCTGTTTAAACGATTACTCTTACTGATGATTATCAACATTACTGATTCATATTACTGTTGTTGTTCCGCCTTTTTGCTGCCTAACTGAACCGTAAAAGTACTCCTGACTTTGCCAGTTTATTATGCCATTCATCAGCTGCACAAGGATTGTGACTTACAACAACTTACTCACTCCTCACAGGCAACTTGTTTACGTCATTCCATCCATTCCCTTTCTCTCTTCCTCTCCATCCTTCCAATCTTTTCCTTCTCCATATTGCCATTTATGCTAAATCCCTTTTCTTTGGCCTTTCCCATTCACTGGTTCTCACCATCTCTGCACCTCCCCTTCTCCCATGTGCACACATTCTCCATCCCAGCCTTGCCCCTTATTCTACCACCTCTTTTTCTGCCTCCCACATACACTGCCATGATCTGTACCTTCTGGCTTCCTCCCCTAGTCTGCTCGTTGCTCAGAAGACAGTCCCCTTCCCCTCTCTACCTTCTCTCTCTCCCACAAAATGTTAGTAGAAAGGGATCAGAGAACCTGGACACCCCCATAGAAACACTTCTGCTGGACCTTCCTGGTCTCGCTTCCTCACACTCCTCCATCGATCACATATATGGAAGCTGGACTTCCCTCTTACTCCTTCGGTTTTCACCTGCCCACTCAACACTGTCTTCTCATGTTTCCTCCCACTCTCGCTGCTGTCCCACTCAGTTCCCTCCCCACCCTTTTCCCAGTTACCGTTACTCCCCTCTGACACAGGTATCTTCAGCTACACCCAAAGCCACTCTCTATCACTTTAACTCCTTTTTGAGTGTCTCACTTTGCAACGTTTACACCATCAGTCGACCATTGTCACCTTCTCCTCCTTGCTTCTAAAGAACCCCAGTGAATACACAGCTTCCCTTGACTTTAGACATTTGCTTACCCTTTGAACCTGCAATCCTCTTCCTCAAATACAACTGCCTCTCTAGTTGTTGTCAACTTTGGAGGTTGATACTTTACTGCTAGAAGAGGTTGCCTTCTACTATTTGGGGAGTTACTTGCTCGATTTCTGATTCCCCCTGCCCACGATCTACCCAGGGTATGAACCCCAGTGTATGTCAGAGTATTCCCAGGTAAGGGTCGCATCACACACACACAAACACACACACACACACATGCAGGTAGGCTGGTTTGCCAGTCTAACCCACATCTGAAATACCAAGTTCTACTCTTCCCTCACACCCGTTCCTCATTCCTGTTGCCATCCCACAGGGTGCACCAGCTGAAGTTTCAGGACAAGACTACCAGACCTCTTGCCCTCATTCCTATACTTTTTATAACTTTTATCCACTCCTATTTCTCATTTTCTCATCCATCTATGCCACCCTTTACCTCCCCCTCTACTTTCTTTTGTCAATTCCTAGAAAGCTCTCTGCCTACGCACAAAAGGCAGCGACTTTTTCTCGTTTTAGGACTCTGCTGAAAGGACAGGTTTATAAATCTTACAGTACCTCCTTTAGTCCTCACTGACCAGCTCTGGCCGTCAGTCTCCATTGCTTGTATCTAAATTGTCATCCGTCCGCATTATTACTCATTCCTGATTTTGTCACCTTTTCCCTCTCTCGCATTCATTATACCACCCACAGGGTCTTGTTTCTAATTAGACTGCAAGATACTTAAAGCAGAAACAGTGCTTGTACAGCACCTAATGCAGCAGGGGCTTGTAGGAGCTATCAAGTATTTTTCCCACACAACGTAAGGATCATGACCACCCAAGACAAGCGGGAACTTACCGAGCCGTACAGTTCCCCTTTCTCATTCATTCCAAGGTAGAGTCCACTGTCGACTCCTCGGATGCTGACCAAGCCTACTGCTATACTGATAAATTCCAGTATACCTATAAAATGCAGGAAAAAACAAACAATGTACATGTTGTTTCTATTGAAAGATTTTTTTTTCAGGTGTGACTGATCCCTGAGCAACAAGCAGCTATTTTCAAAGGTGTTTTCCCATTTTCAGAGTTGTTCGGAGGAAGAGGAGGAACAAATTAATATATCTTAAAATACAATACTTGAACAATGAAGTCCTTTGAGTCTCTGCTAGAATGATGCATTGCAGACAGCATTAACATACCGAATTAAAAGATTACTCTCAATCTTTCTCATCAATTCCAAACACAGACCTAAAGCTGTCATATTCTGGTTTGCACAACAAATAATACATTCAAAGAAAGAAAACCCCAAGTTTTTAGAAAAAATACATTTGAATCAGAATTGTGAGATGAAAACAATGTTACACATGGAACCAAAAGATCTACTTCCAGGCATCAATGAATCAGGAATATGTGGAAAGATTTACTCACAGTATGATCTTCCAGAGGCTTGAGAAATGAAAATCCTTAGTATAGTCCAGAGTCTCACACATTTTTCTAGATATTAACCATCTCTTTGGTGTGTTACTTTTACTCATCTCAAATTTGAAAATTAAAATATTCTAAAGCTAAGTAATAGGGTATAAATTATTAAGTCTTCCCATGCACGTCACAGCAAGCTCACACAGACATTTGTGCACTAGAGATAAGAACACTTTGCAGAGAAGCACTGCTTCTGCAGAGCTCCTAGGTTCACCATCAATGTGCACGGTACAGCAAGTGTCTGTATCAAATATCAGCTCATCTGATTCTGAGGGTTTGGGGGTTTTTTTGGCAGCCTTTGCTGCAAATTGCTTACCTCCTTCAATGAGGATGCTATGAGCCAAACCTTGCATAAACCTAGAAGTCTTGTGGAAAAAAAATGGAAATTGCTTCCTATTTGGGAGCGTTCGTGTAAGACGGTAATGATCTCACAGGAGTTATCCAGCAACATTGAGAAGCACACTGCTGCGTTATGCTACTTTCTGAGCCACAAAATAAAGCAGAGAGTAGCAATTTCAATATATTTTGTGAATTTTCATGTCTAAGCACACCATGTAACTATTTTTAAAGCTTATTGGAAACTATATTTACATGAAATAATAAAATAACAGTATAGTATGTGTTGAGCCTCACGTGGCCAATAAAAAAGCACTTTCATGGATTTTTTGAACAATTAATTTGGCATCTCCTGCAAAATAGTTGAGCACTAATCAATAACAGGCATGAATCACATAAATCTAACAGAGTACAAGTTGAAGCCAATAGGGAAAATTTATAGCCAAGCTAATGTAAAGAAGAAGTGTGTTCCCTGTAAGGGACTATTGATCGTTACCTTATATATTATTCAGTACTACAAACACTGTAGTCTTATTGTTTTGATAACCCTGTTTTAAGGCCTGGGCATCTTAAATTATTCTCTACGTATGCACAAATCAAAAATACTGGGAGGAAATATTTAGTAATTATGGAATTTTTTTTGAAGTAATAAAAAGTGGTAGCATGCTGTTTATCTGGTATATGTAGTATCTCAGATACAATTGACCCATTGAAACAATTTAAACATTCCCATTGTATCTGGACATGAAATGCTTCCAGATTTCTTACTAAGGCTTCTTCTGTAATGCTTTTACCAAACTAGCATATTACCTGATACATATTACCAAGCAATTTTAACTGAGGTTAAACCTTATGTTAAGTGTGTAATATACCATACTACAGCTAACTAAGTCTGGCATCTTTCTCATCGGTACAAATGTAGACTTTAATTGCTGTCCTCATTTCAAATATTTGGGTGCGTGCTGCTTAGTGTGTCAAAAGAACAAAAAAGCACTGTCACATCCTATTGTGAGTGCAGAAGATGAATTTAAGGTACTTGGCAAAGCACATCCACGTATTTGAGATCAGAATAGAGACTTGTTCATTTGAAATATTCAAAAGCCTATTCACAGGAAGTTTTACGTGCCATGCTGTTAAGTCCTTCAAGAGATTATCTGGGGCCAAGCACACAGTCTTACACAAGTCTTGCCAGTTTAAGGATTGCATGATTTGGCCCAACACTCCTGTGAATATTTTCACTGTATAGTTTCTGTAATATACAGATAGTACTCAGGACCTGAACCAGATATTAAAATAGATATTCCTCTTCAAAATGAGGCTGGACCAAACGAAAATCAGGACAGCCCCAAACGTTAAAAGTTAGGGCCCTATTTACAGCTAAAAATGGGGGAGAGGAGAAAAGGAGAGAGGAAATAACTGTCTCAGTGCATGGGATGCTGAATATCTTCTTGTCAGACATTGAACATTTTCTTCAATGAAACCACTTCAAGGCGAAGACCCACTCCTCCACAAAGAGGTTAGGAAGAAAGTTTTGGGGAAAGTTATTCCTCACGTGTGCACATCAGCCCTTCACGCACCTTCTTCCCCATGATCCAACTTCGACCATGCTGAGCCGCAGCAGCAGGACACCAGCCCGATGGCGAAGGCCAGTCCTGCTTTGCTGCCAGGCTCACAGGAGAGAGGAGGTGGGTCATTCACACACAACGTGAAATTTTAACTTTCATCTAGTTTAGCTCTAGTGAAGAACAGACTTACAGAAGCGTTTGCCTCGGCTTCAAGGAATGAACATCTTTGCAACTACGGATCTTTTTGTTGCTGGTGCTCCGCCCTTTGCACATTTTTGTCTTTGGCTATATATAGGCTCGCTTTGTATTGCTGGATTGAAGCAGTTTACCTTCCACTTAGCACCCTAACACACCACCAACGAATACGGTAAACAAGCACCTCTGCCAGCCACTTCTTTGTACGACTTCCCGGGGAAGCAGAGAGAAGGGAAGCGGCGGAGGACCCGCAGGCAGAGCGCAGGTCGCTGGAGCTGCCGTGTATTTAGCAAGCAATCGTTCACCCAGGGAAGAGCAGGGGGGCGAGGAAAGCAGAGTCCTTCGTGGCTAAGAAGCTGCCGGGAGGTCAGCCCGGCGATGGGCCGAGGGCAGGGGCTTCCCCGGCGTCCCCCTGCCCCCGACGCCTCCCGCCCGCCGGCCGGGGC